>JALJCO010006818.1:0-118847 GCA_023101725.1 Atherinomorus stipes
ATTGTCTAAAACAAGTTCCTTTATCTCACTGAAATGTTTCTCTTTAGGTACTTCTTTTATATTGAGTATAAAGAGATATTCTGAGTAGAAATTAGACAAATATACTTCTAAGATTTTGCAGTCAGAGAGCACATTATTTATTGTTTTTTTTTTAAATGAGAGATTTAATGAGTTATGAGCAGCGACTGTCCTTCTGTGTCTTCTTCAAGCCTATTTAGATGGTCTGAACGTGTCTTGCCCTGTTCCAAGGTGACGGATAATAACTTAGTGAGTGGAAAACTGGATTATAGGCGTTCACATTTGCTTGGTCACGCTCCCCTTCCTGGCCAAACACACACACACACACATGCCGTACACAAGCACAATTTTGTTTTGTCATTGCCAACAATTATTTTGAGCTCTTGTGTGTGGGTGGGTGTGTGTGTGTGTGTGTCGGCTCTGTCACCTGTTTCTGAACTCAGTTCGTTTCTGTCAACAGCTAAAAAAAGCTGTTAATAATTTGTTCTCTGATTTCATTTCTGGACTCTGTTCTCACACTACAGATATATTTCTCAGCTAATCTCTAACCCTTCAAGAAAAGCATACAAATCTTGTTAATACATTTTTAGAGAAAGTAACTATCTTCCATAATAGGAAAGAAAACTTCTGAAAACAGTTTGATTTTCTCACACGTCTCAGAATTTAAATTCACTTTGAGTCTTCAGAGGAATGAAAAAGAGGTCTGTAATTCCATACCACTGCTCTATAAACATGTCTTAGATTCATAATGTATCCAGTCCATATAAATATTTGATCTGTGTGAACAGATGGGACATCCGTCTTATGCCCGTGTAGATTCTCCATCATCCAGGTCATGGTAATCCTGAAAGGTTGAGTCAAGTCAACTGGATGTCTTTTCCTCAGTTGGTGAAGATGTTTCTCTTCTCATCTGAAAGGATTTTTCAGGTCTTACTAACCGGTGAGGAGTTCTGGTTTTCAATTGTTGAAGCAGTGGTTCTCAACAATTGCAAAATATACTTTCAGCCAAGTACCCACCTATCGACTGCAAAGTATTTTTTGTTGGAATAATATATATATATATATATATATATATATATATATATATATATATAAACAGCACTTCATAGATTATAGTTTTATAAAGCTGGAGCTGTGCAAAACAATGGTCACTTTTTAGACAGAGGACATAAAGATAAGCAAGGACATATATATATAAACAGCATGTCCTTGCTTATCTAAGGGTTGTGAAATAGTGAGAAACTAAATTTAAATGTACTACACTTACATTAATTGAAATCTATATCAGATAAAATGTATTGAGGGATTTTTAAGGAAAACAAACAAACATAGATATTAAAATATTTTACACACCGCCTGGAATTGCTCGAAGTACCCCCAAGGGTACCCCCATTGAGAGACAGTATATCAAAGGATCACCATAGGAGGTTTGTTAAGGTCACATGATGCCACAGACTCATCTGACCAGAGTATGTGTTGTTTACAGTGCTGATGACATAATTTTGACATTTTCTGACTTGTTTTATAGATAACATTTTTCATGATGATCTGTGTAACAGAAACAGATGTGCCTGCATAAATGAGTAGAAAATAGGGCTGCAGCTATCAATTATTTTTGTAATCGAGTAATCTAGCGATTCTTCTGACGATTAATCGAGTAATCGAATAAATTGGACGTTTTGCAAGTTGTTTAAATTTCACAACTTAAATTGATTGTAAGAGCTAGAATTTCTAGCTTTCAGAGTACTGGAGTGCAGTTTGCCCTGAACGCAGCACTGATGGCCACCCATGCTTCTCTGCCAAAAACTTCATTGTTGCTTCCACATCTGCACATTTAATTCTGAGCTTTACTAAAATGGAAACAATTGGCCGCTCACTAGAGGACCTAATTACATACTCAAGTCCACAACACTTGCAGTCTATCAAGGGTTTGCACGTATAAAAACGTGAGCTATCTCACTCCATACACAAAAAAAATGTACAAACTGATCTATTAACAGCTAAAAGGGTTCGGTCTTTAAAATGTGCTAAATCGCGCCTCTTCTCCATTTAGTCTTATCCAATGAATATGCAATATGGGGCGTTAATAATGAAAAAGTGCCTGTAATGGGAAGAGAAAATGTAAATATATTAATTTAGCACTCGCAAGGCGATTTATCAACCATGGGACTCATTGCCTTGCTGGTTTTTGCATCCATTTTAGTACGTCTGAAAAGCAGGTCCAAACTTGCAGCTTTGTGCACAAAAGGCTGCAACTTCTGAGAGGGACAATCCTGGACACACACACATCTTATTCAGAATCATTTTTCATGAACAGTGAGGGCAGCGTATTTAGTTCTCACTGTTAATTCAATAAAAATCAATACAGCAAACCACTATTTAACACGGTGTAAAATATTCTGGATAAATGAAAGTTTGCAGCCACTGTGCAGCTTCATGAGAACTAAAGCTTCATTAATTGTGTCTTTTTATTTCCCCTTTTTGCCGATGTCATGTTTTAACTTGGATTTTAGCACCTGGACAGGATCACAGGATCAGCTAGCAGCACCAGCTCTGAAGCCGTTGGCATAATGCCAAAGTGCGCACCTCCTGCGTAACAGAGACCATGTCAGAGCTGCAGACACTTTCATTTGTTCAGCAATTCCTGATCCATGTCCTCATAAACTGGACACTTCTGAGGCTTTGCACAGATTCCTGCTGTATCATTTTTTATATTCATCATACTTGTTTTAAATAATTTTAGTTTATTCCGTCCTCATACTCCATCCTCATCTGGCGACCTGCGTCATATTTCCTTTTGCGCTGTTGTCTCTCGCAATTTGCCACGCTGCAAACCTCAAAACACGCAAAACCTAATTTATATAGGGCCATTTTCAACACGTTTACACTCGCTGTCATTTGCGCCTTCATTCTTGGTAAATCACTCGCAAACCGTGGTTCAGCCCGTCGCGCAAAATTCCAGATTGTGTGGGCAAATTACTACACGCACATTCGGATCTTGATAAATCCAGCCCTAAGTGTATTAACAAGAGTGTATAAAAGGATGATCAGCACCTGCTGAACCAACTCCCAGCAGTTAAAAAATCATCTCTTTATTGTTATGAAAATTTAAAAAACAAACAAACAAAAAAAAAAACGCTCTGATAGACTTTTAACCTGGTACCATTGGTAATATAACGTTTGATGTAGTTCAGCGACTGTAAACTTGCAGGGGCGTTTTATTTTGAAAGTCACTGGATGCTTTCTGCTACTTCCATGTCTGATTTCCCCTATCTGAATGAATGAGAGCTGATTCTGGAAGCTGCTCTGACAAAAACAGACTCAACGCCCATATTTAGAGAAGAGCTGCGACAGCGTGCTTCTGGCTCGTGCTGCATGTCCCCGGCGTGGACTAAGCCAGCGATTAAAACGGTCGTCTTAAGTTCCAGAGGCTGCGTAGCACAGGGAGCGCAGAGCAGACAGACCTGCCCTGAACTGCCTTTACTGACCAGGTGCAGCCAAATCCACGGACTATACCATCAATAAAGGACTTTTATTATTTCTATGTCATGGATCACGCGTGTACCAAACCGCGGAGAGGGTACTGTGTTTCCTCTCTCTTTCAGTCCAGTTTGTAGGGTCCCATACAGTTTTTCCTCCCTCCACTTTAGTAACATTATTAGCATAAAGCTAACTCTTATGCTCAACAAAAATACCCGTCCGGGCGGAACGTCGCTTGCGTTGATGTGTAACAGAAAAACCATCCAGGCGAATGAGCAAAATACAGAGTGAATGTAACGAATCCTTGAGGCAGTTAATTTGCCTCGAGAAATTTTATTGTTGTGTGATGTGTCTTATGTGAGGTACAGACAGCTCAGGGCATGAGTGTGAGTGAACCCGTGAGGGTGCGCGCACGGCCTTGTGGCGGCGCTGTGAACTGAGACCGGAGGAAAGAAGAAGAAGTGTGTGTGGACGAACGTGTGCGTGAGGATATGTGCGGGTAAAAAGAGAGTAGTACAGAAGGACGGAGACTGGAGCAGTCAGAGAGCGAAAGTCTGGGAGTTAGCCCCGAAGCTACTTCGGCCCTGGAGAAAACGGTTCTCCCCTGTCTTCCCGACCACGGTCAGGAAGAGAAGCAGGAATGGTTAACATTATGAATCAAATTACTTCACTTACTCGAATAAACATTGTAGCCCTACTATGAAACATCAGTGCATTTGAGAACATCTGACCAGACTGTGGTGCTGTTCGCAGAAACAGGACGTGACGTTACAGGAAGGAGCTCTCTGCCTCTATCGATATGGATTTTTTTTGTTATACTTGTATGATCCCCGAGGGGAAATTAGGGCTCTGCATTTCACCCATCTCTGTACTGAGTATCAGAGAGCAGAGGGCTGCTACTTAAAGCGCCCGGGGAGCATTTGGAGGGTTAAGGATCTTGCTCAGGGATCCACAGTGTTTAACCTAGGAGTTGTGTCGGGGACTCGAACCCGGGTCCTCCGCGCCAAAGCCCACGACTCTACCACTAGGCCACCCACTCCCCTTTCATGGGTTTATTGCGGTTTTTAAGTTACTTTTCCAATTTAACAGATGAACAGTAACAGCTCAGCCTTCTGTTGTATTGCCACTTAATGTTTAAAAGCTCATCCGGATGGCGTTAGTTTATGTTTCCTAAAGATCCTGAAATACATTGGATGAGGATAAAATAGGTCACACTTACCGGTTTAGCAGTAGGAGTCTCCTGCTCGTCGCTGTAAAGTTCCCGTCTGCAGCCACTGTTTACTGGACATGTTAAGACTTTTAACACATGGAACTGCAGTCATATCCACTGGAATATTCTTCCTCCACCAGTGTTTGTTACAGAAAGCTTTGCTATCCAGCTGTGAACAGACGGCTTCTCCTTGGGTCATCCCAGGACTTCAGCTGCTTCCAAGATGCGTCCTTCCCTCCATCCTCATCTTATTAAACAAGAACTATTTGAAACTTGACTGGAACCATGCAAGTTGTTATCATCTAATTTTTGAAGGCTTATTATCAGAGATGGGGACTTGAGTCAGGGATTTGGAGTCGGGTCGCACTTTAGTTGCATTCACCACAGACTTCAGACTTGTCTCGGACTTGTCCTCAAAAGACTTCAGACTCGACTTGACTCACGGTTTCAGACTCGCGGTTTCATTTTTCCCCCTCATGATCTGTCTGATCTCCTGTCTGTGTACACTGACAACAGACTGCACTGACGTAACGTCACACAGACGCGCCCACACGTACACTCAAACAAAACAACGGGAGCGCCAGTAAACAGCGTGATGCTGCACATCAGCGCTGCATCGCATTGTAGCTTTGAGTATTAAAAACTTCATAAAAGTGACAAATATGTGAGCATCAAGCTGCAACATCTGTGGTCTAAAAGTCTGGGACGCTGGATTCCCCACATCCACCTCCATCCACCTTAAACACACCTGGACAGGTTAGTCAGTGTGTGAAAGCTTAATGTTAGCAGCTAGCCTGTTAAAGCTGGATTAGCAACGAGCTTAGCAGCATAGCTGCGTTAGCTCATTACAACCGTTGTACTAAAGTCACGTTAACGTCATTCGATTGGCTCTACGAAATGTCTGCAGAAGAATAATGAGAAGTTAACTGAACATTGTTTCCATTTACTGTGACGTTGCCATGACAACGTTAAACTGGGACCAAACTGGAATCAGACCCTGCTGTAAACAACGCTGTGTTACTGGTTTTGTTTATTACAGAAGTCCAGCTGTTGTTGGTTTAGAAGTATCAGAAATGTTTATTGAAAATGGATCTAAACAAGTTCTGAATCTAAATTAAGATGTTGAGACTTTTTCAGTTTTAAAATCAAAAATATTTTCTGCACTTAGCTCACACAGTTATATTAAACTAAGTTAAATTAAGCATTAAAAAGACTTCAGTTCTAGTACAGGATCAGCAGCTGTGGACACTGTCCTGCAGGTTTGGACATGTAAACCTGTTGCAACACATCTGAGTCAAATTATTATTGGCTCATTATGAGGCTTGTGCAGAATTTGACAACAAGCTGTCGTGTGTTTCAGCAGAAGACATTTATAACCTGCAGGACAGCTGCAGCAAGGTGCAGCATATTGGTCTCCCCTCCACATTCAGACAAAAAATAAATGTTCTGAACTGCAGGATTAGTTTTGAAAAATTTTCTGTTGGTCCAGATGGATTTTTGTACATGTTAAAAACCTCTTAGATAAGTTAGAGCAGATTAACTACAGTAGTCTGAATAAATGTCCACGTTGATCTGCAGGTTTTCTTAATTGGGTACAGCAAAGACGTCTTCCAGAGGAGAGGGACAGAGTATTTGTCAGGTAAAGCTAAAGATCAGCGCGGTTACAGGCTGCTGGGAGGTAAAGGGGCAGTACACATTTTTTATTCCTTGGATATTATAATGGAGTCCTTCAAGCAGACCAGACCACAGGCATCTCATGTCAGACTACTGTACAACTTAAACTGACTTTAGACTTGACTCGGACTTGAGGTCAAAGACTTATCAGCATCTCTGCTAATTATTAGTTAGCTTTAAGCTAATTGTTAGCTGTGGCTGCCTTCCCCTGTCACCCCTGACTGCCTTGTAAAAGCCCGCTGGGTGCATGTCTAAGCAGCTTCTTTAAAAGCTTTGGGCCCGCTTGGTGCTGTTCTGGCTCCTTATAGTTCTGAGTCTGCTCAGTGTGGAAGCAAGACTACGTGTGACTTTAAAAAAGGTCCTACCAGGAATTGAACTTGTGTTGACCAAGTGAAAGACATGCACCCTAACTATTCAGCCAAAGACAGTCGTAGCAGTTTAAAGTTAAGACACATTATCTCTCAGAGACAGAGACAGGACTCCCAACTGTCCCATACGGCGATGGTGATATTGCAAATGTATGGACGGACCAGTTTGTGTGTAATTAATTGAATGTAATGTGAAACAGTAACACCAGAAATGACAACTGTCGGGAAATGAGAGAACGTCTATCCGCAATCTGACAACCACCTCCCGACGAATGTTTAACTCTCCACACAGTCATTCTGCATCTTCATCCACAGATTCTTTGTCAAAAGGACACGTCTATGACTTAGTGACTGATTTTTTTTTTTTTTTTGTTCATGTTTTAGAGCAGCCAAAACTCACTGGCTGACTGACTGAATGATTGAGGAAACTAAAGTTGTTTTCAGACTTGCATTGCAGAACATGAGCGGTAAAGTCCATCTGCTCTTTAAACGGACTCGTCTTTTCAAACATGCCGCTTCCTTGCGGACTTATCGCTTTCAGACATCAGGAAATGTTGCGGAAAAGTCAGCACAGCCCCACTCTCCCTTCAACTCCGTCTGGAACATTTTCTTGTGCGTTCAGCCAAAACGACGCGCCGCAACATTTCCGTTCTTATGACATTGGGACCTGGCTGTACATGTTCGCTACATCTCCGAGGTAAAAGACCTGAGCGCATGTCTGAATGTAAGCATTATAAAGGACAGAGTCCATAATATTACGGAGACAGCAAGAAACTCAAGGTTTCTTGACAACAACCTGGTCCTGACCAGGTTATTGTCAAAGAGTCTGTTACTCTGGTAACTGATGGAAGATTTAAGTTACCTCTCTTTGTGAAACAGGCTAGAGTTACTCCTCTTTCCCTGGGTTGAGTTACCGGAACAGAAAAGTTTAGTTTCCCTCATTTAAGGGTTAAACAACTCAGGGTTTTAATTAAACCTGCTTCGAGAAACAGGTCCCAGGATGCACCAGTCCTTGGAGAGCGACGGAGTCACCGACTACGACAACGCTGAGGCACTGTTTTTGTTATATAAGCTGAAACAGTGATGCACTCACTGAAGGCTGTGGAGGTAGCCAGAGACTACTGGGTTTGAAATAAGCGATCGATAAAATCAAATCAACCCAACCAGCATTGCTTGAGGGGCCCATATGGGTTCAATTTTGGCTGCATATGAGGGACCCAAGTGGGTTATGTCTATATTGCCTAGGCATGGGCTTGAACTGGGCAAACTTGCAGATCTCATAGTTTAAGTTACGTGGGCACATGTGGTAAAACACATGTGGGACCACCATGGAAATCGTGGACAAACCCACTTGGGTCCCTCATATGCAGCCAAAATTTAACCCATATGGCCCCACATGGAAATGCTGGCTGGGAAATTTAAATACCCAATGGACACACAAAGTGCTGTACAGCAGGGGCAACAGACAAAGAGACAACGAAGCAAACACATCATAAAATGCAAAGTTAAATAATGGAAAATTAAGAGCAAAGTAATTAAAAGCGATAAAAAAACAACAACAAAGAACACAAAATCAGAACAGGCTACTGGGGGGAGCACAAGGTGTACATAAAAAGATACAAAAATTTTAAAGAATTTAAGCTTGTTTGAATTAAAAGCTAGACAACAAAGGTAGGTCTTTAGTTTAGATCTAAAAGGGCCCAGTTCAGTAGTAAGACAAATGTCAGGAGGCAGCGGGCTATGTGGCATGATGTGGGTATGATGTGGCACTCCTTGAACAGTGTGCATTTTTGTTATTTTCAATATTGTGGATATGTTTGATTGGTAATATTGCCATATTTATTTTTTATTCTTCTGTTAAGTCACACTGCCATTCTATTTTCTGTACTGTTATTGCTATGACTGTCTACCTGATGCTTGCCACATCTGTCTGCTTATTTTAAACTAAATGGAAAAAAACAATTAAAATTGATCACAAAAAAAAAAAAAAAAAAGGGACCAAAGTATTGGTATTCATAAAAAGAAGTACCATAAACTACTGATATTATATCAACATGAAAAACTTAGGTATCGCCCATCCCTACCAGATTGTGGTACACCGAGCTGTCCGCTGAAACAGAACATTCATGTCAAAAACCCCCAAAAATCCCTTTATTCTGGTCCATGCTTAGAAATCCACTGACACAAAGGAGAACACACACACACACACATCAGGTAATACCATTCTGCTTCGTCATTTTTAAATATTGACTTTTGGACAGACTTAGAAATTGGATGGCCTTGACTTCCAGGAAACTGTGACATTATATTGATTTATAGTCTTTTCATCATGCATCAGAGCTAACAAAGACGAAAAGCTGTGTACTCTGGCACAATCCCATCATTTCATTTCTCTCTTTTATTTCATTATTGTGAATTTAACAATAAAGTATAATAATTGTGAAATAAAGCAAAGAATTATCCACATCATGCAGCCTACAGGAAAAGTCCGAGGCCTCGTGAGTCATTTGCACTGAAAGCTTTAAACATTTTTGCTTTTCATTAACAGCCTCCACAAGGTTTCAGACTTCAGGTCCAAATATTTTGGGATTCAAGCCAAATGTTGGATTAGAATCACTCATGCTGAGAAGAGGAAGTTTGTCAGAACATGACTTTTTCTGATGAAGAGGAGGATGAGGGACTGTATAGGCTAGCACATGCACCAGTTCACACACATGCAGTGGACTTTAAACAGCAGATGGTGTGGGGTAAGATTTATTTTCTTTTTATCACGGTAATAAGAGGGTATCTGATGAGGTGAAAATAGAAAAGTTAAGTATATGTATCAAGTTGCATGTGTTTTTTTTTTTAAATGTCAAGTTGTATGTGTTTTAAAATCTTATGTCTTATACATGAGGCCTGGGGGGGCTCAGACTATGGACAGGGGGACTATGTTAAATCCTGGTGAAAATACCTGCACCTAAACAATGGCTGCAGCCGGACAGCAGGTGGATTCAATCACTCAATCAGCTGATTGAAGGAGGCAGCAGTTCACCACCTTCAAAAGGAGCTCTGCACTGGTGAGGAGCAGAGCTGACCCAGGAGATCTCTGGATGGAACGAGCGTGCGTGATGACATGGGCTTACACCAAATGATTTTCACTGTCGCAGACTGAAGACTGAAGGTCTTTAGTAAAATCTCAGGAGTTTTACTGGAGTCGCAGTGCGCCCCCGCAGCCTCGATCGTTAAATTTGAGATAATAATCTACGCTGATTTATAGCAATCTTTTCCCAGTCTTGGGCTTGCGACAATATCAAACATGTTTGATATTGTCGCAAGTCGTAGTGACGCAACACAATCAACAACCAGTAGCTGGATGAGCTCTGACAGCGGCGGAAACAGGTCCGACCTCCAGAACCGTCAATACTCAGAGCATTAACGTAGCCAGTAAAAAGATATATGTGCACCAGCAAATACTGGGTGTGCCAAATTTATTTTCAACAGTGTTGCACCTCCACAAACATTCAAAAGAATGTATCTCTCGAATACATTAACACAAAACGTCTCCACACGATGTGTGCGTTCTATCAGTAATGGTCAACAGTAGTTTACAGCAGACACATGTGACATTCTCTCAAATAAATTAATAAAGTAGCCGAATAGAAAGGTGTTTTTTTTAAGATCGTGAAGTTTGCTCTAACAGTCATTGCTGCCCAATAAGACCAACATAGTGAAATATAGCCCGCTCATGCACTTGGGGCCATGACTTATCCATTACGCATGATCAACAGCTGTTTAACCATCTGAACTCAGCTGTTGGGCTCAGCAGCAGTAAAAGTCACAACCACATCTCTGTTTACCTGCAGCTCTCAGTCTAAAGGGAAGACGGCAGCTTGGCGCATTTGTTTTATCAGTCCAGTTTCTCCGCAAGTTCTTTTTCAAAGATGAGCAGGAGATGCTGTTCAGTCTCTCTGTGAGCATCAAAGCTCTGCAGGTGCACCTGGAAACAGATGTTCCGCAGCGCAGCTTGGAACAGGCAGTGTTACCTGAATCCGCAGTAAATAGTCACATTGGGAAAAACATCTTTGTTGTGTCAAACACTTCAATTATGAACGGAAACTGATGTCCTCCGCCCACTTTCCATTTGATGAATTGCGCAAACAGTCAGTTCAGAGGCCTCCAAACCAAGTCCATAAAGCTGCTCTGCGCGCGTGCATGCGTCCAGCTGGTGAGACGAGTCTGATGCAGGCAGCAGGGAGGCAGCAGCTTCATTAATCTATAAGAGTCACTCTGAAAACGGTTGTTTAGGTCGATCAGCTGTCTGTCAGGAACAGAGAACTCAGTTTCATCGCTGTTAGCAGTAGTTAACGCTCCGCAATGCTTGCTGGGCGAGTCTGACCTACAGTCAGGTCAGGAGGTTGTCAGATGTGCCAGCTGCCGACACACCCCGCACACTCGTGGTCATAGAAATACAGAATTGCAACATGCATTGACTTAAATGTAAAAGCTGTCACGTGACTCAATGAAAATGCAACGCGAACTCCCCACTGTCATATCTGACTGCAGAACACACAACAGTAATCAGATTACTGACAGCAAACCGTAAATAAACATCGGTGCTGCAGACATGCTGGTCATTGAATGTTCTCGGTAACAGAGATTATAGTCTGCAGTTTTAGTGTTTTATCTTACTGTTTTTAATGTTCTATCTGTTTTATTATATAGTATCTGTGCACTTTGATAAGGTGCTTTCAAATAAAATGTATTATGATAATGATGATGGGAACAAATTGCATGAGGGGAAAAAATGCTGAAAGAATCTAGTTGTAGTCTTGTAAATAGTAGTCCTGCAAGATCCCCAGTCTTTGTAAAATCTCAGTCTGTGACTAGGCTGAGACAAAAAACTGTCTTTAGATGTGAGCTAGTGTGAGATGGTGGTCTTCCAACAGTCCTTTCCAAATCCTCTGATGTAAGGCTGACATTAGCACACTTTTAAGGGCCGTGTGCCCACCTAAGGGCGTGAATGCGGGGCATGGAAATTAGCCAGCTATTGTTGCCTGTGCGTACTCAGCGCTCCTGTGTTTGACAGCTGCTGCCAGCCAAAACTTAAAAATACATTTAAAAAATACACATTAAACAGTAACCATTCCATTAGTAAAACAATGAGTTGACCCAGATACTTAATAGACAGAAAAAAAAAATCATGTTCTGTAAAAAGTGTTTTTCATTATTCCTTCCAAATTAGGGTTTTTATTGTCTCTAATAATAACAGACTGGGTATTCAATGCATTTGCACCTCTGTAAAAAACAAACACAAAAAACAGTCCTTTTCATATAATTGGTTTTGGGCTTTGGGACAGCCAAAGAACTTGCGGTTGCCTGGTGAGTCCACTATGACAGCACCCACAATAAGAGAGCTCTGAATAGAAAATCATCGTTTCTATCCGACAGAACCTAGTGCATGAACCTCAGAAGACTCACTTGTAATTTTGCCTCCACAGTTGACCAATTTCCTGAGCATCTCCTGCACATTAGACTCAAAAGGACAGCAGAGTGCAGTTGTAGCTGCTCTTTGAGCAATTGAAGTTTCTATAAATGCTTCTGTGCAGCATTGGAGCAAACTACAGGACAGTAATGCAGGCGCAACAGTACCTTGCTTTGTACAGCTGTTTTCAGAACAGGAGTTGGACAGTAAGCAGAGTATTTCCTTACCGTAGCCAAAGCTTTGCCCATCATGATTAATTTGATCTGACCAAGATAATAACTGATTTTATTTAATGCCCAACAGCTGTTCCACTAGTGCTGCCTCTAGTACAGATGAAAAGCAAAGGTTTCTGGTTGAACACCTTTTTTTTGTTGAATACAATGGAAAGCCAAAGTCACACAAATCTACATTGCAAAAACTCAGCAAGTATATTTTTCTAATTTCTAGTCAAAATATCTCATCACAATGAGAAAAATAAGAAAGAAAATTACTTGGAAGAGAAACATTTCTGTAAGACATTGGATCTTGTTTTAAGGCAATGCAGCTTATTTCAAGAAATTCTTGTCAAGAAAATTTTGCTTATGCCATTGGCGAAAAAAAATAAATCTTGGCCACTCTTAAAATAAGTTAAAAAAAAAAAAAGTATTTTTTTTTCCCAATAATAAATTATAAATAATTATCTCTTGGTCCCATTCATTCTCTGTCCTGGATTCCAGATATGTTGGTTGTGGATTTAAATGAAAACTTTTAATTTAAACAGAAAAAAATTAAAAACGGCGAAGATTTTAGATTATTTCAGGTTTTGCTTTTTTTTTTCTTCTTTTTACATATCCTGTCCAGCATCATAGCATCAGAATGGGGGTCTGACTGCTGTGTTGTGCCAGGCAGATTTGCTTTGCCAAGAGGAGCTTTATGGATCTAAGGCTCCTCTTGATGTACAAATATTATGCTTTATTTATTTACTTATTTTTTCTTTGTAATTATTATATGATTGAATTTACATATTATTGCTGGACCTGACAAGAGGGAAAAGAAAAGGGGACAGAAAGGAGAGTGAAAAAGAAAGAGAGAAAAGAGAGCTGATAGAAAAAGAGAGAGCTGCTGCACCTGTAAGAAAACAAAATGCCACCTGCAACATGTTCAACAGAAACAAAGCTGACAATCATGAAGACCTCTGATAGACAGACAAGCTGGAACAGACAATAATAATCACAAAACCAGACACTGACCGCACAGAGGAAGGAATAGTTAGTGGTGATGTCACCACATGACATCACAGTGATGTCATCAGCATGCAGGCTAGTTAGTGTGGGAACAGGAGGTTAGATAGAAGAATGAGGAGTGATCGGTGATCAGTGATGAGTGACCAAGCTCCCACGAAAATCAGAGGCAGGCCGGGGGGGGCACCAGGACCCAGGAGACCAGCAGCCACCCAGGAGCACAGACCCCAGCCAGCCCGCCACAGAGACCACCACACACCCACACAGATAGTGTCAAAGGGAGGCCCCAGCCAGAGCGCCCTGTCGTGAGGAACAGGCACTCGGGAACCAGGGACAGCAGGCGCCGGCCCCCCAGAGGCAGGCAGTACCCAGGGATCAGGGTCCCAGGGGGCCAGGGGCCGCCCCCCCCCCCCCCCCCCTTCCCAAGGGCAGGGCCCTGACACAACGCCCCAGAGGGGCCAGGCAGCCGCCCAGTGTGGGTAAGATCGGCCCGGAGCCCCAGCCAGGCACCTCGGGACCAGGGACCATACCATATCCCCCCCAACACACACACACGCACACCCACGCGCACACACACACATACACAGTCATACCCAATCATACATGCACACACACGCACTCACACATGCGCACCCACACAGACACCCACACCCACTCGCACACCCACACAGCTCCCCAAACACAAACGTACCACCACACACATGCAAACCCACACACGCACTCACACATTTCAGGTTTTGCTTGAAGCGGCTTTGTGGACCATAGCTCTTGTTGCGAGCGAGATGCGTCACCAGCATGGCGATTTTACTCCAGCACATCACTGCTTAGTTTTTCAAGGACAGGAAAAGAGCATGGCCAGAGGTGAAAACCGTTATAAGTCAGGACATGTTGAGTGTTTCCATTATGCAGACAGTGATGGTCGATTTGGTTCGCATCAGTCACAGAGAGCGATGTCAGCACTCATGACAGGAGCTGTAGTCCACAAAACAATCAAAGTTCTTCCCAGTATTTTATTTTTTCAATGCACAAAGAAAAAAAAAATTAAAGCAACAACCAACATATTTGGAATCCAGGGCAGAGAACGACTGAGACCAGAAGATGATTATTTTCTCCCCACTGACTTCCATCCATACAGCCATGGAAAAAATTAAGGAGACCAACTTTGCCATCAAATAAAATGGTTATGCAATCAAATACCAACTGTGGTGTGAAACATATGACTAAAAGACAGAAATGAAAATCTTAAAATGCCTAAAAGCTGGTTTCTGGCAGTAAAATGCCATAGCTATTGATGTAAGAACTTAATAATCAAAATCACTTATCAAAAAAAGCACGGAGAATGGCTAGATATCAGTTCTTAAACTCTTATGAGCTATTTTTGTTGTAATCATTATAGTTGTCCAGACAAATGTACTTTTAGTAGTACCAGGGATTAAAATGACCAAGAAATGGTACCAAGGATGGTCTATTAATTTTTTCCATGGCTGGATATTCATTTCTATGGTCCCCTGGGGCTCACCGGAAGGGGCGTGACTTTTTTTTTTCTTTTATTAAAAATGGAAACTGAATGGATTTAAACTGAGTCAAACAAAAACATTAAAAGGGAAAAATTATGCCTCCAATCGAATCGTGAAGTGTTGAAGATTGCACACCCCTAATAAGCCATACACCTTTCTTAGATATTAGGGGAAAGTCATTTATAAATATTGAAAATAAGAGTGGGCCCATATAGCTTCCTTGAGGCATACCACATGATGTCATTTCAGCATTTGACAAACTTCCATTGAAAAACACTTGTTGCACACGATTGGAGAGATAAGAAATAATCCGCTTGCATGCTGTTTGAAAGAAACCATACAAAAACTGTGTGATTAATAAGATGAAAAGCTGCTGTGAAGTCAAGTTTAGATAGAAGGTTTTGGGGTCCCGGGGGGGGGGGGAGAGGGGGGGGGAGAGAAGGGGGTAGGGGGAGGGGCGGGGAAAAAGAGAGGGAGGTTTTCCGGGGAGAATTCCAGGAGGAAAAGAATTGAGGAGGAGGAGAAGAAGGGGGGGGAAGGGGGGGAAAGAGGAAAAGGGAGAAGGGGGGGGGGGTGGGGTTCCACAGTAGACGAAATTTTTCCCTCCTTGGGGGGGGCGGATAAGGGGGGGGGGGGGGGGCCGCCCGGGGGGCGGGGGGGGGGGAAATCCCTGTAATACTGTAGTACACTACAGCTCTCAAATATCCCTTCATCCAAGGCCATTTACCACTCATCTGTCATGTGTACCAGATCAGTGTCAGTAGAACAGTTTTTTCTCCATCAAACACTAAGGAGGATGAATGCTGCTCTGATAATCATCCCTGTACTGGAATACAAATTTTTATTTTATTAAGAAATGACACTTTTTGGTGTGAGTTTAACGTGTCCCATCTCACTGATTCCTGCTAACTTATCCCATGGTTTTAGCATTTGAACAGTTCATATTCACATTTAGAGGCACACAAAGATTTGCTGTGTGTATGATCATACTGTATATGGGTCGGTCGGGGCTAAAATACCAAGGTGGATTTGTCCCAGTGTGCCGTGGCCTCCGCTGGCACCTGAGCCCACGCTGTGAGAGGTTCGTCATCCTCTGCAGCTCTGCTTGAAGAAACGTCACACGAGGACACGAACGTGGCGTCTCCATGGCCCAGCGCTCATTTTTATCCGTGTGACTTTTCACTTCTCTGTGAGTCACTCACTGTTGAATGTGCTCAGTGAATTCTGATGTTCTTTTTTACTGCTTCGCTTGGCAATTTCAGCCCCTGTTGAGCTCTGAACACCATCTAAAGGGAGCCTGGAGGCTGTGATGCTTTATGGATATAGTGACACATGCACACGCATGTTCATAATCACCTTTGTGCAACTGTTTTACTCCATTACAGTGTGTAACTATCATTGTAGACATTTCCGCTGGCATGGTGTGATGATTTGTGCGCTAATCTCGACACATTACAGTCACCAGTATTGCTGCTGTTCATGGAGACTCATAAGCATCATGGTGACTGATGCAGGGTTAACCTACTTTGCTTATCTGATCAGACGTGTTACATAAACTATCAGCTCTCATTCCCAGCAGCAGGACTGCCTGAGTTAACAGAAAAGGTCTAACTGGAATATTTGACCGTGTTTAAAATGTTACATGTTTGTTCTTTATACAAAGGAGTATCCACACCTGTAGTTGTGTAATATTTAAACTGCATCATGTTTTTTTTTAAAACTGTAATCATGTTTTTTAATACCCTAACCTTGTATTTGTTCATGCAAACTCCCAGCCAACCAGAAATGACAACGATATCTAAAAAAAAAAGTTGTTGACCATCAGTGGAATGGAGATTTGGATGTGGTTATCTTGTATGACGACAAACACATCTAATTAGATCTGGATAGGTAAACGTAGGCAATGGTTTTCAAGCAAAGGAAGTGGATCATTTTAATTAAAAACTGTTGAATTTTGTCTCCAGGGTTCCTACACGTTTTTGCAAGTTAAATTTAAGACTTTTTAAGACCACTTAAAACAGAATTTAATGCCCATTTCACAGCCACACCCAAAAATAAAAAACAACTCATAAATCTACAAAATTCTCAAGTCACTGTAAGGTTGCTTTCTTTCACAGGTAAATCGAGGCTTCCTGTGAGTGTGTAGGGTCAAATGTTCAGCAGTGAATTGGTTGCTAATTTTATTATTATGGTTAGGTTGGAACAGGAGGTAATTAGTTAAAGGCAAACTTCCATTTTAAACATATGTAGAAGCCTTTGTCGTGTATCAGGTCCGCACTGAACATTGCCAGTGCAACAAAGTACAAATACGAGTCCGACCGGGCTTTCCAGACAGAAAATAACAGAAAATTCCTGTCACTCTGTGAAACAGCGCCTCCAGCAACAAACCGGAAGTGACGTAGGGGTAGGCGAACGCTCCCGACTCTCCTGATAAAAACATGGATCACAGCAGCAGGAGGCGACTCTGAAAAAGACATTCATCACAGCTTTAATGCTGAAGGCCACATTATATATGTAGAGACATGAAAATGTGGAAAATAACGTTGAAAAAAATATTTTCTAAGTCACCTCTCGATTAGTTTTCATTTTGAGATTGTGTACAAGATGCTTGGTGTCACACATTTAGACCTATGGTCTTTACACCTTTTAAAAAATCTGTTCCTGCTTATCTGATTAGTTTCATCATATTTCAGCAACCATCATTATGTATTTGTTCAGGTTTTCAGTGTTTAAGCGACAGTTGCTGATGAATCTCCATTTAGAGGAGACAGACTCATGAATGTCCGCCGAACAGCGACCGCGTCCGTGTTTACTCCCACCAACAACCGGCTCCGTTACACCTCAACAACACACAGCAGCAGGACATTTTCCCTTTGACTCTGTCCACAGATGTCTCTGCTATCAGCAACACCGTCTCACGGCTCATAGAAAGCGCTTTTACAGATTTTTGGAGACAAAATGTAGAGAATCGAGCGAGCCGCTGAAAGTGACCGAGGAGCACATATCAACCGTCCTGGAAGCCAAACTTGAGCTCAGTCTGGAGGGAGGATAGTTTCCTCCCTCTTCTAGTTACTCTGCGGTCAGAAATCCTCGCTTTCCCAGGATTTGATGCTGAAAGGCAGCGGAGGAAACAGTGTCCTGCTCTGATGCGGCGGCACTCCTGCGAGCTGTGGGCGGATTGAGTCATCTCTCCCCGGTTCGTGAGTCGACGAAACCGCTCTCTCTGTAGGAAAACAATGGGACGCAAAGCGTTTTTGTTCTTTTTCACCACATGTTACTAGCACTAACTAGTTATATCAAGAAGCAGACTCGAATAAAGTTTAACAACATTTATTAGACAGCACAGGTTGCACTCCTGTTTACTTAATCCAGGCCTTATATTCAAAACAGCGAACGAGTACACCTGAGTTAAATCATACACCAAAACAGGGCGGACAATCCGCTTAACACGGCAAACAGTGCACACTACAACTTGTTGAAAAACCACTGCAAAGAAACACCGCAATCAGTTCCACTCCAAACAAGTCAGAGATAAACTACTGTTTGTGAGCATAAATGCGAGGATGCAGCTATTAAGGAGGCGACCCAATACGAAAATAACCAAACAAAACAAAAATGAGAAAAACTCAGTTAGTCCACTCTTACAGTTGTCTATCTGTTAAGCACCCTGACAACTTGGACCAGGCGTGGACTAACTGAAATGAAACAAATCCCCCAAAAACAACTAAAAAAGGACAGCAGGTGACGGTGCTTAAAGGGGAGAACTCAGTAACTTTTTTACCTCAAAAAATGCTTTTCGGAATCCACGTGGGGCTAAGAAAAGTGTTTACGGAGCGATTCAGTGACCACGTTTACATGCCATCAAAATTTGGGTTAAGGTCAACATTCCGGTTTCTGAAAGATCAGGAATAACCCGTTTACATGCGTGAGCAGACAGAGTTACTCCTGTATACATGATTACTGAAATCAATTGGAATATCCCGACCAAAACCGCGACGCACGGAAAACGTCATGATGATGGTGGATAATGAACCATCCGGAGCCACCACGGTAAAGCCAGCCAAGTTTCAGAGTTACAGCCAAAATAACGCCGATTGGCTGGACCACGGATCCGCGAGAGGCGGCGGTCTTGACTGCAGTCCGGAGTGCTGGGACTGACCCACCAGCATTACTTGACGGATCATAGAAGGAGAGAACGTGTCCTGAAAATGCAGCTCGGAGCACATCCACGCTTCCCGTTTCCAGCAGAGTCCGCCGGACAGATGAAGGTCTTAGCCAGGACTGGTGGGAACGGTTGTAATGATGAAGTTAACTGACTCCGGCTGGAGTCGGTTAACTTTCCTCTATCACATCTTCACCAAACTTTTCCAGATGAGTGATGGAGCCCCGCGAAGTAACCGTTTGCACACCAGCTCCTCTCGGGATGTGTGTTGCCATGGTGATGTATAAACTAGCAAGCTGTGCAGAGCACTGTCTGATCGCTAGTACAAAATACTCCCTGTAATTTAATCAAAACGCCAAAAAAGCTTGCAGATAGAGCATGCGCAGAACACAATTAAATATTCCTTTCAATGGAGATATTCCAATAAGCGTTTACATGACCAAATATTCCGGTTAGAAAAGGAGTAACCCAGGGGTAATATTCGGGTTTTTAAAAACCCGAAAATTAGCATATTCGGGTTTTTGCCAGTGTTTACATGGCCGTGCGCAACCGGGTTATTGCTAAATTCCGGTTATGAAAGAGTTATGAAAGAGTTATTGGCTGCATGTAAACGCAGTGAATGTTTCCCCCCCTCCCGCCGGGGCCTCTGGCCTGCGAGCAGCTAAATACAACTTTGCCTGCGCCGACCCGAGCAGAACTTGCGACAACAGAAACCGCTGTACGGTACTCAGGTCCCCTATCTACCGAGCTGCTTCCAGCTCTGATTTGAACCAGACTACCAGCGCTAATTCGAAGAAAACATTTCTTTAGCTTCACACCACCTAAACACGGCTCCTGGCTCTCATAACCAACTCTTTGCTGGACCAGAGTGATTCACGTAGCTTGCGCTGCCTGGATGCCGGGTGAAGCATCACTGCTTCAGGCTCAATAATCACTTGTCACGTCCGCAAAAAGTAAATAAAAGTTTGTATTCTTACCTGCTACCCGCCAACACCAGTGAAAAATATAATCCACGGCATATTTACCCGCAAATCGCGGGTAAAACGTCCCGTTTCAGAAGAGACAGGTCTTTGCTTTGATCAGAGGGAGACGTGCTGCTGCTACCAACGCAGCAAAGTAGCATCAACAAGCTAGAAAAAGCTTAGAAATATATCCAGGGATCAAAATAGAGGAAAGACAGGTAGAGAAGCCGTCTGTGTGCTGTGTGTAAGGGGGGTTGAACACGACAGTGAAAGGACGCCACTAGGGGGAGCCCCCGAGCTGAAGTTACTGAGTTCTGCTTTAAAACTGCAATAAAAACAGAAAACAAAAATGAATACAAGAGGTCTTAAAATACTTTTAATTCTCCCTAAAAAAAAACTATTAAAATGCCGCATGCCCACGCCACCTCAATGACATTCCACGGACAACCAATTCTCAGGTCTTTGATCCTGCCATACAAAAAGTTGTATTAAAACACAACCACTATAAAAGAACAAACATTAAAAACTTTCTTAAGACTTAAGTTTCTTAAGACTTGATCCAGCGAGCACTACACCTCCTCTCTTTCAACATTAAAAACTTATTTACCAGGACAACAGATCTTATCTGCGTCTTGAGGAACCACGGTGGCCTTGTCTGCACCTGGCCACCCACAGGAAATTGGCACACCCCAAACAAATCAGCCACTTCTTCTTTTATAGAGGGATCCTGCACTGTAGCCAGAGCGACACCCTGTGGTGCCACCTGTTGCACACGGATCATGTGTACGGGCGTTTATGAGTCCCAACTCATAAACGCTCTTGATGTTGAGAGGAACAGAAACAAACACTGAAACCTGCAGAAACTCAGCAGCGTTGCCGGCTAAAGCTAAGCTAACGTTTTGTTTTCTATGTCCCGCTGTTGCCGAGTCAGTCCAGAGAAGAGGACGTCTCTGGAGGCGATCAAGAAGGTGCTGGCCGGGAGAGTTCAGCCTCAGCTGTAGAGGTGAAGTTCAGAAAGAAGACGGATGTTTAGAGAGAGATGATGTCTAGCTGCTAATCGACTGTTGTCTCGCCGTTTATCTGTTATTGTTTTGCATTGGTCAGTAAGCAGAATTCACAGGACTTCACCTACTCTGACGTCAGAGGTCACATGATTCCAAAACTGTGCGGTGATTGTGAAGGAGAGTTTTATCCACTCCCCCTCCCTTTTTAAGTTATACTTCCTGGTTCTTTTCAACTTAAGAGACCTACCAGGTACTGCCTCATCTCAGGGAAGGATTTTATGCCGTTATAAAGAACATGAAACATACACTTTAAAGGGTTTGATATGGAAAACGGACAGAACAGCGACTTCATGTGCGTCTATGTTGTAGTTGCAACAGCAGAAAAACAACTCCAGCCGCTGAGTTGCCAGCCTGCTGCCGATACATCAAGTGACCAACAGCCTGCACCATGCCCAACTAGTACTGCAGGGGAGTTTATAACTGACAGTTAGTATAAGCCACGTTAGCAGGTGCTTACCAATCAAGGAGAGAAGTCTCCATTTCTGTGTTTTGATGCTGTGGAAAATGTTTGTGGGTCCATTGACTGTATGCTTCACCTAAGTTTACTCCAGTTTTTGCTCTTCTCAGGTCACTCCTCTTTAGAGACGGGTAACAATATCTCTGGGGCTCTGAAGCTGCTACTGGACTTGCCGACTCCACCATTTTCCAGCCAAACTGTACCGAACATATTATTGACACGCAGAGGTCGTATCTGGCAACCCGCAATGGCAGCTTGTATTTGCTTGTAGATTTAAACAAAATGGCATTGTCAAACAGGTTAAAATTGATTTTATATTTATTTTCAGGCTAAATATAATTTTTTAAGGAAATGCCGTACTTTCATTCGGTACCCCTCCAAATGCCTTTATGCCCAAAAAGCTTTTATTAAAAATGTTCCATATTCAACCTTTAACTACCGTCACTTTGTAGATGTGTATGTTCGACATTTCTTCAACACACTTCAATGCAATTAGAGATTAAAGCAAAAGAGACCAATTCATTTGAAAACTTATATATTCGTGGCATTTATTCTGAGCCAAACAAGTGATGGAAATCTGTTGTAGCGTAATTTAGAGTAAGACCTACCATATGAAATTTGAGATTACAAATGTCAAATTTAAGGACTTTTTAAGGTATTAAAGCAGATCTCAGTTACTTTTTCAACTCCATATATGCTTTTCAGAATTCCTGTGGGCCTTAGAAAATTGTTTACGGAGCGATTTGATGTTTACCCCCCTCCCCCCAGTGTCTCTGGCCTGTAAGCGGCACTTGCAAGTCTGCCTGAGCAGACCTGAGACAGATCTTGCGACAACAGAAACCGCTGTACGGCACTTAGGTCCCCTATCCACCGAGCTGCTTCCAGCACTGGTTTGCGCCTGAACCAGACTCAAAACCAGAGAAAAATATACAGTAATCCACGGCATTTTTACCCGCAAAACACGGGTAAAACGTTCCGCTGCAGGAGGCACGAGACTCTGCTTTGAGCAGAGGGAGACAAGCTGCTGCTAACAACGTAGCAAAGTAGCATCAACAAGCTAGTAAAAGCTTAGAAATATATCCAGGGATCAAAATAGAGGAAAGACAGGTAGAAAAGACGTCTGTGTGCTGTGGGGGGAGTACGAACTTTATGACAGTGAAAGAACACCACTAGGGGGAGCCCTCGAGCTGAAGTTACTGAGTTCTGCTTTAAAGACCCACAAAGTAACTAGTTTCTGACTCGTTTTGATGGCACACCAACATTCATTATGCGCATTTTCGAGCCGTCACTGGCCAGCAGCGACCCCATGCTCAGAAACAGCAACATGCAAGTTTTCCATCCGGGACGCAGCTGTGATGTTGCTAGCACCACGTCACGAACTAGCAAACGGATATGAACCAGATATGAACATAGCGGGTGTTTTGAACACAAATCATGTCGGATTTTGCAAAGAAACGTTACCGGAGGAAGAGAGGAAAAGAAAGAGAGGATGGTACAGAACGAGTCAAGATAAGTCTGTCGTTTACTGGCTGGAGTGAATCACAGTACAGGTAGGCTACGATGCAAGATGGATGCCAGTTTAGCCGTTGATAGAAGGGTCACTGATAAAACTGCTAAAAGCTTCAATTCTGGTTTTTAAATGCAGATTTGTAAATTTAAGACTTTTCAAGCCCCCACAGGAACCCTGTTCTCAGTGAGTCACCTGTTAATTCCGCATCCATCTTGTGTCCTACCTTTGCTCTGAGCTCTGCGTTGCCATGGTAGATCAGCGACTCTGTGATGGATCAAGAGGGTCTATTTGAGGAAGCCGCAAGTGCGCACTTATCCAGAATAGGTTTCACCTGGCTTGATCAATGAATGAATAACATTTTATTTATAAGGCACTTTTCATAAATAAGTAGTACACAGTACTTTACATATTAAAATCAATAATGTTTTAATAAAATGACAATTAGACAAAATGTCTGAAAAGAACAATAGATGAATCCGTGTCTGCTCATCTTGGCAAGTGGTTTGTGCAACCAAGCCTGGATGCCCGTGTTGTGGATTCAGTGAGCCCAGTTAAGTTTGAAATCCTGGAGGAAAGTGATAAAAGCTTCACTGACATATTCCCTCTGTCATGACTGCAGCATTTAGAAAATAGAAATGATTTTGGTGTTCCTAACTGACCTAAAATAGGAGTTGTTTAGATTGATTTCATTTTCCCACAGTAGAAAAAAAAAAGTTTTTTTTTTTTGTTTTTTTTACAGTGGATGTAAACTTCTGATTTCAACTGCACATACTGTATCACAAACACAAAATCCTTTTTTTCTTATGTCAAAATAATATTTTTTAAGTTCTAACAAAGCTTACAAAGCACAATAAAAAAAATGTCTGTTTTTAATCTTAAACTTCACCATATAATGTAATAATAGGAATGATTCATTCCATTCATTTTATGAAAATATCCCTTAATTATGTCTTTCTCCACAAATTTCTGTGATTCTAACCAATTTGGCATGTAAACCTGTAGAGACAGCTTCTTTAAGACTTCAGATTTCAGCCAGCTGAACGTAGCTCTATTATATTTCTGTGATTCTCATAGTGAGTGGATATTTAATACAGTGGAAAAGCCTCTTTCCTCTTGGGAGTTGTCACTCTCTTCGGTACCTTTTATTAAGCTGTAGGAAAAGTACTTGGAGCTTTGGCAATGTTCTTAGGCAGATTAAATTTGCAAGTATTATTCTATAAGAAAAAAGGGTCAAATGTAAAGTGGCTAACAGGATGAATTTGTCTGGTACATTTTTAAGCAAAAAAAAAAAAAAAAAAAAGATTTAGAAATTAAAAAGTGATGTGAACAAACCAGTGTGGTTTACTGGTCCATAATGGTTTTTTAGCTCAAACCTTCCTTCCTTCCAAGCTTCCTTCCTACTGTTTAATGCATATTATGAATGAATCACCACTCCGAGGCTGAGGTTGCAACTCGTGCCTTTTTATCTTTCTGCTGCTAATTAAGATTGATGCGCAGAGAGCTGGGAAACTGGAATTTTCCTGGAATTTAACAAGCAGATGTGAATTTAGTTCAGTTTCATTTGTAAAGCATTTATGCAGGATAAAATACTCCTAAAGCACTTATGAGGCAGTCCAGTTACAGTCCAGCTCACTCAAATCCAGCTATAATCTTTCACCATGCACAACAGTTCAATCAATAATTCTGTTCATATAAAGTCAAATTGAAATCTTTTCTTTGTCAATCATCCATCCAGAGAATGCATAGAACGGTGGGCGACCATTTCCTTTTAACAGGAAGGAAAACCTCCAGCAGAATAAGAAGGACGGCCATCTTCCTGGACCTGTTGGAGGGGAGAGGACAGGAAAGACGGGTCAACCAGCAGCAGAACTCTAAGCCAGGGATGCGTGCCGAAAACAAAGAGAAACACAAATAAACACAAACAGTAAAGTTAAATTTAGGGAGCGCAAGGAGAAAAAGAGGTGTTCAGTGGATCATGGGATGCCCCCCCCCCCCCAACATTCAAAGCTCATAGCAGCAGAACTAAAGAGTGAATAAGGGTCATAAAGTCAGCCCTAACTATAGGCTTTATCGCTTTATCTAAAAAAGAAGTTTTGAGCCTGATCTCTTTACTGCTGGGTCCTAGAGGTTCTAACAGGGGGCAGAACTTCCGGTTATCAGACCATCTCTGTGGAACTGACTCAGTTTGAACTCAGGAAGCAGAAATCCTCTCTACTTTCAAAGGATAACTTTCTTTTTTTTCAACCTGGACCTTATTTCTAGGAGTTTATATGTGTATTTACTCCCTGGTAAAGTTTCTGAATCACTTTGAGTCCTTCGGAAGATATAACTTGATTCGCCATTTGGTGTACATCCAGTAATAATGGCGGAGATGGGCCAGCAACTAGATAAGGCATTATCTGCAGTAAAACTCTTTTTCGCCAATACTTTAAGTAGAATGAAAAAACGAGCAAGTACCATTGTTCTGTCAGTACAGATTTAGCTTTCCGTTAGTTATCAGGTAGTTCCAATCACTTTTCGGGGCCGCACGTTGACGATGTGTGCTTCCGTAGTACAGCTGAGAGGAGCAGCTCGCTACCCAGACAACAACAAAAAAAAGCAATTTACGAAACTCTGAACTCAAGGGACAATAGTACTCATTCGTTCGTTCATTCTACTTTAAGAATCGATGAAATCAAGGAGTTTTACTGCAGATAACGTCTTATATCGTGGCTGCCCCGTCTCCGCCATTATTACTGGTTGTACACCGAAGGGCAAATCAAGTTATATCTTCCAAAGGACTCAGTGATGCAGAAACTTTACCGGCGAGTAAATGGATGTATAAACTCCTAGAAATAAGGTGCAGGTTGAAAAAAAAAGAAAGTTGTCCTTTGAAAGTAGAGAGGATTTCTGCTTCCTGAGTTCAAACTGAGTCAGTTCCACAGAGATGGTCTGATAACTGGAAGTTCTGCCCCCTGCAGTAAACCTGCAGTCTGAAGGCCAGTTTATACTTGCACGGCGTCTGCGTCAGGCCGGGCCGTGAAGCTGGCGCAGATGGAGTGTGTGTTTATACTCAAGCGTACTGTAGAAGTGTTGTGTTGCAGTTTCTTTTCCAGACCTGCAGGTGGCAGTAAGGCTGACATCAACTAAACTCCACAGGACTGGGTTGTTTCTGTGGTTCGGTTTATTTCTGATGTAGCATGATAGATATGCACATACTTCCTAACTAGGGTTGGGCATTGAATATCAATTGGAACCGGGACTAACTACAACTCTCCCGGAATTGTTCAAATTTCTAAATTTCCATTCCCATTTTCGATGCCCAGTCCGCCGAACACCATCGAATCCACCAGAAGTGGAACGTTTGTCAGTGCCAATTTTCCAGGTACACCCGATTACGTTGATGCACACAGCACAACTCGGCATCTTTGTCGCTTTATTTAGTGAGTTTTCAGACCTTCTGATACAGCAGTGGTTCCTAAACTGGGGGGCCAGTCCCCCAGGGGGGGCTCAGTGCTGTGTTATGGGGGGGGGGCTGCAAGGCTAAAAAGTATAGTTTTTGCACTTCTAACAAAAAATGGGCATATTTTTTAAAGTACTAATGAACAAATGATGATGACTCAACTAAAGGCATTGCCCCCTCCCAAATGCAGTATATTTTTTCAGGCATCTCATGGTAAATGTTTGGGTCCATGTGGTAACGGTAGTGGGATGGAGGAGACTTGATATTATAATTGCCAATGAAAAAGGGGGCCCTGTAGAAAAAGTTTGGGAACCACAGTAATACAGTTAACTTTCTTTTACTAAGCCGCTAGCCGCTGAAGACAAGTCTAGTGACATTTTCTGGTCTTATTGGAGAGTTTTAGAGACCGGCGTGAAAGAACGTTTTCTTTACTGTGCACTGCTGCGGCCCCTTCCTCATCTCAAACACACACTGGAGTCAGCAGGAGATATTCACCTCTCTGCTCCATGAATCAGACTTAAAATAACACTCAAAGCTGCCACTGATCATCAGATATTAATGCCTCTTAATGAAGAATGTGGACAGAAACATTTATTTTAAAGTACTGCAACATGTAGTAGACTCTTAAAATGGTGAACTTTATCTCTAGGTCTATTCAAGTTTAGCCAGGGATAATTTGTATTTCTTTTTCTACTTTTTTTTAGTTGAAATGCAATTAAATGCCTTAGGTAAAACACAGAGTTTATATCCGTGTCTATTATTTAATTTAGTTGTCTGCAAAAAGAAAATGTAAACTTTTTTTTTTACCCTGCCCGTTAAAAGAATCAAAATCAAGAATCCTTGGGAACCGGAATCAAAAGAAGGGAATCGAATTGGAACTGGAATAGTTAAAATTCAACCTTATTCCTAACCTCCTCAATCAGCCGCTCGTCTGATGGGCTATTGGCTTGTTTTTAAAAATGGCAGCTTCCTCATACATTCGGCAACAAAACCCAAACATGCAGAGACATTACACTGTGACCAACCATATCGGAGTACTTCCATGCTGCTGTGTTCCTGTAGCCGAGATGCACGTCAGGACAGAATGTGTGCACATTGAGCCTCTGCAGACTTACGGTACACAGAGCCTACGTTGGTTACAGCGTAACCGACCTGATGCAGACGAGTGTAAACCCCTCGGAGAGCAAAGACCTGGTGGGAAAATCTGCAACTCTGAGACCTTTAGAGACAAACAATGGAACTTTGAGCAGTTTTCTCAGTGACGCGCCCCCTATCAACGGCTAAACTAGCGTCCATCTTCATCGTACCTGTACTTTGATTCAATCCAGCCAGTAAAAGTCAGTCTTATCTTGACTCTTGTTCTGTCCCTTCCTCTCCTTCTTTTGCTCTCTTCCTCCGGTAATGTTTCCTTGCGTTTCTTCACCAAATCCGGCATGATGCACGAACAAAAAACCTGCTGTGTTCATATCTGGTTCATATACGTTTGCTAGTTTGTGACGCGGTGCACAATCAATTAGTCGGCTGCAACGTCACAGCCACGTCCTGAATACAAAAGTTGCATAGTGCTGTTTCTGAGCGTCAGGACGCCACTGTGCAACGACTGCCTGTAAATGCACATAACAAATATTGGTGTGCCATTAAAACGAGTCAGAAATGCGGATTTTTAAGGTCTTAAAGTTATGTTGTGTGCCTTTCTGGGTTTAACAGGGTGCCAATGTAGAGATGATAAAGTTGTAGAAATCTGATTTTCTGATGATGATTCCCATCAGAACCCTCGCTGCAGCATTTTGGCAGCTTTTCAGAACATCTGATCAGGAATTACAGTCATCCAATCCTACAGTCATACAAATCCTGGACTTGTTTTCCTGCATCACTCTGACAGAGCATGGTAAAAGGAGGAGGACCTAAACTTGTTTTATATCTGGTCAAAGGGCAGATTCTAGTCAAAAATACCTCCAAGGTTCCTGACTGCAGTGCTGGAAGCCATCTTGATATCAGCCAGTTGTAACATAGCTCGACAACGTCTTCTTGTCCAGGTTTTCATGCATCCTCAGCAGCGACATGTTCCCTCAGTAGCTGGGTTTCCATTACACCTGGAATTACGCAAAACCTAAATATCACAATTAAAAGCCGCTAATGGAAACACCTACATTTAAAAAAAACTCTCAAGCATTGCAAAAAAGTTTTTACGCTTTCATGAGGCGTAAATTCAGACGTTTTGATAAAGCAGTTTTATGTGTGTAATGGAAACATTTTTTTCGCAATTACACGCCATCAGGCGTGACGTAGGGGGGTTAAAATCCAGTTATTCCTACTAAATTATGATGAATATGATCATTTACAAGCATTAACTGTGAAATCGGAGTGATGAGGGAAGTTTTATCAGTCACATAAATGAAAAATCCCCAAATCACTGTAAGTCAACAAACTGAGTTTGTTTTCGACATTATACAGATGGCTTAAGTTCTTCATGTATTAACGGTTGGCCACAGGCTAGTTATGTCGTTTCAACACATTTGTAACACCACGACTCTGTTTTCTCATTCCCACATGTTAATTATATGTCACCAGGATTTAATAAAATGTGACCACGGATAACATCGTACGACTGCGCCTTCGTATCAGCTGCATCACCACATCAGTCAGGACCATCCACACCCCAGAAGTTGATCCTGAGGGTTTTTTAATTTGTGTTACGTTTCGGGTGAGTGTTTTTCCCTGCTGATGTGATCAGAGGCTCCGTGCATGAGGCACATCCAGTCAACTTTTCCTATGTTAGTCCAGAAAATCAATTAAAGGGACTACAGGTGGGAATTTTAAAAAGCCAAACATGCACGTCTATTTTTTTTTATACTAATGGGTGATGAAGCGCTAAATACCAATAATAACGTTTCCACCCACGTTTCTCTCCGTTGCCTTGAACAGGCTGTGTGCTGCAAAATGTGCTGAAACTCGGTGTCCGAATTTCCCGCGCTGCCCTGCGGACGTGACGTCAAATGACGCTACATCCACAGTTTTGATACAGGAAGAAGACGGTCGTGGTAAATTCAAACACTGTAAGCGATAGTTATGGATTCTCCTGCCATCAGCAAACGATCCAGATCAACTTAAAGACAATAAAAAGTGTAACTACAAAGAAAAAGGTGAGTAAACAACATTACAGCTTCGGTTTGTGCACGCTCCCGTGACGGCTTTGCTCGTGGCTGCAGTGAAGCGCCAGTCGCGAGTTCCGTTTCTTAATCTTGCCTCAAGTCCCTTTAAACTAACTAAAAACTGAGTTGAACACTGAGTTTTAAGTTACAAAAGCATTTCTCAGCGCTCCCTCAGAGATAAATGAATGTAACGAATGAAGAAGAGTCATGATCAGTTCACCACAACGTTGGCTGAACACAGGGACGAGCTTTTATTCTAATCCAGTGTGAGTAGAAATACTGAGTGACAATGCCCATTTATCTCTAGTGGTTGAAGCGGTGAAAGAGCTGGAGACGGAGAATAAGCAGAATTACATTTTACTCCTCTCATTCATCATTTAGCTGGCTGGAGTTTGCTTAATGGATGATAAAGTGCTAGAATCTGACTGAACTATTTAGACATCAAACTATTTAAAATGCATCTTCTCATCTTTAACCTGCCAGGGACAAAATGGCACCTGGAAATAGAAATTTATCGTAAATAGATTAGAAGTTTATTTATGGGCCTCTGACTGTAACTCATCACTGTCACCAAGTACTTGGTCAAAGGGAACTGCTGGGGTTTCTCTATGTAATGTAACCTGGCTGAGATTACTTTTTGTTGTAAATTATTGCTACATAAATAACACTGTATTGATTAAATAATAGCCATGTGAAGTTTTTGCATTACATGTTCTTATCATCTCATAAGTCTGAGCTGAGATAACAAACCAAAGATGAAGAAAATAACAAAAATCTTCACTCACAAAGGAAAAGCTGCATTTATTTACAGTTAGGCACTCAAAAAACAGTTGTCAGTAGATTAAGGCGTGGCACTACAGGCAAATAGGGTAAAAAAAATTAACTAAATGGTGTCATCATGAAACTTTCCTGATTCATTCCTCACATTAGGGCTATCATTTTTTGTATTGCAAGTTTTCTGAAATTTTATGTTTAAATATGCAAATGAGGTGTTATATAGCCAAAAATTGGCTAATTTGCATATATTTCTAGGGGGAAAAAGTCTACACACTGGATTAAACCAGGTTCAAAGTTTCTTTTGAATTTTGTTCACATATTGAAGCCAAAAGTTTTTACAGGGGGGATTTTGGATATCTCTAGTTATCATTTCACACTTTAGAACACACTGTCAACCAAAGTTCTGCTCTGACCAAAGTCACGAATGACATATGTCTGAATACTGACACTGGAAAAATGTCAGTGTTGGTTTTACTGGATCTCAGCGCTGCATTTGATACAGTTGACCACATTATATTACTCCAACGACTGGAGAAGTGGGTGGGTCTCTCTAGTTCTGTACTAAACTGGTTCAAAACATACTTGGAGAACAGGAAGTACTTTGTGTCAGTAGGCAATTTTACATCTGAGCAGACAAAAATGACCTGTGGAGTTCCCCAGGGCTCTATCCTGGGGCCTCTTCTGTTTAACATCTACATGCTCCCACTGGCCCAGGTTATAAAGAACAGCAGTATTAGTTACCATAGCTACGCAGATGACACACAGCTATATATTACAGTATCACCAGGAGACCGGGGCCCTGTACAGGCTCTTGGTAAATGTATTGATGAGATTAATGACTGGATGTGCCTCAACTTTCTTCAGCTGAACAAAAACAAAACTGAGGTGATTGTCTTTAGAGCCAAAGAGAAACGACAGCAGTTCGTCACAGAACTTCAGTCCTGTTGTGATTTAGCTTGGGCAACCACAATATATATAGCGTCACTTTGTATGATATTAATATTAATATTAATATTTCTATTAATATCAATACTAATACAGCCTCGGAGCACCACCTTACTTATTTGATATGTAATGGAAGCAAGGAAAACCATTAAAGTCTTAAATCAACTCTTAGATTGATTTAATGAAGTGATCAGTCTCAGGACGCTTTCATGAGTTCTCGCTTGAAGTGACCTTTCATGATACATCAGAAAAACCACAAACAACGACTAGTTAAGATAATACGGAGTATTTATTAACTAGTCTACAAACTACATGAGATAATGTATGTACAAAATATATACAAGAAATATGTGAGCATGATGATCAACCAAAAGTTATCTTGTGAAAGAAATGTGAGATGGTATGAAAATGAAACATAAATTAATTAAGCCTCAGTTAATTAATAAATGTTCAAAGAAAAAGAAGGAAGGATTTCTTAATCCAACTAAACAAAGTTAAACTGGGTCTGGTAAACCGTAGGCCTGGATTAATTCACTATCACCAACTTCTTGTGACATCAGATCATATTTCATAGCAAATGATCAGGATTCTCCTCAGAGGTTCCGTCTGACTGAGGTGTTTCACTCACGTCCTGGTTCTGCTGGACTGTTCCTCAATCCTTTGGAAGATTGTCGGGTGGATGGATCCCAAAAATCTTCCCGATCTCCTGGAAGTTCGTCCGGCTCTCTGCGGGCTGTCAGCTCAGTGGTGGTTCTGGTTCATCCTCTCTCTCTCATCCGTCTCCCCAGAGACGTGCAGCTTCAGGACTGATGTCACGGGATGGTTGATAGTAAAGATGATTTGGGTTAAAGTCTTCTTCTCTCCATCACTCCTCCTGGAGTGATCCGTGGTTCTGAACTCTGCTGAGTTCAGAGCAGGTTTCGTCTCATTCTTTCCCCATTATTCCAAGTTTCTTCAGTTCTGCCTTGTTCGTTCTTCTGCGTGTTCAGATGTGTTCTCTTTCCAATCTCTTTCTCACAGTTCAGAGCCTCGCGCTCTGCCTGGCAGTGGAATGTGGGTTGCAGCTTGTCAGCCAATGGGAAGCTGACAGAGTCAGGTTTCCTCCAATAGACAGACACATCTCAAATGATCATTTGATTATCAGTTAAGCGTAATGGTTATAAACATCTGTGAATTCTAAGTGAGGCATGTGTAAAATGGATCAATTATTCAGACATGATGAAATAAAATGAACACAATAAAATAAAATAAAGCAAAGATCTGAATTATATGAATAAAGGAAGACATTGAATAAACAAATCAGCTAAACAGATAAAACAGGATTAATCTTGATGCCTTAAGATTCCTGTAAAGAAAATACATGTTAGACATCATTTGATATGAGGAAGTCCATTTCTATCATAAAAGTGGATTTCAGCAGTTGGGTAAAGTGTCTCTTTCTTCACCTTTATGCAGCAAATCCTGGAATGCATGTGATGTGAATTTAGGGAAGAAACATGTAGTTTCTAATCACCAAAGTATGTCATGTTGCATATCAAAAGAAAAGTCTTCATCATGAGATTAACATGAGCTTACTTTCCTGACAATATAAAACAGTTCTTGGATGTTAAGAACACATTAAAAAAATTGGCTATGAGGAACCAATTTATAGCAGGTCGTAAATACTGTAAAGGAGTATCTCCAAGCCTGGAGGATGGGTTCAAAGTTCACCAATTGGACTGTTTGTTTTACCAAAATGCAGGTCCTCTCCTGAGTTGCACTCAGGACGTAAATTAGTGATTACTCAGAGAAGGTCCTTCTCTGAACAAAATTCCTCCTTGGGACGTCTGTTTAACATCCAAATGTGGTCTTTATCAATCAGTATGTGTCCCAAAGTATATTTGGTTAGATGTGTGTATCCTTTTGCTGAGACCTTTGGGCTTGAGATCACTACAGTCCATACACCTAAAAACCACCAACCAGACCAGAAATCTGGGTTGAGTGATGGACTCAGACCTAAACTTTGAAAAACACATCAAAGCGATCACTAAATCAGCCTACTATCACCTGAAGAACATCTCAAGGATAAAAGATCAGATGTCTCAGGAAAATCTGGAAAAACGAGTCTATGCATTCATCTTCAGTCGGCTTGACTACTGTAACAGCGTCTTTACTGGTCTACCTAAAAAAATCAGTTAAACAGCTGCAGCTCATTCAGAACTCTGCTGCCCGAGTTCTCACAAAGACCAGAAAAGTGGACCACATCAGTCCAGTTCTCAGGTCTTTACACTGGCTGCCGGTCCATCAGAGAATAGACTTTAAAGTTCTGCTGCTGGTCTATAAAGCTCTGAATGTTTTAGGCCCAAAATACATCAGTGAACTCTTGACCCAGTATGAACCTACTAGACCCCTCAGGTCATCTGGATCCGGTCTTTTATCAGTTCCCAGAGTCAGAACCAGACATGGAGAAGCTGCGTTCAGCTTCTATGCTCCACATGTCTGGAACAAACTCCCAGAATGTCTCAGATCAGCTGAAACACTTAGTTTATCTAAATCCAGGCTGAAGACCCACCTGTTCTCAGCTGCATTTACGTAGATTTTATTCAAAAGTTAAAATCTGCACGTCTCTGTATTCTCCCTTTTTAATCTTAAATGCTTTTAATTTTGAATCATGCTTCTAATTGTTTTTTTCTCTCCTTTTTGCTTATAATGTTTTATGTAAAGCACTTTGAATTGTTCTGTACATGAAATGTGCTATACAAATAAACTTGCCTTGCCTTGCCTTGTCAACAACCAGAAAAAAATCATTTTTTGGCAGATTTGTGGGATGAAATGTTCTATAAATCAGGCTGTGAATGAGAGCAAACCTTGAAAGTTTGGTTTCTATAAGTGCTCCGGAAGTGGAGATTTTTTACCCAGAGTAAGACAATAAAACTCATTTTGAGAAAACGGCAACTTTAGTTGCATTTTGAGTGGGATTTGGGTGCATCAGACAAATTATCACGAAATAAACTCCTAAAATGTTTATTTTGGACATTTTCTTTTTTTTTTTTTTTTTTTACACTTGTATAAAAGAAAACACGTTGAAGGAGGAAAAAAACAAAAATCTCAATCTCAAAAATTGGATTTTTGCCTGTAGTGCCTCCCCTTAAACACATATTTGGAACTGTGTCACTGGTAACTGTATTTTACTTGCCGCAGACAGCAGTCAGAACTTAGTTTGGAGAGTCGAGAGCTTTCCTGACAGACGAGCTAAAGCCAAACGCTCCTCTAAGCGGGGTCACCAGAAGAGTGAATTTGTCTCCATCTAAAACAACTCAATATTAGAAGTGCAGGTGTATTACGGATCTTCACAGCACCTCACCTCTGTATCAAATGGTTGTTTGTTTCTTCTTCTGAACAACAGAATGAACATGAAGCAACACTTCATATATCCATATATCCTGTGTGTCGATCAGAACACACAGGACTCGCTTGTACAGGTAACTGTTTTTACTGGTCGCTCTTAATCACAACAGCACAGTAATGCAGCAAATGACAGGCTTACAGGTGAGGAAATCCAGGCTAGTTAAGGTGAATGCTGGATGGAAGTGAGTGTGGTCTATAAACACAGAAATACAAACCCATGAGGGACATTTGTTTGGCAAATAAACACATTTAAGGCATTAAGTATTACTAATAAATCCCTTACAGTTAGCCTTGAACACATATGTTTAGTCCTAACAGTTACAGTAACTGGCATGTAACAGGTCAGCTAGCTTAATAGCATAAAAAGGTACATGGTGAATGGAGGAACACTTCTGAATAATCAAATCAGCTAAATAACATTAAAGGCTAAATAAACATCCTGTCCAGGCAGAAATACAACTAGTTACTTACAGTTCTTCACAGACGCACACAGTTCACCGTATTTAACTGGCTATCAGTCTGTCCAACAGTCTTCTCTCCTTGTGCTCACTGCTGCTCATTAGTTTCATTTCTGCATCCTGACATCATGTGCTCAGCTGCACACTTCTGCCACAAGGGGGCACTCACGCCTCATCAACAGCCTTTCCAACATGGCCGATCTCACAATGATAAAGAATCCTTCAAAAAATTCCTGGATCCAGAAGGTGATCCGGATCACCACCAAAATTCAATGGGTTCATCCTTGAGCTGAGACACACGGCTAGTGAACATAAATTTTAAGCAAAAAAAACGGGGATTTTGGGTAGGGAGAGGGTGGTTGCGGAGGGGGGGGGGTTTTTTGAGGGTTTTTAATGAATAAGGAGGACAACCTGTTTTTTAGTGGATTCATTTCACCTATCTATAAAAGCACTTACATGTCCAAAATTAGCGTCTCTGAATAAGATAATGCTAAATTGGGATTTCAAATATATGATGAGACATTTAGACAGAAAGTCTGTTTTTTTGTTGCTGCTGTCGGCACTAACCTTGTGGTAACTGCAACCCAGGCTCCTGCAGGTTGGAGTTCTCACAAATGACAAAGAGGCAGATTTGTTTTGCCAATATTATAATACGAGAAATTTATGGGAAAATTAACATGGGAAATTAGCGGGAAGAAGGGTTAAAGGGGCCAGAGGCAGATTAAGAAATGAAACTCACGTCTGCCGCGACTGGCGCTTCAGGTAACTGCAGCCACGAGCCAAGCCGTCACGGGAGCGTGCACAAACTGAAGCACTAATGTTGTTTACTCACCTTTTTCTCCATAGTTACACTTTTTAGTGTCTTTCAGTTGATCTGGATCGTTTGCTGATGGGAGAAGAATCCATAACTATCGCTTACAGTGTTTGAATTTACAGCGACCGTCCTCTTCCTGTATCAAAACTGTCGGGGATGCGGATGCAACGTCAGACGGAGAGTGGAAACGTTCTTTTTAGTATTTAGCGCTTCATCACCCATTAGCACTAATAAAAATGGTCATGCATGTTTGTTTTTTTTAAATTCCTGCCTCTAGTCCCTTCTAGGCCAAAAACAGGAGACTTGACAGCTATGAGCTAATTAAGCTGATTTAGTGACTGGTTGGAACAACTGCCACATTGGATTTCTACTTTCCACTTCTTGCCTATTTTTGACACATGTTTGGAAGTAACAGTGAAAAGAGAGTGTTTGATGTAAACATTTGGCCTTGAACAGCACCTGAAGTGCCTGTGTTACAGCAGCAGTCGGTTATCGCACCTGGAGGACTGAACAATAAATGGAACCACTTAGCAGTCCTGTGCCTTGAGACAGCTCTCATCCTTTGTTTGCATCAACTTTTGGCAGCTTATATCAGAGGCCTTGGCTTTGTTCACCTTAGCTACGATCTTAAATCTGACATTTGGCAGCACTGTGCATAATCACAAACAAGCTAATAAAAGCTGACAGATGGCTGGGCTGTCTGAAGGAGAAGCAGCTGTCCAGTTGCTTGCTGCAGAGATGTATAGGAGACAGTGCTGCATGCTGTAATTGGAACCATAAAAAGCATTTTAATTGAACGTTTGCTATAAATAAGTAACTAGTACAGCAACTCTAAACACTTTCCTGCAGCAGAAAACATAGTCAAGTCTGAATCCCACAAAGATGACTTAGTGGAAAGAAGAAATGTGAAGTAAAAAGTGATCTGACCACAGAGAGAAGGAAGTAGAGATGCACCAATCCTGATATTGCCGATCACCGATCGCAATGTCAAATTCATAAATCCTCCGATATTGTTGTCTCATGTACATAACATTGAAATTATGTTATTAATTATAGCAATTAAGAAAGGGGAAGTTATCATGAATTGACCACAGTTTTATTGCAGGCTGAGGCAATATTTCACACTCTAGTAGAGACTCCTGGAGACGACTTGGACTCAGTTTACATAGATTAAGTATAGCTTACTAGCTTTCTTGTGGCAATAATTATGTGTACAACACACAACATGACCACCTGTGGAAAGACATTGTGTTTTCATCGGTAGTCCTGTTCCTAGTTGTAAAACATTAACAGTGGTTCACTGTTGTGTTGTCAGTGGATGTAAAAGCTCTTCTACTGACCCTGTGCATTTTTGTCCAGCCATAAGTTTGACCAAGGGCACGCGGATGGAAGATCTTTTGAGACGGACACTGGCTAGCTGGGATCAACCGCAAAACTTCCAACCCTCGAAACACCCCAGTACTCTGATCACTTCATCACAAGTACAACGATATGTAGATCACTTAGTGGTCTGATTACATGTGAATTTGTGCTTTTATAACAAGGGTTATAGGGTAATGTGTGTGTGTGTGGGTAATGTAGTCCCACCCTCACAGATGATAAAATTTTCTTTAAGGTGCTTGTGCAAATCTAATTTCGAACATATTAATAATAAGGAGAAACCTTGATTAGCAGGCGAAGATAAGAAATGGTAGGGGAAAACAGTGTGGTTACAGGTTGTAACAACAGGTTGTTGCGTACTACCCCACTTAACCGTACGCAACAAATTACCAAATTGACATCAACACGTCTGCTTGAGACTTTGTTAGCATTGTGCAAAGTAGCCTCGTGCTGACTAACCTTTGGAAGAAGAAGAGTCCTCCCATTAATGTCAGCGTAACAAATGTCCATCACCCAACCACGTACAAAATAACGTACGTTCTGAGGGTTTGTAAGCTTTCAGCTCCTCCACCGTGTACGAGCTTTTACATGTTACCAGGTAATTAAAAATGTCCGCATAGGCAACTTTGGGGAAAACATTCCAGTCTCTCGACCACTCACTTGGGGCAAAGTCATCATTACATGAATCTCTGCCACCAATAAGTCCAAGTTTTTGGTCATACCTTTCCTGAGGTGTGGCATCCAAACTGTCCCTGTACTTTTTGGGTTTTTTTTTTTTTTTTTGTTGTTGTCTTTTTAGAAAGTGATGAAGTCATATTGCTGGCAAATTCTTCATCAATATTGTTACACATTACATTGTTTACCTCGTTTGACCCAAAAAATGGCGGACAGGCCCCGACAACCGGGTTTTAGTCAACACAGTAAAAAAGGGTCTATAAAAAAGGCATGAAAATTTTTTGTTTGTATCGAAAAAGTATCAAACCGTGACACTTTTGTATTGAACCAAATGAATTTGAATGAATTATTTGTATCGTTGCACCCCTAATAAATACACACACCAACCACTTTATTAGGTACACCTGTCCAACTGCTCGTTAACGCAAATTTCTAATCAGCCAATCACATGGAACCAACTCAATGCATTTAGGCATGTAGACATGGTCAAGACGGTCTGCTGCAGTTAAAATTGAGGCATCAGAATGAGGAAGAAAGGAGATTTAAGTGACTTTGAACGTGGCATGGTTGTTGGTGCCAGACGGGCTGGTCTGAGTATTTCAGAAACTGCTCATCTACTGGGATTTTCACGCACAACCATCTCTAGGGTTTACAGAGAATGGTCCGAAAATGAGAAAATATCCAGTGAGCAGCAGTTCTGTGGGCGCAAATGCTTTGTTGATGCCAGAGGTCAGAGGAGAATGGCCAGACTGGTTTGAGCTGATAGAAGGCAACAGTAATTCAAATAACCACTTGTCACAACCAAAGTATGCAGAAGAGCATCTCTGAATGCACAACACATCCACCCTGGAAGCAGATGGGCTACAGCAGCAGAAAATAGGTAAAAAAGAGACCACACCGGGTGCCACTCTTGTCAGCTAAGAACAGGAAACTGAGGCTACAATTCACACAGACTCACCAACATTGGACAATAGAAGATGAAGAAATGTTGCCTTGTCTGATGAGTCTCCATTTCTGCTACGAAATTCAGATGGTAGGCTCAGAATTTGGTGTCAACAACATGAAAGCATGGATCCATCCTGCCTTGTAGCAATGGTTCAGGTGGTGGTGGTGGTGTAATGGTGTGGGAGAGATTTTCTTGGCACACTTTGGGCCTACTTAGTACCAACGTGGTATGGTTTAACCACCACAGCGTACCTGAGTATTGTTGCTGACCATGTCCATCCCTTTATGACCACAGTGTAGCATCCTCTGATGGCTACTTCCAGCAGGATAACGCGCCATGTCACAAAGCGTGAATCATCTCAGACTGGTTTTTTGTACATGACGATGAGTTCATTGTACTTAAATGACCTCCACAGTCACCAGATCTCGATCCAACAGAGCACCTTTGGGATGTGGTGGAACGGGAGATTCACATCACGGATGCGCAGCTGACAAATCTGCAGCATCACGCAGCAACTGCATGATGCTTTTATGTCAATATGGAGCAAAATCACTGAGGAATGTTTCCAGTATCTTCTTGAATCTATGCCACAAAGGATTAATGGCAGTTCTGAGGCCAAAAGTGGTCCAACCGTGTACCAGCAAGGTGTACCTAATAAAATGGCCGATGAGTGCATATATAATGCATAATAACATTTGATATTCTATAGACCTTTTTCACAAAAACCGGAAGTACGTAACGGGCGAGAATCCGGTCTTCCTGTGAGGGCCAGACTTCAGTCAAACGTCAAAAATGGATCATGTTTCCACTCTGGATTTTACATTTGAGCCCGTTTACTCGACTCTCCCTCGATCTTAAGAACCAGAAGTTTTGCCCGCATTGTTTCGATCATGTGACCAACGATGCATTGTTTTGTCATTTGTATGTGTTGAGCTGCTCCCGGGATTTTAAAGAGACGGAGTTTGTTAATAACAAACTTTAAATGTAATTCAATCACGTCCGAAACCTAATGTTTATAGAGGAGGTTTACCTCGCGATCATAATCATTTCTGACATAAGAAAGCATCAGATTAGAATGAAATTTGCAGAGCCGCTCTGATAACATTGACATAAAATAAAGCGTGACCATGCAGGTGTTATTAATGCATCCAGTACGTGCATAATGTCCGCAAATTAACGTATAATTCCTAAATTATCGCCTCTGCTGAAATAATGCTTTTTTTCTTTTTAAAGATTATATAGGTTTGGTCAAACTTCCCTGATCACTCTGATTTCAAAATTATTGTTTTTAAATGATCGTGAACAAAATAAGGATCACAGATGGTAGAATATCGTTGTAACGTGTTAAACTGCAAGAGATCGTGGTTCATTCTGAGTTTGAAATAAAATTAAATAATATTCTGTATGTTTGGTGGCTTTTATTTAACATGCTTCTGTTGTAGCTTTGAGTAACATACATGTATTATTTTAGTACAGCTGTGGGTTACCAGTGTTTTCACGTATGTTATAATGAGAGGCTGAGACGAGGCAGTTCGAGTCCAGTAAAAGATCGCTGGACCCGAACTGCCTCGTCAGCCTCTCATAACATACGCGAGAACATTAATCCACGGCTACAAAGCAGCATCATGCGCTGCTGTTCAACACAGTCCACCATGAAGATCCACAGATGACAGCAGCCACGACTTCACACAACACAGTTTAACTATCTCCATGCATGCAAGGGCAAAAATATAAAAACTCTTTTCTTCTGCTTTAACACTAATGGATGAAAACAGTAACTCAGGACTGAGGCAAGAGTTCAGGACATCATTTTATTGTGTTTATTTTATTTTATTTTTGCTCTCTGACCGTATCAAATGTTTCCAGCAGGGATCGATGCGGTTGCATTCAGTATAACAGTCTGTGCTCACGGCAGTCGTGTCAAAATGACTCGGCGTTTAATGACGCTTCGGTTTTTACGTCCCCATTAATGTCTATCAGCGATGGATGTTGAAAAGTCCTGGAAATGGATGTTGGACTGCTTCAGAGCAAAAGAAAAACAGCCTGGTGCGCTGCAATGACTTGACTTTCCAGCATAAGACACTGTAGTCGGAAGCAAAGATCCTCGCCCGTTAAGTATTTCCGGTCAAAAAACAAGGAAGTGTGAAAAAGGTCTATTCACGTTCTGACTGGTGCCTGATATTTAAAGGAGTCTTCACCTAATATTTTCACGTATCCAGTCTCCCTTAAATGGTCTTTTAATCAGTTTATTAGGGGAAAAAAAATCAAACATGGAGCTCGTTCTTTTTCTCAAAACCCAAACATTGTCTCAAAAGAGTACCTGCGAGATTTTGACTGGCAAGAATCAGCGGCATTTCCCCAAGTGGTTCCCCGGAAGATCACAGAGCGACGCAAGATTCTGTTCCCGATCCAGAGGAGGATCGTTGAGGGTGGCTCGGCACCGTGGGCCGACTTTTTGTGAATGGGATGGGACAGGAAAGTAGTAGATTGTGTGTTTGTGTGTGTGAGCTGGAGGGGGGGATGCATGTTTTCTTTTATGCTCTCCCCTTTGATGACTTGATGAGGCTCCTTTATCAGTATCATAATATGACTGGAACGGCCTAAAATGTAAAAGTCTTCCAAGAATCTGGAACAAATTTGCTTTATGCTTCGATCGACAACAAGCTAGGGTGAAAACCTTATGTGATGCAGAGCTGGTGTAGTAGATGTGATGTACATGCATATAAGCAATTACTGTCCGTGGCAGCAAGAACAGATGATCTGAAGCAGGTTTTAGTGAGTAAGACACACAGACGTGGAAAGCCTTATTTATAGTAATGAGGACATAAACATCTGCATAACTATTTTTTAGATTTCTCCTCAGTTAATGTTGAGGGAGAATCACATCAGTTGAAGAACGCATCCTCTGGAGAACATTAATGTGTGTAAAATGTAAAAGATTTGATTTCAGACCTAGAAAATGTTGTCTGTAGGGTCCAGACTGGCTTGAACATGTCGGTTTGTATGAAAATAAAAGGCAAGAGTATTTAAAATCACCTGATACCGCAGTGAGGGCATGAGGTTGACAGAATAACTGAGTGACAGGAAAGATGACATCAGCTGCCACTCTGGTGTCTGTTGATGACGGGGAGCAACGGTACAGACATGAATGAAGGCTCTGTCCTTGCAGTGCACTCTCCCACTGCATCATGTCCTGAAGCAGCTTCAAACACGATGCTGCTTTTCAAAGAGCAGGGGTCCATGCAATGCCCAATTTGAACAAAGACCTTATATATGTTGTATATTATAAAATCAAGCTGCACACGCAACACAATAATGAAGATAAAACAGTTTTCTCTACATGCTGTCATTATTTTTTCATTATCTCCACACAGAGGGATAACAGTAAAGAAAACTCTTTATCTGGGTTAACACAATCTCTACCACAAATTTTCAAGATTTCTTGGAGCAAAAAGTTGCTTTTAATGATCACAACCAACGCATTTTCACCACGTTACAATCTTTTCTAGATCATAAGTCAGAGCAAGGACATTTGTCAGCGATAATGTCCGCCAACCTCCATCAGTTGTCAAGGCAAACCCAGAGTGCTTTAGAGAGTGACTGTGTCACGTGTGTGTACAGAAATACTGAAAACTCATAAAATGAAAGAGAAAGAATAAAGTCAGATCTGTGTATGTTCTCCATACAAGTCATCATGTTGTAGATGTTTATTGAAGCTCTAAGTGCCTTGTTTTCAAAAGGGAACTACTTTCACCATCCACTTCATCAGGTCCACCTTCTAGTCCCGGGTTGGACCCCTTTTCCCTCCAGAACTGCCTTCATTCTTAGTGTGGATGCAACAAGGTGCTGGAAACATTCCTCAGAGATTTTGCTCCATATTGACATGATAGCATCACACAGTTGCTGCAGATCTATGATGAGAATCTCTCCCGTTCCATCTCATCCCAAAGCTGCTCTGTTGGACTGAAATCTGGTGACTGTGGAGGTCATTGGAGTCCAGTGAACTTGTTGGAGATAATGTGATCTTTGTGACATGGTGCATTATCCTGCTGGAAGTAGCATCAGAAGATGCTCCACTGTGGTCATAAAGGGATGGACATGGTCAGCAACAATACTCAGGTAGGCTGTGGTGGTTAAACCTCCATGTTGGTACGAAGCAGCAGTACGAACCAGCAGCAGCCTGAAGCCTTGATCCAAGGCAGGATGGATCAATGCTTTCATGATGTTTCCAGCAGATTCTGAGCCTACCCATATGGAAAACCAAATGCAAAAAACTTTTAAAATATTTGTGTCGCCATCAGTTTGCTTCATGTATTGTGCATCATATAAGGTTTATGTGATTTACTCTTGAAAGTGGTCACTTTTGCATTTCTTACATTCATATATTGTTCCTAGAAGTACCCAAGTTTCCGTTTATACTATTTTTCTATGGATCAGCGCGAGCCTACGTCACAACCCAGAATTCACGTGACCATGAAGCTGATAGCGGTGAAAACATGCTTCGCATTTGAACGGCGTTTGATGGAGTATGAGCCTCAAAAACTGTTTTTGCATCCTTTTAAAAAATTTTTCTTCCCGGTCTGTCTTTGAAATAATGTTGAAATGACATCCAGTTATACTGAAAGTCTTATTGCCGAGGCTGGAAGAAGATACAAAACAAAACTAGTATCTGTTGGACTAAGTGATGCCCATCTTCTGCTGCTAGAGCCTGGTTAGACGAACTTACATAACGGCCTGATGATCAGTTTCCCGATCTCATGATGTATTTGGTTTCATCAGGTAAGCCCCGTGTTCAAGCCATTTATTCTTTATGAAATATAAATTTTCCCCCGGATTTTTAAGAAATGCTGGCATTTCTTTGATGTCCTCAGGAGTTTACTCTCATTGATAAAGCTATAAATTACCGGCAGCTAGAAGCTCATCGGTGATCCATAGATCTTATATCTGGTTTCACTGTCATATGCATTACATACAAGTTTTAGACAATACAGATGTAGGAAAGATATACATAAATCTTGTAAAGTTTCCATAACTTTACAAGATTTATGTATATCTTTCCCATACGGGTGGCATCTGAATGTGGAGCTGAAATGGAGACTCATCAGACCAGCAACATTTCTCCATCTTCTATTGTCCAGTTCTGGTGAGTCTGTGTGAATTGTAGCCTCAGTTTCCTGTTCTTAGCTGACAGGAGTGGCACCCGGTGTTGTGTTCTGCTGCATTCTGGTCCAGACAACTGCTGCTCACTGGAGATTTTCTCTTCTTCAGACCATTCTCTGGAAACCTTAGAGTTGGTAGTGTGTGGAAATCCCCGTAAATACTCAGACCAACAACTGTGCCACTTTCAAAGTCACTTATATCCCCTTTCTTTCTAATTCTGATGCTCACTTTGAACTCCAGCAAGCCGTCTTCATCATATCTAATTGGATATGTGTTAAGCAATTGAAAATTTGGATATAAGAAAGTGGCCATTGGGTAAATAATGATTTTTGTGAGATATATAACATATAGAACAGCAGCTTCTTCAAAACAAGAGGATCAAAATCTATTAATCACTGAACATATTCTTGGTTTTCAGTCAAAGCTTGTGGATTCTTTGATGCTGAACTGCTCTCTAACATCTCTTACGCAGTGATGTCAGAGGTCAGTATCTATTTAAATATAATAGAAAAGGTGCTCTTAGCTGGATGAGCTACAAAAACATGAAAAAGAAAATGTTAGTACGACACACATGTCCTTCATTCTTTGCCACAGTTTTTACACTATATACTATCTTTATGGAGAAGACAGGTAAGTTGTCAATATTTCATAAAAGTCTTTCATATATGTACATTTTGATTTAAGTATTAATAATGACCATTACACAAAACATATGGTGAATTGTACCAATGTTACACACAATTTAAAGATTGATTTATTTGAGTTGTTTTCAGCTTGGTTGTCATCTACAGGTCCTCCTTTAGGGGATTGCTAGCTTTGTTTTCCAGCAAATATATAAAGCTCTCCTTGGCAAAGTAAATCTGTTCATCACACGCTGCTGTGGACAAAACCAGAAGAGAAAAAGATGATGTGAATGCATCTGGCAAAGAAAGAGACGGTGACCGCAGCAGGTAGAGAGAAGAATAGTGTGTGCTAATAACAGTGCAGTCTTAAAATAAAACCCCTTCTCTTCAGCACACCGACCTGCCACCAACTCAACAAGTGTAGAGTTTGCCCTGAAAGAAAAGCGACGCACTTCCCAAATCCCAACCACAGCTAGAAAACAGTACAGGAATGGCTACTAAAGTCTCATTAGTTGGCAGGTGTTCAAATAGTGTTTCATCATGAAACACACAATTAAAGACATGCTAACAAGTGTAGCATCTAGCCTATATTTACTTCAGTAAATAGAGCATGTGTGACGTTATGCCTTCTTCTGCGCATACAGGTCACTTCAGAGCTGTGTAGTTCATGATGACGTCTGATAGAGGTTGCATGTACATGAAAGTATAGACAGATAGTTAAACATCGCTATGAGTATCTAACTTCTGATTGAGACTTCCTGTATGGATTGGATGTATGTCGGCGCCCTTGATGGTCAGTGTAACTGCAGTTAGGTACTCTTGCTTATGGCTGGATCCTCTCTTTATCCTCTGTCCAGCACAGACCCTACAGCATGTGTAACTATGTGTATGTGTGTGGGCTGTTTTTGTCCTTGCAGCGACGTCTGCAAACAGAATTACCCTTAGAGGATAAATACAGTTGTCTGAATCTGAATTACGCAGGTCCAGAACCTGGCATTGTGCCAAACAGCGCGCATCCTGTGCATAAAATCAGACCATCTTCAACAGCGTTTCCTTATCCATGTCCTTATAAACTGGTCATTTCTTACGATCTACAGGGAATCCTGCTGCATTGGTTTTATTTCATAATTACTATAATTATCTTATATTCTATTTCTATTCTATTCTATTCTATTTCTCTAAAATATTCTTTTCTATTTTTTATTTGCCTCATATTATTGTCTCTGGAACTAACATCTCTCTATCAGGTCGAATTTCATTTTGCGTTTACCACAAGCTCTTCTGAACTTTCCATGGCACAGCAATAGTGCACGTTAAATTCTCATTTAAATACCGCTGTTTGCGCCTGTTACGGATTGTGCGTGTAATCTTTGAAGATCACCTGCAAACGCTGAAGAGACACCGCATGCAATTTATCAGCGCAGCAAACAAATTAGCGCTCTTTATTTAAATTCTTTGTAAATCAGGGCCTGTGTTTTATTTTGTGTGTGTCTGGTTAGACCATTTTCACACTTCCCACCAAGCATTTTTGGCCCAAAGGACGTCTAAAAGACGTCTCTTTCTCAGTGGGTTAGTGCAGTCAAGCTTTTATGTACCTGTTGCCACTGTTTGGTTTTTTGGACTGTGTCCTGTGACCATCTTTATTTCTATTCCATTTCCAATTTCCATTCCAGCTGCTTGGAATAGATTTATCACTGAATATGCTTTATATGCAGTTTGAACCTGAACAGTTGTCTGCACCATAATAAGGTCAAATTGCTCCCACACCAAGGGGAGCCACAAAAATACAAAAGCTAGTCGCAACAGTGCAGAAGTTTGCTGGGGAGCTGAGCTGGGCTGACAGAAACTAAATTAAATCAAGCAGATAAAGGTTTCAAAGAGCACGGAGGCTGTGATGAATGCAGACAATAAGGGGTGGATGGTAAATGAACTGCTACTGCACGTAGTGAATATACAGTCAAGTCATTTGCAGAAGTTAAATTACTTTGGGTTCTGTGGCATTCGCATCCTCCTTCCACCTGCTCCAGTATCAGCACGTGCTGGAATTAATCTGTTACCAACACGATAAATTAGTGTTGGAAACAGTGAATCTGGCTTTTCTTTTGTATTCAGACTTGTTTGCTGCGCCTTCATCCAGCTCTCCTCCGTGTGCAAGTCCGATAACAAGATGCTTCTGGTGAAGCCCCAAACTGATTACACACATCTAAGCTCAATAAAACTTCACCTGAACGTCTGGAAGTATTGGCTGCAGTGTTTGCTTATAGGGAAGAAGAACAGACTAGGTCACCTGACCAGCTGTTTTTTCAGTTTGTTTATAAAATGAAAAGGAGTTTAGAAAACAACATATTTACTATAATATCTCAGCTGATCAACTTCATACTGTGCCAGAGTTTTGTAAAGATGAAAGATCTGGACAACAAGTACAAGAGTTTAGCATGTGGACTCTTACAGTTGCTTTGCTAAAAAACAAATGTGTAGGTATGTTATGATTTTAACATGGTCTTGCTAAAACGAGTAAAACCTTTTCTGAAAAAGTTTGAAAAAAGTCTCAAATTTTGCTTCAAGCTTGCTCAATATTTGTGATCCCCTTGCAAATTACACACCGTGTGCATTAATGCATCGCGTTTTCAACTCAGATGCTGGTTTCTGTCCCTTTTAAATGGGAACAGTTGTTCTATACTCTGAAACTAAAATGTTTGGAAAATAAAAAAAACTCAGTTTTTTTAAACTCAAACATGCAGTATTAGTTTGGTTTTATTTAGTTTGATTTTTAAACATGTATGTATATATATATATATATTATCAAGGCAATGTCATGACCATTTTGAGACATGATAGCAGCTGAGACAAAGTAGCAGCTGACCTTAATCTATGTTTAAAAACTGATTTTCAGTTGGAAGCCAAATCACTCTTAATATGATCACAATGATGGTGAGTTAAGACATAATAATAGTTTTGTCCAAGTCCTGCATGTACATGTGTACAAGCACAAGCCTCACAAGCCATTTGCTGCCAATGAAAACATGATAGTCCTAAACTGAAAACCAAGATTTCAGTGGTGTGAAAAAACTTGTGGTTTTTGGCTCAGAGAGAGTAGCAGCTATAATCATTTTAACCACTTCTTGATATGAGCCAAGCAGACACAGGAGGCTCTGAGGAAGTAGTCGAAAGCCGAGATGTGCAGTTCTGTTGTGGGGATTCAGGTTGTACTCAAACATGAACATCAGACATGTTGGTCAGGCAGGTAAAGAACTTGCAGGAACTGTTCAAGGTAATACTGACAAGATCACTGTAAGTATTTGCCCTTTTTGAGAAGGCATGAGTCCAGCGCTTGTTTCGTGTGCGCTTCGACATGCGCAATTACAACAGGAAGGAGCATACTCAGAACGACAGGAATTAATTTAAAGCGGAATAAAGGTTTACATTACAGAGGAATTTTTTTTTTTTTTTTTTTTTTAAGGATTTTTTGGGCACTAGTGGCCTTTATGCGACAGTGTATAGCGACAGGAAAGGGGCAGAGAGAGTGGGGAGTGGCATGCAGCAAAGAGACCTGGACCGGGAATCGAACCGGGGCCGACTCCGTTGAGGAACTGTAGCCTCTGTTCATGGGGCGGCTGCTCAACCAACTGAGCTAATCACCACCCCACAGAGGAATTATTTTAATTAGAATTAAAAGATGAAAGCAACCACTGAGTTCGGAATTAAGTTTTATTCGGAATGATCATTTTCACTTGGAATTAAGGGTCTACATGGTCTTCCTAAAACAGAAATAAACTTTTACTTGGAATTAAAGAGGAATTACAACTCTCATGTAAACGCAGTCAGTATAAACCTGTTCTGTGGGAGAGGTAATTTTAAATAAATTAACCTTAGTCCCAACAAAAACATGTTTCTGGTGAACAGTTGTTAATCTGACACTAAATTCTCAGTATCCATGTCGCTGTTAAAGACACACTTCAGAACTTCTAGCAGTTTTCTCAGTGACACGCCCCCTATCGACAGCTAAACTGGCATCCAATCTTCATCCTACCTGTACTGTGAGTCACTCCAGCAAGTAAAAGAACTTGTGTTATCCATTGTTCTGCCCCTTCCTCTCCTTCTTTTCCTCTCTTCCTTAAATAATGTTTTCTTGTGTTTATTTGCAAAATCCACCATGATGCCAGTAGCCGACTGCTGAAACCAGTAGTCGGCTGAAACATCACGCCACACCTGCACAGAAAAATTTGCATAGTTTCTTAGCCTTAGGATGGCGCTGCGCAGTGACGACTTGAGAAATGCTCATAATGATTGTTGGTGTGCCATCAAAACAAATCAGAAGCGTATATTTCTAAGGTTGAAAAGTTGTGTTGTGGGTCTTTAAGGTTGATGTTATGCAGCAGGTAACAATTGTTATGCTAGTTAAAGCTAACGGGTAAAATTTGTTATGCTAGTAACAGTGTAACTTTTGAGTAGTGTAGTGTAACTTTTGGTGTGCTAGTTAATGCTAATGGACTAGGACACAAGGAGCTATAGGGGATTATCACGCTCCAGTGTTCCGGTTTCTGGAACTTGAAACATTTAGCCGCTTCTCTTCCGGGCCAGTTCAACAGTAGCTGAATTCAATGTCCCTGCTCTGTTCCACTTCGTAAATTGAATAAAAGCCAACCCTACTTAAATTTTCATGAATTCCTGACTGAAGTGATACTAAGGAAGAAGTGGATCAAAGCGATTCGCCGGAGTGAAGGGCCAAACTTTATAATAAACAACATAGCATGTTTGTTTGAAGCCAGCACTTCAATGATGCTAACAGCTGGTGTTAGCAGGCTAGCGTTTACTGACGTGCTTAACTTTGTGCGTCTTAAAACACAAAAGCATCTGAAAATCGGGTCTGTACCCTCCCGTTTCCAGTGGAACAACTGGGGACTGCCAAGACAGGAGACACTTTCAGATGCTTGTGTGTTTTCAGGCACACAAAGTTAGGCACGTCGTCAAAAGCTAACTGGCTAATGCTAGTCTGCTAATGCTAGCCTGCTAACACCAACTGTGTAGTCTGCCGGCTACAAATGAGCTACGTTGTTTCATTATAAAGTTCGGCCCTTCACCGAATCAATCTCTTTGATCCACTTCTTCCTTTGCATCACTTCAGTCGAGAATAAATGAAAACTTAAGTATGGTTGGTGTTTATCCGATTTACAAAGTGTAACAGAGCAGGGACATTGGATTAATCTATTGTCGAAATGGCCCGGAAGAGGAAACGCCTAGATTCCAGAAAGTTCCGGAAAAAGCGGGATAATCCCCTTTTATGAAATGTAACGTTATCTGTGGGAATGTCTCAATCCGATCGTGTGATCAGAAAATCGTGGCCGATCACGTGGTTCCAGACCTGATCAGAATCGGCTGTTACACCCCAATCAGGGATTAGATAAGTTAACTGTACTTACTGTATATAGCGCTTTTCCAGTCATACTGACCACTCAAAGTGCTTTACATTGCAGGCCGCATTGACCCAGTCACACACACATTCATACCCCAGTAGACACATTAGGAGGGAACGTGGGGTTCAGTGTCTTGCCCAAGGACACTTCGGCATGTAGTCTGGGGAAGCCTGGAATTGGTCCACCAAGTCTCCGGTTGAAAGATGACTCCTCTTCAAACCTAAGCAACAGTCGCCTCAGTGTTTCCTTTACTATGACTGAGCAGCGGCAGCCGCCATGGCTATATTGTTAGCGCCACATCTTCAGAATGCAAATGTTTCACATGGACAACATCAACATTTCTAAATTGAAGCTGCATCACCACCTTCACCTGCAGTAGCAATGCCATCTGCTCTGCACATCAACACATCGTGCAGGGAGCTGAAGCCTCGGACATCCTCCCGGTACAAGTTGACCTGCCGCAGGAGTCGGAACAAAACCGCATGCACACGGACCTGATGTGAATCGACCAGAAGGCTTAAAAGATATAAACTTCATAATTAATGAGGACAAAGTGTTTTTTAGTGGATTTGGTTTACCATTTCACCAAACATCTACAATTGCAAAATTAGCTTCTTTTAATGAGAAATTGCCAAATATACAGTACTGTTTTTCACTAAGGCATGAGTTATAATGTAGTTGTTTAGAAAATAAATGTTTCAACTTCACAGATTAATCTCCTTGTATGAGAACATTAATTTTAGGGATGTTTCATATTGGCTTTTTTTTTTTTTTTTACTGATATCTGATATTGTCCAACTCTTAATTTCCATTATCCAATATCAACAAATCTGATATATGCAGACAACTGTGAGGTTGCAACTCTCATATACTGAAAAACAACTACAGGGGTTAGACAATGAAACTGAAACACCTGTCATTTTAGTGTGGGAGGTTTCATGGCTAAATTGGACCAGCCTGGTGGCAAATATTCATTAATTGCACATTGCACCAGTAAGAGCAGAGTGTGAAGGTTCAATTAGCAGGGTAAAAAGCATGGTTTTGCTCAAAACATTGCAATGCATACAACATTGTATCAGAGTTCAAAAGAGGACAAATTGTTGGTGCATGTCTTGCTGGCGCATCTGTGACCAAGACAAGTCTTTGTGATGTATCAAGAGCCACAGTATCCAGGGTAATGTCAGCATACCACCAAGAAGGACCACCAAGTGCATTGTCATCCTGATACAGCAGTGTATCAGGATGACAATGCACAAATACACACAGCAAGACTGATGAAAGATTGGTTTGATGAACATGAAAGTGAAGTTGAACATCTCCCATGGCCTGCAAAGTCACCAGATCTAAATATTATTGAGCCACTTTGGGGTGTTTTGGAGGAGCGAGTCAAGAAACGTTTTCCTCCACCAGCATCACGTAGTGACCTGGCCACTATCCTGCAAGAAGTATGGCTTAAAAATCCCTCTGACCACTGTTCAGGACTTGTATATGTCATTTCCAAGACGAATTGTCGCTGTATTGGCCGCAAAAGGAGGCCTCACACCATACTAATAAATTATTGTGGTCTAAAACCAAGTGTTTCAGTTTCATTGTCTAACCCCTGTATATTCTGCTCCGAGAGCAAAGATCCCAAAATAACCTTAACTCAGCCACAGGAGTTCATTTTGGACATCTGGCTGCCAGATATCAGATGCTAGCAGGTATTAGCCAACATGTGGCTAATTCTAATGTTTCTGACAACTTGATAACTTAAAACCAGATATATAAGGGATAATATATAATATTAATGTACATAGAAAAGTAAATATGCAGGATTATAGCAAAGCTTATATCCCTTCTTATCACTTGATATGACTCTAAAAGAACTGTTGGGATGTGAAGTTCTTCCAGAATGACTGTAAAATTTCTTCTTGCTGGAATGAAATCTTGCGATTTCATTAGTAGAAACATCGGTCCGAAAAAAGCAAAACCAATATTTTTCCAATATCACATTTTAATGCTGATATTGGCCAATAATATTCGTCGGCCAATGATATTGGTAGGCTGATAATATTGGACATCCCTATTAATTTTAGCATCCATAATATTATTATGTAATTTAGCATATTCGTTTTTTTATAGAACCCTGCTATTTGGGCAGGGCTTTTCCAGGCTATCTTTTATGCACCCCTTCTCCAACCAGTGATTCACCACAGCTACAAAAACTTTTCAAATTTTATTGTGTTGTAGAAGTATTGGATCGGGACTTTGAATCGGCAGATTCTCAAAACCAAATGACTCGCACTCGGGGGCAGAAAAACCTGATCGGGTTATCTCTAGTTATTCGCTCTGATAATAATAATAATGGTAAATAGACTGTACTTACATAGCGCTTTTCCAGTCATACTCACTGCTCATACCGCTTTACACTAAATATCGCATTCACCCAGTCACACACTCAATCATACACACATTCAAACCCCGATAGGCACATAGGGAGGCAACTTGGGGTTCAGTGTCTTGGACACTGACACTTCAGCATGTGGTCTAAGCCTGGAACTGATCCCCTGACCCTCTGGTTGAAGGACAACTGCTCTTTCACCTGAGCTATAGCCGCCCCAGCAATAATACATTTTATTTGAAACCGCCTTCTCAAAACACCCAAGGACACTGTACAGGCAGATAAAACATTAAAAACAGGAAGCTAAAACAGTAAAAATGCACACATTAGAGGTACCACAGAAAACAAAACTACTGGAAATAGGGAAAAAACAACATTGCAGTGATGCATATGGACTTAGGTGGAATAAGACTGATCAGAGCAACGTGACAATAAAAATCCTTCATTCAGAAACACAAAGAGATCACGTACAAGGTGTCCTGCAGCCTAAAATAGTTATAGCTAAACTATACCAAATATCTAATGGAGGGGTGCCAGTCAAGAGCTACTATCATGTTATTTTTAGAGCATGCCCCCTCAAACACACCTGATTCAAATGGCTAATTACTCATGCACATGTAATTCAGGTCTGGGAGGGCCTGGTAATGAGCCATTCATTTGATTCAGGTGTGTTGGTGAAGGGATGCAACCAAAATGTGCAAGATATTAGCTCTCGAGGACTGGACTTGGGCACCCCTGGTCTAATAAAACAGAAAATTATCAGCCTTTGGAAAAGTTTGATACTCTTCATTTACCAACCAGTTAAGATGGGATTTGTTTTATATTCCAATGTTGATTGTCAGTCATTAAAGGTAGTCCCCAAAAGCACCTTTGGGCCCCTACTCTCATGTGGCAGTAAGTATTGTTTTCCAACCCCCCCCCGACTGCATTTTGTCTTTTCACTTTGTTTTGGTGTGTTTTTTTTGGAGAGATTTGAGTTTAGTCTTCAACCAATGACAGAACTAAGGGCATAGCACTCTGTTGGGTTAAACTTGTCGATAAGGGCAAACTTTTTCTTGTTTTAATGCTGACTGGAGCAGACACTAAGATTCACTTGAATTTTCAATAAAAATGGCAGATGCAGCGAATAAAAGGAAGCATTTTGTGGGGAAAAGAGCTTTAGATGCACTATTGAAAACCATGGGTTACTATTGGTTTGGCTTTCGCCTGCTTCCGAGCTTTGAAGGAGAGGCTTGGTGCTGCAGAGCAATGATGACATTAGCCCAAGGGGAGGGGCTCTCAGTTTGAATAGTGTTTATCGTGTATGATATATCATCAAAGAAATTCCCCATGATGATAATTTGTCATCTCATGATAAAAACAATAAATTTATTTAAATTCATCCGCTTGCATTTACAGTTATTTATATGGTTATTTTTTTTTGTTTACACCGTTTGAATAAATGTCAAATTTGTTTCCATATTTCAGACTTGTTTGGTTGGTGTCACTACAGTTTTGTAATACAGGTGTACTACTTGAACTTAATTGATGTAGTTTAGAGGCATCTAGTATTGTTTTAGGGCTCTCAAGACAGAATGTAGTAATACATTTATTATACAAACAAAAAGGATGATTTTTTTTTTAAATTTTCAATTATCGTTACCGTGATGAAAACCAGAAATTATATTGATATATTTTTTAGTCCAGGGAAAGGGGGGGGGGAAAGGGGGGGAGAGGCAAACGAAAGGGTACGGGGAGAGGGGAGGAGGAGAGGAGGATGGGACAAGGAAAGAGGGGGAAAATCGGGGGAGGTCAGAGTAGGGGGGGGGAAAGTAAGCCAGATGTGTTCAGAAAAAATTGGAATAAAGGGGGGGGGGGGGGGGACCTATTGCCCATCCCTAGTATTTACAAACAGAAACGGGGGGAAAACTCTGAACTTTACCTTTAAAATCAGATGGAGCAGTCTACATCAATGCTCTGATGTAAACTGTGCAATATGAAAAACAGAACATCAAGCTTGCCAGCTAAGATCTCATCACCACTGTCCAATGTCGTCAGTCCAGCTACCCACATTAGAAGATAGTAGCAGATATGAGGTAATTAGGACCGCAGGAATAGCGTCACCGCAAGACGAAGCATCACACAAAATGGCCACAGGACTCGTCTATATGTAAGGGGTGAGGTAAGGGGTTTATGTGACAGTAGCAGCTTTGGGGGTTTAAACGCTTATTAAAATCTACTTACGTGTTGTGCTTTCATGGTTGTTTTTATTTAAAGCAGCAGTTTGTTTCGCATGAATGACCCTGAAGCCCACAGATCCCGAGAAACCCCAGGCCATAATTAGCGAATGAGTAACAGGTGTGGAGCACTGATGAAGGAATGAAGAGAACAGCCCAAGGGAATGACACGCAGTGCAGCAGAGCAAGGGTGATGGAGGATGAGGCAAGTGACAGAATAATGCTGAACAGAGTCTGAGCAGGAATCCGATCCTGGAACTGCGACAGGACGCGATGGGTAGCTTTCAGTCAAAGCTTCGATGTTTCAGCCTCCTGAGGTGGACAAGAAGATCACAGAGATCATATCACACCCGAAGACTGGCCAATCAGGGCTGGCGTGTGTGTGCGCGCGAGTTTTGCCTCTTGGTGGTGTGTTTGGAGCAGTTGTAGCCGTACAGAAGACAACAATGCTAACTGGACAACTATTAGGTGTTGAACTTGGAGTAACTGACTTAAATAGGATTATATAATTAGTCTTGTGATCATCCTTTTCATTTTTTACAACTTGCTGGGTAATTTATTTAAAGTCAGTTTCCTGGGCATTCAGTTTATGGCAGCTGTAATCTGAAGATGGTAAAGCCTTAATAGATTTAATTAAAGCCACTCTGTGACGTATATTTAATAAACCTGAGTGAACATCCTGTTTGCTATATATAGATTGCAAGATTATAATACCTTTTGAGTTGTGGGGGACGATGCATGGCCACCAGCCATGCTTTGCCCTGCTTAGCACCGCCATACAGCTGCAGGACACACCATGCAAAGAGGAATTTATTAGCAAGGACCACATGAGGAGCTAAAGTGTTAGATGGTTAAAGTGTGGGAGGATGAAAGGTATGCCTGAAAATGAAGGTCCTCTGATGAGACTCATCTGGGACATCTTTTGAGAGGGATTTCTTCTCAGGAGATCATTGACCCAAACTGAACGTGGACTCCAAAGATGATGCCTTAGGGGGGAAAGGGGGTGAGTAAAAGGAGAGAGGAGTGGATAAATGGGTATGAGGATGGATGTGTTTGGGAAGGATGAGGGGGAGGCAGAGTAAATGGAAAGATGGAGGAATAAACATTGTAGATACAAACAAGATGACTGGAGACAACATGACATGGGGCTGGGTGGGTGAACAAGGAATCAGAAGCCTTGCTGGGTTACGAAAGCCGCGATTAAGTTGTGGTTCTGCTTCTCAACTTAAGTAAATTTTGTATCTGCTGAAATTGCTTGGCTGGCCCTGTGATGGACTAGCTACCTGTACAGAGTCTACCCGGCTCCCGCCTGACAGCATTTGAAATCAGCTCCAGCCCCTTGTGACCCTGACTTGGATTTCGAGAGTGTAGAATATGGAAGGGTTGATGAAAATACAATATTCTCGCTAAACTTCATATGGGTTTGATCTGTTTGGTTAAAGTAATTTCATGCTTTATTCCTGTTCGTGGATGGGTTGGTTGTAGTCGTAGACACAAACCAACGTTACAGTGTGATGGAGAGACATTACAGGTATGAAAAAGTTGCCCTTTCTGCCGACTGCCAGCCACTTACCAGCAACTTGTCTGCTAATTCAATCGCACAGAGAAACACCTGTGTTCCCAGGGGAAACGATTTCAGAGCATAAATGAATGCCCGGAACAAGGACGTTTCCACACGCTAAGTTTGTACACCGTGCGTGGTGACGTATTCGTGGGACAAATCGTTCAGCCAGTGATAGTGCAGTAATAGTGCACTATTACAGCACCACTTCTGGCAGAAAAAGACGGATCTTTTTATGCCCGCATCTGTATTTCAGAGCCATGACCAAAGATAGCTCTATATTATTTTACCATGTTGTCAACCATCCGTTTTCTAAACTATTTATTCTAGTGTTGTAGTCAAGACCACACCACTGAGACCAAGACATTACCCAGTCTTGTACAATGTCTTGGTGTCAGAAATGTCTTGGTCTTGCTCAGTTCCTGGTCTCGGTAATGTCTTGGTCCTTGTGGTGTGGTCTTGACTACAACACTAACTTATTGCACTTCAGGCTTGGCAGGAATGCTGGAGGCTATCCCAGCAATCAGCTGTTAAGAGGCTGGGTGCACCCTGGTCACCAATCCATCGCAAGGCTTATACAGAAAAACAAACACCAACTCATTCTCCCAGGGACAGTTTAGACCAGGGGTGGGGAACCTTGGCCCTCATCCTGCAGGTCTTCCACTTGTCCTTGCTCCTACACACCTGATTCATATCAATGAGTCTCTGTACAGAACTTGATTGGCTGTTAGATCCATTTGATTTGAATCAGGTGTGCTTGAGTGGGGAGAAATGGAAAGGCTGAAGGGACACCAGCCCTTGAGGACCAGGGCTCCCCACCACTGGTTTAGACAGTCCCTGGGGTTCCCTGTTTAGAGAGGGGACATGTTACACAGTTTGGGGCAGGGGTGTCCAGCTTTGGTCATTGAGGGCCATAATCCTGCAGGTTTTCCATGTCTCCCTGCTCCAACACACACCTGACTCAAAATTGTGCAGAGCTTCATAGGATGTTAGATTCATTTAATCTGAGTCCGCTGTGCTGGTGCAAGGAGGCATGGACAACCGTCAGGACAGCGGCCCTCGAGGACCGACTTTGAACACCATTGGTTTAGAGCAGTGTTTCTCTGGTCCTCAGGGACCCCTGCCCTGCTGGTTTTCAAGATATTCCTACTTCAACACACCTGACTCAGATGAATGGCTCGTTAGCAGCTTGCAAAGAACTTGATGAGCAGTTGAGTTGATCTGAATCAGGTGTGGCGGAGTTGGAAACCTGGAATACATGCGTGGCGGGGGTCCCTGAGGACCAGGATTTAGAAACCCTGGCTTAGAGTGACCAATTAACCTAACACGAATTTGATTGGAATATGGGAGGAAGCTGAATTACCAGAAAGAATCCTACATAGACAGGGAGAACATGCTATCACTCTAGGGGTGTCCCCGACTAAGAACTTTCATAGTCGAACCTGATTCGTTAGATCATGCCATTCGTTCACGAATCGTCGAATCAGGTTTTTTTTTTTTTTTTTTTACCTTATTGATTCTTAATCTTATTTGCGTCTTTTCTGCTCCAGAGAAAAGCTATAACACCCCATTAAATACATTTAATTTTTCACTTGGCATAAGATAACAACAACAATAGGACAGTCTCCATCAACTTTTATTTTCTTTATCACTAATTAGGCTGTAAAAAGTGTCCGTTCGTTTAAAGCCCTTATCTCACGTATTTAAATATTTAAGAAAAATAAAATTACAAGGTATGTTGGTGTTAGGGATGTAACGATTACCGGTAAAATGGTTAATCGTGATAAAATTGCCAACGATTAGTAATATCGTTTCAAATTTTAATAATCGTTAAAATCGTGACTGATTACTGCATGATGAAAAACTCCCAGTGATGCTGCTCTTTGGCTGGAAAAGCAGCAGCAGTCCCAGTTTGCAATGTTTAATTGATGAAAACATGGTGGAAGGCAACGAAGGCACCCACATGGACAGTTCTCTTGAGATTTTTCCCCCTTTAAAAAGGACAAAGTAGACATCTACACCCATTTTGGATATTTTTAAAGATGCTGGGGGTATTTCTACAATACCGCAGTAAAAATGATAACTGTGATCACTTTGGTCGCAATAACTGTGATATGAAATTTTCATATCGTTACATCTCTAGTTGGTGTGAAACAATTCACTAATTAGATTTTTTATCTTTTAGTTAACAGTGCAGCCATAAACTTAATATTTTAATTAGTGTTTTTGCTAAACAATTTAAAGTCAGGAAAGAGAATTAAAAGGGTTTAACAATCTGTGCACACTCCGCCGCGCATGGTCCAAATGTCAAACATATAAAGTAGAATTCCAATAGAATAACCTTCACTGAATAAAGTATTTAAACAACAACAAAAAATGGGCTCATAATGAAGTACAAAGTTATATCCATGTAAAACAGAAAATAAGTAAAAGTTAGAAAGTACTCAGCAAAAAGGCGATGATGCTGCGCTACTGTACAGTGTTCAAGTAAAGTTTATAATGTCCCAAAATAAAACAAGATCTGACCTAAATAAATAAGTAAATAAAATCCTGCCATAGAAACCTGTTTTACAGCACCTGTTACCGTAGAACTCCTCAGAAGTTGTGTCAGGAAATCACGTTATAAGGAGAGGTGCACTCCTCACTTCGAATACAATAAAGCTGAGAGGAGAATCTCCTCTGGATGGTGTGGAGTGGAGGAGGAGGGAATACGCAGAACACCACAGCCATGATAAATTCAACAACTTACTGGAATGGTACAGCATCTTCCCCTGACATGTCAACCCGTTCACTAAGGAGTCGCTCCACATGTGCGCTCAACAGCTGATGCAGCGAGACCGCGGAGTTCATTACGCATGGGAGTAGACGCGTGTTTATATCTGCACCAGTCAGACAACCAGTCTGACAGGCTGATGCTGTCAATCAATGGAAGAAGCTACAACAATGAGGATGATGTGACAGCTGAGGGTCCTCATGCACTCTGGCAACTTGGTCATATACGGCTATGACATAAAGAGACCTGCACATTAGAGACATCATCAACTGTGGAAATGCCAGCTGCCAAAACAGGCCCAAATTAGATCCAGTCCTCTTTAAAATGTTGATGTAGCTATTTTGTTATGATATAACACAGATATAGTACTGTTATTGCTGTTTTGTTATGCTATACTGCAGATTTGGTAATGTTATTATAGCTGCCTTGTAATGACATACAGATACTGAGGTCTCAGTTTTGGCCTCCGTTCCCAATGCAGTATGTTTTTGAAAGCAGCTTTTTGAAACAATTAGAAACATCTTGAAAAATATGACTGGATGTGCACTGTATGGATTGAATAAAATCACAGATATGTTGAGAAGGTTTTTGTATTCTGTGTCATAATTTTACTCTGCATTATAGTTGATAATGGCACACAAGAACATACTGTCATGCTTTCAACTGTTACTGTTCCTATTTTAGGTGTTGTAATAGGCAACAAGTGCAGCCATAAGCCTTACTTTATTGATTATAATGATACATTTTCAAGGGGAAATTTTACGTATAAAAGCACTTTGATTGCTCAAGTCTCGGGGAATTTGAATGCTGCTGTGAAAAAAATGTCGAACATGACAGAGTAACATAAATGTATATTTATTAACTTGGAAAGATGAGAGATAAAAAAAAAGACAGCATGAATCATAAATCCATGTAGGGTGTGGTGGTACATTAAAATAAACCCCTACTGAAGTGTGTTGGGTAACGAAAAGTAAAGATTTGAAAAAGCCTGAATAAATGTTCAGAAAAAAGGAATAGATATTGTACCACTGAGATTAACTTTTAATGAATTTAATCAATCTTTATTTATTTATATAGCATTTTTCATACATTGCTCAAAGTGCTATAAAAAAAACAACAAACAAAAAAGGTTGTCAGGTAAAAATAGTCAGCCCAACCCACCAACACAGTCAGGAGGTGCTATTTTGAAGAGAAACCAGAGACTTAAGAATGATATTATACAAATAAAAACATCCAACCCAAACGACCGACCGACAACAACTGTGACAGACAACAGAATATGAAGAATTTTTCTGCAAGACTCCAAGGAAAATAGATGAAGATGAAGAAACAGAGAAACAGAGGCAACACAACACAGGGGCTGCTAAAAGACCATTACTGCCCCCAGCACAGGTCCAACTGCGGACCGGTTCTGACTGCTGACTCATCTTTTACGGGTGATCGCAGGCCCGGACTAACTGAAATGTCGACCCAGTAAAAAAAAACCCCAGCTAAACACAGAACATCTAGCCGGGATCCCAGATGGCTTAATTACTATAGTTAAAGTCCTTGGTTGTACCACACTCCCCATTGTAAGTTTACAATTTGTTGTTTAGCCTATTTTTGCTCTTATTGAGGAGCCTCTCTCTCTCTCTTTTTTTTTTTTTTTTTTTTAGTAATGATGAAAATAACAGACATTAGGATAGTTTTCCCAGGCATTGACAAATCTATGTAACTCTGTTATAATAAAATGAATAAAAAACTTAGATTTTTAAATGTGTGTGTATCTATCTATCTATCTATCTATCTATCTATCTATCTATCTATCTATCTATCTATCTATCTATCTATCTATCTATCTACATACAGTTGTGTGAAAAAGTGAATGCCCCCTTCCTGATTTCTTTTTTTTTTTGCATGTTTGTCACACTTAAATGTTTCAGATCATCCAAACAAATTTAAATATTAGACAAAGATAAAACAAGTAAACAAAAAATACAATTTTTAAAGGAGAACCCAGTAACTATTTTACCTCAATAAATGCTTTTTGGAATCCCTGTGGGGCTAAACAAAGTGTTTACGGAGCGATTCAATGTCCCCCCCCCCCTACCCCCGGTGCCTCTGGCCTGCAAACAGCTCTATGCAGCTATGCCTGCACCCAGGGGCGACGCCAGGAATTTCAGGCCCCATGAAAGACACTCATATTGGGCCCTCCTCCCTCAAAAAAATGATGCGAGATTTAAAGCTGTTATAAAGAGTATTATTTACTGTTTCCATGTATTTTTTGTAGGGCCGTCAAAAGATGGATCCTGATTAATCACATTACTTTTATCACTTCTAGAACACATTCAGGGTTAAAGGTGTCTCACCATGAATTCTGCATTTATCTTTAGTAGACTAAACTACTGAAACTCTGTCCGTACATGTCTCCCTAAAGTCCTTCAGATGGTCGCAGTTTAGTCCAGAATGCTGCTGATACGTCCTCACAGGCTGACTTAACAACTGTATTAATGTGAAGCTGAAATTCAGGTCTGAGTCCTGGACTATTCCCAGATTTCTGGTTTGGTTTTAGCCTTTAAGTTATAAAAAAAAAAGTTAATGAGTTTTCTACATATAGCAGTACTAATTAATAAAAAAAAAAATCTCTTTTTTGACAATAGGATTAATTTAGGATTAATTTTTTTGACAGCCCTAATTTTTTGTTGTTCCAAATTTCAATAAAGTAAAACTATCCTAACACGAAAGAGTTGGTCATCTGACTGAGAGGACAAGTTTTCAAAAACTTCTCCTTCAACATCTCTTTCATCACTTTTTTGTGCCCATGTATCTCTATTTTTATTCATTCTCATCACTTGCACTGTCCGTCTTTCCCTTCTTCCTCCATTTTTATACTTCTTTCTGGCCAAACCTGAGAGGGCCCTGAGAAATGTAAGCCAAGTGTGCGTGTATGAAATATATATATATATATATATATATATATATATATATATATATATATATACATACATATATATATATATATATATACATATATATATATATATTATACATATATTGGTAGAACAAAAATTTAAATGCAAACAATCATGGCAGAATTGCAGGCTTGCTGTGCTACCTGACTATCCAACTGCACCAAAATACCATCCCATACGTCTTATTGTTCAGGGTTTTTTTGGCGGATACCATTGGACTGGAAATAAATTCCAGGGGAAACACTTACCTTCAAAGAGAAAATCCCCCTTCAAACGATACTGATGAAGAATTTTATTTAAAAGTGCCTTTAAAGGAGCTGTATCATGCTTTTCAAACATTCCAAATGTCAACTACAGGCTTACTAAATATGTTCCCCTCACCACTATAGACCTCTCCACTATACATGTGTAATGAGAACAGATAAGAATTGGACTTTTTTCATAACCAAAAAAAAAAAAAAAAAAGAAAAAAAAAGAAAAATCACGCACATCCCAAAAAAACTCAAACCAGGTGCTGGATCACAAAAAAACTCAGACAAAAAGGAAAAAACTGATTCGCACAAGCTGGATGTAGCTCCCATGAATATTTATTGCAGAGCAGAGTGAGTAACTTTTTGGTCTGAAGAAGGGCGTACGCCCGAAACTATACCCACTCTGCTCTGCAATAAAAATTAATGGGAGCTACATCCAGCTTGTGGGTATCCGTTTTTTCCTGTTTTGTCTGACTTTTTCTTAACAACATGGAGGAAATGTGGAGGGACTGTCACATTTCTGGTTGTTGGAAAAGCAGTGGAAAACTTTAATTGTGATAAGTGAATAAGAAGATCATGGACATTTATTTCATGAATATTTCTGCTGTCTGTGACAAAAGTGGACGCTGCTGCTGCTCAGTCCACTGATGTCAGTGTGTTCTTATCGGGGAGGAATATCGGACACACAGAGGAATAACTTGCTGCCACGGCAGAGAAAACACTGGATTTAATCCCAAACAACAAAAACACAGTAAATTATGGTGAACGCTCATTAATCTGACACTTTATTTCACGTATCTACGCTCCCAAAATGACGCACAGCATAACGTTTTCATGCTAGCTAATGCTAACAGAGACAGCTGTGGTGTTGCTGCGAGTTAAGATGTAGATGTAGATGTAGTAGCCTAATAAGAAGAAGCAGAAAGATTTCTGCTTCAATCACAGAGTCTGGTTTTTTTCTTCTTCCTGCTTCTTCATCATTGTATTGGGGAGCGTCGCCCCCTAGCGAGGAGTTGTTGTTGCTATGGTGGTTTAACCAAACGGTTTGGTCTGCTTCAGTTACTGCAGTTTGAACGCAAACCGAAGCAAAAGAAAGGTGCAAAATTTTTCAGAGATCCCTGTCCATTAGGACCATATCCCCAGACTATCCTGATGCGAATGCACCCTTAAAGGCGCTTAAGTCCATTTTTTTCATGATAGGGCTCCTTTAAAGGCCCGCAAGGACGCTTTGCAGCATTAAAAATTAAAAAAGAATAAAATCTTAATACAAGCCTTAATATCATCTTCCCCTCTCTGCCACTATACGCTGGAGAGTGAAAAAGGGGCTGGTCACACTTGGCACGGCTAGAGTACGGTATATCCTGGGTACAAACAGCAGGGGGTGCTTCACGTTAAAACTTCAGTGTGACCGATGGCCACGGCGCGGTGCCCAGACCCACCTCCGGAAGTGGTCTTCAATAGTTGCTGGCTCGGAACGATTGCGTTATTCACCCACATGAGGGAGATGTGATGACGCTGACTACGTAGAAGTCCTGTCCCCACTCGAAACGCAGACACAACATGGCTTCAAAAGCATGAAAAGCAGCTGTTGTTGCAGCCTTTAGCTCAGCAGCTTACACAACCTCACCATCAGGCAGTTGTCGGGAAACTGTGAAGGTACAAAAGGCTTATCAGCATGCTCTTAATCTAAATGTCGTCCGAAGGAGTCAAAGTGATACAGAAATTTTACTGGTGATTAAAACGTGAGCACATATAAACTCCTAGAAGTAAGGTACAGGTTGAAAAAAAAAAAGAAAGAAAGAAAGTTATCCTTAAAGCTGAGTTTGAAGAACGACCAAGAAAAACCTTAATCAGAGTATCTCAGACTCAGGGATATGATAAGCATATTAAATGTGCTTTTTGAGCTTTGATTAAAGTAAAAAAAAGAAGAAAACTAAACTGTATTCTGAACTTGATGGGGAGTCAGTATTAAGAAATGGGAACGGGTGTAAAATGACGTCTTCTGGCAGCATTCTGGATCGGTTTACGGTGACCCAGAGATGAACTGATTAAGTGAGTAAGGTTAATGTTCTGACAAGTTAGCCCGAGTGTGATGTCTGTAGAGGTCAGAAAAATCAGGGAGAACACAAAGATGTGCTTTTCTGACTGGAGAGAAGGGATACAGGAAATCTGTCCGGTAATGAATTTTTTTATCCAGTCTTCGGTCAAAACTCAGGGTAAATGCGGGTAGAGTAGAAACAGAAGCTAATGAGCTCCGGTTATCTGTACACTCAGCTGTATCAGGCTGCCATTGTTCTGGAATGACTTCTCTGAAAATGAGCCCAACATGCACATCAGATCAATTTCCCAGCAGCCACTTCAACTTTCTCTGTCTTTTTCTTCCTCCTGGCATCACACGCTGGTCAGGCTTACTTGACAAGCGCATCCTGACATGCACTGCGTCATGAGCAGCTCCGCAACCGTGATGCGCCATGAATAATGATTGTGGCATGAATCGATGACGCTAACTTGTGTGAGCACCGGAACAGCCGGCTGCTGACGATTGTCTGGTCTCTTTTTCCGCGGCCCTGGCTTGTGCGGACTCTCGCGGGAATGCAGCAGACGGCGAAAGCTGCTGGCCGGAGTGGCACAGTGACTTCAGAAGGCCAGCGTACCCACACAGCCCCGCCATCATTAGCATAAAGAGCCCTCAGAGTGATTAGCAATGTACTGATGAAAACTAAAAGTGGAATTTGCAGGAGTATATGCAGCAGATCTCCATCTTAACTTCATCCTTCTCCGCTTGCAGCCTCCCTCCCTCTCACCTCTGTCTGTCAAAGTTATTACAGCCGTATGCTCTTTTCCCTCTGCTCTGCACAGATAACAAGCAGCTACACTCATCTGCTGACTCCCCTTCAACCAAAGCAATGCTTATCGTCCTTAAACACACTGCCCCTGTGAAACTAATTATTGTGCTGGCTTTCTGCCGCTGCGTCGCTGGACTAATAACTGAAAGAGGGTGAGGATTTTCAACCCACAGTTCTCTCTTGTTCCTTTGACGACTTTTTCTGTTTCTGTGAATCCCACACAGGTGACAAATCACATGATTTAATGTCAAAATCTCCCTGCAAAAGAATTAAACTCAGTCTTTCCCCCTCCTCCTTCCTCCACGGTAAACATTAACTTAATGAACCCATCAGGCTCGACTTTACCTTGTGCAGACAGAAGGGAAATATTCCAAGTCTTTTTTTCTTTTTGAGAAAAGTGAGCTGTGTAATTGGTCTCCAAAGCCACAGATGTGCAAAATCTAGAGATGATACAAGCACACAGAAGAGTATCAGCCAGCAGAAAACATGTCTCACCAGGGAGAGTCTCTGTTCTTCAGGCGCTGATTTGGCCCCGTGAGTACAGGACTGTTACCAGCATATGCTCCATTTTCCCTGCTCAACTCTTGTCTGTCAGATTGATATTAAAGGCCTCGGAGGCAGGGACTGTGGCTGATGTGTATCTGCCCAATTCCAGGTTGCAAACATTTTAAACTGGTCCAGATCTGAGGCAAATTCATGCCTTGGCTGTCATCAACTGCAGTGTGTAAACGCTTGAAAGATGCAGGTTTGGAGGCTCTTGTCCAAGTCCCCGTTGGATATCCTTGCACGTTTAGTTCCTTTCACGTCTTTTTAAGCCAGTTCTGGTGCAACCTCATTGCTGTTTGGTGCGATTTGTGCAAGAGTAGGGGTGGAAAGGAAAAGCTATAGGGATATTATTGTAGCAATATCATAAAAATATAATATAATAGCAATATTATAATAGTAATACACTAATAATATGTGTGTAGTTACAGATTGGTCTACACATTAGCAAATTTGAATAGAGATTTGTGGATTTTTACACATTTGCAAACCTGATTACACACAAGTTTACCAAATTCGCAGATTCTTATACAGACTCACAAATCTCATCAAACATTTACAGATTAATTTACACATTTTCAAATCCGACTGTGCACACACAAACTGAGATGCTGACACACTGCTCTCCACACACATTTGCAAATAATATTGCTACAATCATACCCCCATAATATGCCCCCTGTCATGCAGGATTCTTACATGTTTTTACAAGTTAAATTTAAAGGGATACAACACACACAAAATGATGTGCCTTCATTTTCTACTCACCCTCATGCTGAGAAGATTCTGGAGCACTTTCTTATGCAGCCGGAGATCCGAGGGGGTTTTCGTTATCCACCGACTTTCCTATAATCCTTGTGACCATCGCTTGAAACAAAAAGGTCCATAAAAGTCCACAAAAACTTGTAAAGATTTCTCCATACTGCTCGTCCAATGTAATCCAAGTGTCCTGTGTGGGTAGTGTCCATAATTTACTGGAAACGACATCATTTAGAATATTTTTATGGCTTAACAGCAGAACATCGTACTTTCCCGAGTTGTGTCCATGGGAGTTCACGACACTCGGAAGCCGCGGCATTCAGCACCTACTCTGCCGATAATGCAAGCATAGAAGAAGAAATTCACTGTTTACAAGAGTGACCGAGCTGCGGAAAAACACAAGAGGGGTTGGCTATTGATTTAAAACAAAGACTGAAAGAACGTGCAATCTCGTCTGCCGTGGCTTCCGTAGTGTCATGAACTCGCATGGACGCGCCTCAGGGAAGTGCGATGTTCTACTGTTTAGGCTATAAAAATATACTAAATGATGTGGTTTCCAGTAAATTATGGACGATGCCCAATCAGAACACTTGGATTACATTGGACGAGCAGTATGGAGGAATATTGCCAATTTTTTTACTTTTATGGACCCTTTTGTTTCAAACGCGGTCACCAGCGTTCGAAAGTTTCACGGCCGAAACCATGGGAGCCGCCATGTCTGCTAGTTTCTGCCAAGGACTTCCAGTTACCACGGTTACAGGATATTTTACACTGAGGACATACGCAAATCAACAACACACATAGGAAGAGCTCAGGTGGCTCAGGTGGTAGAGCAGGTGGGCCAATGATCGGAGGATTGGTGGTTTGAATCCCGATCCCCGAGCCATATGTCGTTGTGTCCTTGGGCAAGACACTTAATCCCCCTTGCCGTGTGTGAATGTTCTGGTCGTGGTCGGAGGGGCCGTAGGCGCGAAATGGCTGCCACGCTTCCGTCAGTCTGCCCCAGGGCAGCTGTGGCTACATACATAGCTTACCATCACCACGTATGAATGAGGAGTGAATGAATAATGGACCTATTGTGAGCGCTTTGAGTTCCTTGATAGGAAAAAAAAGTGCAATATAAATCTAATCCATTATTATTATTATTATTATTAAGAGCTCCCGAACCCGTTTTTGGGTTTAACAAGTGGACATTGTTAAACCCACACAGTGGTCTTGGACATTTTGTGCTGTACGTTGTTGCAGCAGCTCGTCAAAACAATTAAATATGAACCTTGTAAACTGAGTGAACTCACCATAGGACGGCAGCCATGCAGCTACGTGACCGACCACCGGGTGCAGCCCGGTTGCAGGTGTGCCGAGAAGCCCGGGGCTGCTGCTCTGCCTGAAAGAAAAAAAAAAAGACAATTACTGCAGGGATCAAAACTGAATATCCAAACCCCAAAATTAATATTGGTATCGATATCAGTTATTGGCCACATGAGTTTTAAAATATCGGCATATCGGATAGCCAAAATTCCAATATCGTGCATCCCTAGTGTATAATGTATGTTTTTTCTTTCCTAGTGTCATTTTGTTACAAGTGATGGAAATTCATTGTAGCGTGACATAGTTTAGGACCTACCATATGACATTTAAGACTAAAACTGTCAGATTTAAGGACTTTTTAAGGTATTAAATGCAGTTTTGTGAATTCAGGACTTTTAAGGCGGCTGTAGCTCAGGCGGAAGAGCAGTTGTCCTCAACCGGAGGGTCAGGGGATCGATTCCAGGCTTCCCCAGTCTACAAGCTGAAGTGTTGTTGGCAAGACACTGAACCCCAAGTTGCCTATCAGAGTATGATTGTGTGTGTGTGACTGGGTGAATGTGACATGTAGTGTAATCGCTTTGAGTGGTCTGTACGACTGGAAAAGTGCTATATGAGTACAGTCCATTTAAGACTTAAAGACCACATGGGGGGGCCCTGTCATGCATCCTGGCATGTATGTCAGATTGTCATGACGTCTGAAGCAACGAGCATGCTGCGGCATTTAAAAGCATAAACAATCAGCTCTGAATCATGCACACAGCAGCAGTCTGAATCAGTTAACATCATGTGGTCGTGCATGTAGCAGGTCCTGTCTTTAGGTGACAGGGCGGATCCTGTAGGTGCTCTGTAGTTTCGGTGCAGCAGGGTGAACAGTTGCAGCTGTTTAAAAAGGTGTGCTGTGCTCTGGAAGAGGAGATTTGCATTTGGAAATAATAGAGTGGAGTTGGTTATCCCTGCTGATGTATGCCTTTGTTTTAAATCCCTTTTAGTGCCGGTTTTTATTTATTCTCAGGGTTTTAACTTTAATGTGTTTTGACAGGCTCCTTGCAGTGTGTGCTCTACCTGTAATCATCATTTGCTGTGTTTTGGTTCAGTATTTACTCTGCTTTGTTTGGATCTTAAAGCAAAGTGTGATTAAACCTGTGGTTTTGATGGGGACTCATTTTATTTATTTATTTATTTCAATGATAAATCAAGCTGCATCCCTGATTTATTTTTTGTGCTGCCTCTGGCTTTGTTTTACTGAACAGGGGATTTTGATACCTGCATGGGGAAGGAGGCATGTTTGTGGTTTAGTTCCTTTTGCATGTCATCTCGGGGTGTGTCTTGTAGGGAAGCATGTGGATGATTATTGAGCCTCATTCACCAATAACTTCTCACGATTCTTCTTAAATTTGGTCTTGAGTTGTACTTAAGACCACTAGCGTAGCCAGAAAAAAAAAGATATTAGGTGTGCACTAGCAAATACTGGGTATCCCAAATTTATTTTCAACTTTGTTACCCCTCCACAAACATTCAAAAGAATGTATCTCTCTTAAATACAACATCATTGAAACAAAACATCTCCACACAATGGCCCTCATTTATCAAACGATCGTACGATGAAAATCTGTGCGCACGACCATTTCCACGCAAGACTCGGCATTTATCAATTTGGACATGATCGTAGGATACGATCAAATCTCACGACAGCTCTGAGTTCGTGTACGCAAGTTTGAGTCAGTGAGGGTTTGCAGCGCAGCAGAACATGAAAATATTTATTAACCAAACCGCAAACTGTCATTTAAACATAAGTATTCACATATCAGCACTAAGAATGAACCCATTTGCAAAGAAAAAGGAAAAAGTGAATGTATTCCCAAAATTACAAAAATAGCTGCAACTGAATTAATTCCTCCATCTATCTCAACAAATTATTAAAATCATGAACATATAGTTCTAGGAGACAAGTGTTTTGAACTCTTCGTGCATCTCCTCACACCGCTGGTAAAACTGCCACATAGGAGCGGAGGTAGGCATCAGTACGCACACACGCATGTGCCCAGGTGGAGCGCTGCTTCGGCTGCAGGAAGGCAGGTGGGTGTCTGACCCAGCGGGATGAAATGCTGCTTTAGACTCAGAGAATTTAGACTCAGGGCCCTTCATGGGCCCCTGAATGCGTCTGGGCCCTGGTGCAACTGCACCGGCTGCACCGTCGATTCTTACGCCTGTGCTTGGGGTCCAGCCGGAACATGTTCGCTACATCTCTGAGGTAAAAGACCGGAACGCATGTCTGAATGCAAGCGTTAAAAAGGACAGTCCACAATATTACCGCTTTCCAGCAAGGCTATATTGAAATATGACACACTCATGCGTAGAGCCATAACGTATCCACATTACGCATGATAAACAAAGCTATTCAACCATCTGAACACAACCATTGGGCTCAGCACTACCAGCAGAGTAAAGGACACAACGATATTGCAGCTTACCTGTGAGCCGATGTCCCCTGTTCATTTTCCATTTGATGAGTTGCGCAAACACAGTCAATTCAGAGGCCTCCAAACCAATAAATTCATGCCTGCTCGGTGCGAGCAATGCATCCAGCTGTCAAAACGCGTCTGATGCAGGTAGCTGGGAGGCAGCAGTTTCATTATTCTGAGTCACTCTGATAACAGTTGTTCAGTTTGACCAGCTGTTTCATCGCTGTTAGCAGCAGTTAGCGCTCCCACAATGCTTGCTGGATGAGTCTGACCCATAGTCAAGTCAATGAGTTGCCAGGTGTGCCAGCTGCATCTGTGGATGGCACCAGCACACCCTGGCACACCCGTGGCTACGCCATTGCTTAAGACGTTCTTTACAAAAATCCTCCATCAGATTGAAGAATGTATTTGTAAACTGCAGAATTATTCCTATCGTTCCTCTTACATTGGTGAATACCAATTTCTTGTAAGTTGAAAGGATGAACCAGCTAGCTCAACTTGGCATCGTTATATGCCCAAAAAATGCCCTAAAAGATCTTTTCATGGATAATTCAGGATAGGGATCCAAAGACCTGACACACCCTGGAATGAAAACCTTTCCTTATTACAATTATCTTTAGTGTATATCGTTTTGAATGAATTGTCTTCTTCTTATTAAGTGAGTGTGGTGATCACTGTAGGCTAGAAATCTTGACGCTCTCATGGTGGAGCAGCATCAATCTCCTTTAAGTAAACCTAGTTCCTGATAAGACTTAGGTCGTTTTCACATATATTTGGGTTGAGCCAGGCGCTGCTGCATCAGTGAAAAGGTTACAATGTTTCAATTTTCAACTAATACGGCTGCCTTTCACATATGCTTTTTAATCACCGGGTCCAGCAGTCGCTCTAAAGACTGGAGTGTTGTGTATCCATGGCAACCAGGTGGAAGTAGATGTGACCTAGCTGTATAACATGTTGTAAACAAAGCACACCTGAATGATAAGTGTGTTGAAGATGAGACGAGACGATTTGCGTGTGGAAAACAATTTTATCATGTACTGGAGGCGGCGGATTTCCAGACAAACCAGAGCAAGGTGCATATTGATTGTGTTGTACCGCGAAGTCCGGACCGTACGCAGGTATTATCGGTGAACAGACAGGTACCGGTGAGCTGTAAACGTGAGCATTAATGCTTAGCCTGCTAGCGCTTGTTGGTAATTTGTCCAGTGCTTGGGAAAGCCCCGTTGATGTTAACATTAGAAATACAGCTAGCAGACACAAGATGATACTAAATGTAACAGTTAGGCCGTGTAGCCCTGGTATTTGTAATATAACGCTGTCAATAAGAAGGATAACCCAATCGTACAGCTGCCTAAAGATACCCGTTTAGTTCAAAAAGGTGGAGTATCTGGGATTTAGGTCGAGCTAAAGTTGGTGCGCGTTCACACATCACTCATGCTGCATTTCAGGTCGACGCAAGCCGCTCCGAAACCACCCTGTTCAGCCGGTCTGAGAGCGGGCGAGTTAGGTCGACTACGAGCGCGGGTGGTGTGTTCACACAGACCCAGTCGCGCCTTGTTTGGTACCAAAACCCAGATTAGGTCGACCTAAATGGGTCCCGTGTGAAAGCGACCTTAGATACATTTGGATTTCTTTGTAACTTTTCATAGGTGAAACTGTATTTTTTGGGCCTGATTATTGTGTTGAACTCGATAATATAGATACTGACTTTGCTGCTTAAGATCCACAGTCCGAGCCCTCACTTAAAGTTTGGCCCCAGCGGATGCGTTACATGTTCATATAATGATGTCATGTGATAACCCTCCATGTGATAAAATATATTTCTGTACGATCAATGAACAGCAGTTGGAATTTAAAACAATTAAATTGCAATCTTGGTCAGAAAAATAGCAAATGGATTTTTTTCTATGTTGGTCAGGCCCATTATCCACCCTATGATTTGGGGAGGGTCATCCATCATTTATAACTTCTTGTCTTAATTATTCCAGTTCTCTGTATGTGGGTTTTGATGAGTCATCTATACGATGCCTACGGTTAGTTTGTAACACTGCAGCTTGCCTGCTGACAAAAAACAAACAAACAAACAAAACATAACATAACGTGTCTGTATTGCACTGATTCCACTGGCTTCCTGTTAGGCGGAGGTTTCATTTTAAAATTTTGTTTAGTTTTAAATGTCTTAATAAACAGGTTTCACCTTTTATTGAGCAGATTTCTGTAATGCTCATGCTCCAGTCAGACTATGGTCTGCCAACTGAATCAGGGAACAAACAGAAGGTGATGGAGTCTTTGTAGTGGCTCAGTGTACCACTGTCCATCAAACCCGCTCCCACTGTTGAGAAATTCAAATAAATAAATAAGCATCTCTATGCTTGGCCTTCCTTTCAAGCTGAGCAAATTTCATCTTCCTGGCAGATTGTGCTGTTATATTTATGATGTTTTTATTGATTGTTGTTTTCTTGTTGTTTTACTTTGTGAAGAACTTTAGTCGACCTTGGCCGTTGGAAAAGTGCTTTTAGAGCTGCAGCCATGGTTGATTTTAATAATCGATTAATCTGATAAGTTTTTATTCCTCTTTACTTTGAAAATCTTGTGACTAAAATGCAACAGAGTAATTGTGCAAAAGTCAGTTATGTGTGTGTGTGTGTAGTCACGTTTAAGGTGGGTACACACTACAAGAAAATTTGCCCAATTTTTGTCCCGATCTCCTCCTTACACTGTGTTCAGACCAAACGGGATTTGGGCGTCAAAAACGCGCCTGACACCCAAATTGGACACTGTGTCCCTAAAAAGTCAAACACTTGTTTTCCAGCATCAAGACGCCCCCCACGCGCAAGGGGTGTCCAGCCAAGTCGCACTCAACACACGTCAAGAGGAACCTCTCCTTTTTCTTTTTCTTTTTCCTTTCACTGGTCTGTCTGCACCATGGCAGATGCAGTAGAGAGAGCGGTTTGGCTTTATGTGATAAACAAAGCTGGGGAATGTTGTCCTCGGGCGTATCTACTCTGTGTCTGGGTTCACCAGATAATTCAAGGTGTCCTGAGTGTGATGAGTTTCACCATGTACTCCAGGAGCTGCACGCTGGCAAAGGCCACTTTCAGCCGACTGATCTGGCCCAGTTCAGTTACCCGCTGTCCCAATGCGGGGCAGCATTATCAGCCCGGTACATCCCACCAGCACAGCAGGTCACCGAACTGCCGTTCAGAAACCGGGACCAGACGAAGATCACAGTTTTTCCTCCTCTGTGTTCAGAGAGTGAGGAGATTCTCCTGGTTCTTCTGGGTGTTTCCAGTCCTGTTATAAAATGTGTCTCTGTGTCACGGCACTGAGTCACTCTGATTGGTTGATGCCCTGCGTCAAGACGCCAAAGTTCAGATTTTCCAACTCCAACGTCTCCGCTCAAAATCTCAAAACTCGACGTGCCGTGCCCGATGCGCGTAACACGCAGCAGGGTTTTCGACGCCTCCTCTACGTGCGTCGGCCATTGACTTTGCATGCAAACCTGACGCCCTTTACGCTCAAATCGCGTTTGGTGTGTACGCATTGTTACGATCAAACCAGCAAAGGTCTGATCGTTGGATGTTTGCAAACATTGCATCCGATCTTCCTGTGGTGTGAGGTGAGTTAAGAGTGATTTTGTCTGGTCTGATCTGCTCGGAAGGAGATATCTGAGATAATGAACATGTTTAATATTTGCGACTAGAATCCTGTTGTGTGTGTGTGGTGTTCCAACAAAACCTGAACACACTGTTCACAGCTGTGAGAAAGCAAAAACGCTTCCCTCATTGAGAAATCACGTGTAGGCTACAGGAACATCAAGATTTATTTTACTTTTATTTGACTTTTTTTTTCCCAGGAAAGTCCCATTGAGATTAAAGGAGTGATGACATAACAGTTAAAAACTAGTTTATGTTGTTGGCATTGCTGCATATGTAAATACTCCAAAGAAAAAAACGGCATTTTTTACAGCGGAGTATTGTTTTGAAACGCCAGACCTCACTTCCTCAGTAATACAGTTGGGTCTGGTGATGATATGGAGCTTTACCCGGAGACCACGTTGACTTCATTTTGATTGGCTACACCTTATTTCGCTATGACCTTATTTGGAGAATCTAGGTCAAGCTGCGATCGGAGTTTGCTAAAGACTAACTGCTAGCAACAATCCAGACAGTGAGCTATGTTTATCAGACAAGACAGCATTTAGAAAATAAATAAACTTACAGGTAATGACAAGGTTGTGGCCCCCTCCCTCAGTGTTGCTGCAGAAGTTTTCTTTTAAATCCATTTGTTTGAAAATCCAGACCTGACTGCACAGAAGTTACTACTAGCTCCATACACGAAGCTGAATCAGACAGGGAGGGGAGGGGGGGAGCGGACGGTGCATAAACCGTTAGGAGAGAGAGAGGGGGGGGGGGGGGGGGGCTGTTTACTTGATAGTGTGCTCTTATTGGAGCAATTAAATTACGTAGAATGATAGAACTACGTAGAATGATAGCCTGCTGTCTGATTCAACTGTTTCTGAGCAGAGAGACAAAGCTGACAGACCATAAACAGGAACTTTGATTCTCACTCTGGACATTCACATGGCCTCATCAGTGCACAACAGATCATATTATACCCCCCAAAACCCCAGAAAAGTGAAATTTGATGTCATGGCACCTTTAAAAACCTCTTTTCAAGGGAGTCCTGGCCAAAATGTGACAGTTAACAGCTTACTAAGAGTTGACTGATGGAAAAGGAAGTAAAAACAAATGAGCACACAGCCATAGCTCACAACCCTGCTCTCCAAGCTATCTAATGCTTGTGGCAGTTTTTATTCACCTCCAACTCGCACCATACAGCCACATCCCTGCTGTCTGCATCATTTTTTTCACAAATCTTTTTATGTGTTTTTTTTCCTAGAAAGTAAGAGGAAGAACCTAATTCTCTGCTGAAAAATCAGTTATGGACTATATGCACAACTCCACTACTTCCTGTACTTAGTAGTGCTCCTTTGTTTCCTGCCTTTCATTATTGGACAAACTGATTAATCCAGGTGTGTCTGGTCATTGTCATCGTGGTAACTGAGAACAGGCACACCTGGATTAATCAGTTTGTCCAATAATGAAAGGCAGGAAACAAAGCAGCACTACTAAGTTCAGGAAGTAATGGAGTAATGCATATAGCCCATTGTGGGGTGTGCTCTGTACAGCACTGGCCGTATCTCAAACTGGACACTTGAGCACTTCAAACACTATTTTTGAGTGTGTAGCGCGTTCACACAGTCATTTAAGCCAGAAATTCAGTGCTCTGAAAATACCTGGATGCTGCCCTGGTAACAGCCAAAAATGCAGTGCAAAACAAAGCACATTTCTCGCACTAAACAGACGCCATCTTGCTGACATAGGGGAAGGGATAGGACTTAAGAACTGTTTTCAGAGTTGAATAATGGTGGTGAATGAAGCGGTGGCGACCCCTGCTGCAGCGGAGGCTGTATTGTACCAATTTAAGTAATGTTTATAAAATTATTCTGACATAATTACTAATGTATATGTAGCATGCGACCAAGCTGTCCAAGCCCTGATGGTTCACTCCCTTATGGTCTGGTTATGTGTTTGAAGCCGCGGTTATACCGGCTCAGTAGAGTTAGCCCACTTTAGCAGTCAATGCTAGTGCTCTATTTGGGACCGCATTTAGTGACAATAGACGAAGTACACAGTGCGCACTATGCACTGCATTCCAGAACACTCCGGCAAGTGTGCGGTTTGATACACGGCCTATTTGATAAGAAGAGAGAAATCTTGTGTGATTTGTCTTTTGTAATCGTCAAATGTGTGGCCCCCACATCTGTGAAGGTTTGAGTAATCCTTTAGTGTGTGCCTGGCTTTATGTGGAGACTTTTTCCCCTGTCTGATTTAAGTCATTCCGAACCGAAAGGTTTAAGCAGGATGGTCCTGACTGACATGCACAGAAAGATGTTTGCATCACGTGATTTTTTTGAAAGACGGAGAGGTCAATAAACTGATTGTCACAGCTACTTCCTGCAAACAATGGAGAAAAAGGCGCAAAGATAGAGTTTGAATTAAAAACAAACTAGCTGTCCAGGGAATCTCGTTCACCACCATACATAACATAACCCGTTGCATGTTTACAACAAGTCAAAGTATTCGCTGTAAGAACCCAACCTTACAAGTTTCAGATTCAACGTTGACATGATCACACGGTTGGTTTGGGAAAAGGAATATACTACCCCTGTGAAACCCAATGAGAATCTTTTCAGTTTGGCACTTTTAATTTGGAACAAGGTGTTTACATGGATCATTTCCATTCTGATAGAGCTTTCAAACATACAGTACATTATTATATATATATATATATTTTATTAGGGATGAGCGAGTACACCACTATCTGTATCTGTTCAACCATCTAAATTATCTGTATCTGAACTCGGAGTGGGAGGGGCTTAAACCGGAAGTGGGTATGGTTTGAGTGGAACTGGGTGGGGCTCCAATCAGCACATTATTTTAAGGCCCCGTCCCAATACCCGCACTTCCACCCTTGCACCCCTAGAATGCGCGCTCCCGGTGAGGGGTTGAAGTGCGTAGTGTGTCCCAATTCTCCAGGGCTGCTCGAGGGTGGAAGTCCGCCACGCCCTTTTTGCGCCCTCAATCCACACTTCAGTGAAGTCCGCATCTATGCAGACTTCACCGAAGCATATTGCCCATAATTCATTGCTGCATGTGACGTTTTGAACCATAAAGGTGGAACATGTCCATGTTTGGTGATGAGCTCCTGCCTGTGGTAAAGAAAAAAAGCCATTTCAGATGTAAACATTGAAACATTTAATCTTTTATGCTGTAGGTGAAATATTTACTGAAGTTTGTCATTTTACTTCGGAATATACTTTGAATATTAAAATTCAAAGCATTTGAATAATGAAAGTTATCAGTTTACTGATAAAAGTAGCTAAATTAATTTTTTTATTTAAAAACTTTATTTACAGGTAAGTCCAGTCGAGACGCAGCGTCTCTAACAAGGGAAATCTGTTTACCTGACATATTAGTTTAGTTTATTATTGATCCCCATTAGTCTTCACCAGTGAAGACTATTCTTCCTGGGGTCCAGATCAACATAAATCTTGAACATACAATCAACAAAAGCACAGGTTAACTAAATTAAAATACAATACTAAGCAAACATTTTAGTAGAAAAAAGCAAAAACTAAATAAGTATCCAATACCAAAGCATCTATTTACAATGAAATTAAGGATAAAAATAATTATGCAGCCATACTTCTGTAAGCCTTACAACTCATGTAATTAATACAGGTCTCAGTTCCCAATGTAACTCAAAGAACTTATACATGTTTTATGGACATGTGGACATTTATGGACATTCTATGCTAACGATAACAGTCACAGAGCAACAATTTAGCCTACTCATAATTATACATTTGTTTAGAATGTAACAGTTATTTAACCTGTACTGGTGAAATTCTACAGCCAACTTACATAAATTAGTTCAGTAATTCATTTATTTATTAATCAAACTTGTGTGGATTTCATAACATCTATTTTACAAGAACAGATGAAATGAACTTTATTCAGTTTATGTTTAAAAAATGACGCCTCTTCAGCAGGAACAGAGATGAAGCTGAGTTTGGCAGCAATGACATGAAATGACGTGGTGCAAAATGGAGGAACCAGCACTCACTGCGTTTACATGCAGCCAATTACTCTTTCATAACCGGAATATTAGCAATAACCCGGTTGCGCACGGCCATGTAAACACTGGCAAAAACCAGAATATGCTCATTTTCGGGTTTTTAAAAACCCGAATATTACCCCTGGGTTACTCCTTTTCTAACCAGAATATTTGGTCATGTAAACGCTTATTGGATTATCTCCATTGAAAGTAATATTTGATTGTGTTCTTGCGCATGCTCTATCTGCAAGTATTTTTGGTGTTTTAAATAAACTACAGAGTATTTTGTATCAGCGATCCATCAGTGCTCTGCACAGCTTGCTAGTTTATATATCACCATGGCAACACGCATCCCGAGAGGAGCTGGTGTGCAAACAGTTACATCGCGGGGCTCCATCACTCATCTGGCAAAGTTTGGTGAAGGTGTGACAGGAAAATTCACTGACTCCAGCGGGAGTCCGTTAACTTCGTCATTCCAACCGTTCCCACCGGTCCGGACTGAGACCTTCATCTGTCCGGGGGACTGGTGGAAACGGAAAGCATGGATGTGCAGCTCCAGCTCCGAGCTGCATTTCCAGCACACGTTCTCTCTTTCTAGGACCCGTCAAGTAGCTGCTGCTGGTGGGTCAGAACCAGCACTCCGGACTGCAGTCAAGCCGCCTCTCGCGGATCCGCGGTCAAGACAACCGGCGTTATTTCAGCTGTAACTCTGAAACTTGGCTGGCTTTACCGCAGTGGCTCCGGATGCTTCATTACGTTCATGAAGTTTTCCGTGCGTCGCGGTTTGGGTTGGGATATTCCAGTTGATTTCAGTTCTCATGTATACAGGAGTAACTCTGTCTGCTCACGCATGTAAACGGGTTATTCCTGATCTTTCAGAAACCGGAATATTGACCTTAACCCGAATTTTGATGGCATGTAAACGTAGTCACTGTCCCAATTCTGCCTTTTTCCCGCACTTGCAACCTGCACACTCCAACCCTTAATGTGCACATCTGCCAAGTGCGCACTTCATACAAGGGTGTAGGGGCCTAAGTCTGAAATTGATACGAATGGGCTATATACACGACTCCACTACTTCCTGAACTTCAGACAGCACCTTTGCTTCCTGTCTTTCATGACTGGACAAACTGATTAACCCAGGTGTGTCTGACCTCAATAACTGGCCAGACACACCTGGAGTAATCAGTTTGTCCAGTCATGAAAGACAGGAAGCAAAGGTGCTGTCTGAAGTTCAGGAAGTAGTGGAGTCGTGCATATAGCCCATTAATCAGAAGTTTCTTGATGTGTTATTTGATAACTATTTACAGAACAGCCTCAGAGTTGAGATTCAATGTTTTTGATCACAATAGCAAAGGAACTAGTTACAGTTTTTTTTAAATAAAATCATAAGATGAATATTTTTTTTTAGTGCATACAGCACATCCAGTCGGAAATGATGAACTATGAAGTATGCATGAACAAGTTTTCATACTCAACACAACTTAATTTTTTGTCTATTTTCTGTTTTATTTTATGATCAAATTGCAAATTTTTTCTCAATAATTTAAGTTTTATTATTCATTTAATTACCTAACATTCTGTTTTTTCCCCACACAAAGTGGAGTGTGTGTATCACTCAGTGTATAGAGAGAGAAAGAGAGAGTTTGTGGCGCTGTGAAACAGTTAAAAAAACTACTGTATTCAAAGCCTATAAAAAGCCTACAAACAGTATATAAAGCTTTGTTTGTAATATTTATAATACACTTTTTTATAATATAGCCTACAATAAAAACGTTAATAACAGCTACTTTGTGTGTTCAGCTGTATGTGTTTGTGTGTGTAACTGGCCTGCATAGGCTGTTTATTTTTTAATGGTCTGTGTGAGCTTGGTGATTCATGTAAACATCCAGTCATAAAAAACGGTGAAATATATCAGCCTTGTTCACTGTATCCTTCTCAAAAACCACGTTTAAGACGAGTAAAGTTTTCACAGCCAAACTAAAAGCAAAAAGACGGTAAAGGAGAGAGACTGGGGGGGCAGAGTGGCGCAGTGACCAACGCGACTCCAGCCGTTTCCAGCTCTGTCTTGTCAAATGCACTGGGTACGTTATGAAAGAAGTTCACTAAGTAACTTTTACTATCATACAAACAGAAATAAAGGCGAGCAGAAGAAAGTCTGAGGAGTATGAAAGAGAGCAACGTGAGCAAGAGCCAATTCCCTCAATCTTAGTCGCCCTTAAAACCAAGTGTTAAGGGCTATTTTGTGACTTAGAAATGGGACACCCCTTAAATCCAGACACTTCTTCAAACTGTGGGGGGCAGCATTACGCAAAAGCGGCGTTCAGGCTGTCAATTCAGGAGGAGAAGAAGAAGAAGAAGAAGAAGCAGCATTTACTTTATTTACATTTATTTGCACTGTTAACCCTGTCTGTTTAATCCTAAGCCACAAACGCAGCCACCATGGACATATTCAGCTGTCACTGCGTACCACGGCTTATTGAAAGGTAAACACCAACTATCACGTAAGTTACGTAGGTAACTGTGGTTCTGTGAATTCCTGGATGACTGCCAGTCAGCTGGCCGAAACGTCACCTGATTGACTTTGTTGTCGCTTGGACTCGACCTGGGAGGAGCACGAGGAGACATATCCACGCTGGCAGTGGAACGAAACAGAACTATCGTTAAATAACTGCGGCTACGGGACATGACATTAGCGTGGTCATCTTATACCATTATCGGCATAAGCACGTTATACAGGCTGTTATCTTGATAAAACGTTAGCTAACTTAAATGACAGCAACAAGGCTTGACTGCACCGGCCGCTACTGCCAAAAGATCGTAAAATAAAAATGAATATTATGCAACAATGAGGTAACTAATCCATAACATGGGCCCAAACTAAGATAATACAATGGTTTTTGTAATATTTATTTCTTAACAAAGAAAATACTTAAGATTTGTAGCTCGCCGTCTTTGCCGCTTGCATTCTGGGTAATCCTTACTCACAAGGTAGTGTCGGAGAATCTCAGTATTGAGGGCGATTCAGCCCTCAAACTTGCCCCTTAACTTAACTTTCTGAGAATCGGGACAGCACTTGCACTTCGCGGGAGTGCGCATTTTTGAGATTGAGGGTTAAGACAGGAATTGGAATTCACCCCAAGAGTCAAGCCAAGCAGAGATCAATCACAGGTCTGTGTGTGCGTGAGAGTGCAGTACAGCTCGCGCAGCAGAGATGTGTGTCCGCGTAGGGGGGCGGGTGCTGTGTGTGACTGGCCAATCACAGAGCGTGCAGACGGTCAGTTATCAAATAAGGATTCGCCTTCAGCACGAGCACGGATATTGGCATGGATATTGATGACTTTACTCGTACCATGCTCGTACTCATCAAAAATGCTTTATCCGTACCGGATACTCGTCTGAAACGAGTATCCGGCTCATCCCTAATATACAGTATATACTGTATATGTATATATATTCACAGTAGTTGAGTTCCTCCTCCTGCACCGTTTGTGGAACTGCAGCTGTACTGGAATCACAATATTCTGCATGTTCTGCAGATGCCTGCTATATCTTTTCACGTCTCTAACTTCTATACTTTTTCAGTTATTCAGCATTTTTGACTTCATGTACATTTTGCTGGACATATTCTGACCCTCTTCAGGCCAAGCTGAAAAATTTCAGCCAAAAGCCCATGCACCACAACTTTCATGGTTTCACCCACCTGCATGTGTATCCTGCTGTGATGGTCAAGTGGTTAAAGCTATGGTCTATGATTTCAGAATCAATTGAGAAATTTTGAAAAAAAACAACCCCCCCCCCTCCCCACACACACACACACACAGCCCTCCCCTCTCTGCTCGTTGATCGCTCCCACTGAGTACGTACAGCCCTCCTCCTCAACCACAGCCAGCCTTATCACAACAGCTTCACAGTGTAGCATTTCCCACATAAATGAAGAAGAAGAACATCTGCTCATATATACTGTATAATATTTGTCTTTCTCAACCATCGGGAAGCTTACGGTGTGTTTTGGCTGGAGTTTCTGCATCAGTAAGAGACCACGACGTTCCAGCGACTTCATGAGTTCACTGAACGCATTCAGGACATCACCGATGACAACAACGCTAGCTTACAATACTGAAAATAAACAACTGACGTTCCGACGCTGTCTGTCCACACAGAGAAACAACCAGCAGCGTTTCCAGTCATCAGCAGCATCGTCATAGACTTAAAAAATTATGTACAACTCACACATAAAAGTAAAAAACAGCCTACCTGTTCATCAAAAACTGCTGTATCAGAATCAGTTTCACTCCCAAATCCTCCCGGAGCTTCTACCAGCTGGTGACCCGATGTTTATACTCCGCTTTCAGTCCGTCCTGGTCTCTGCTTCCGCAGATTTTCCCTCCTGGAGTTTTTGTCTGCATCACCTGATAATTCCCCGGCCTTCCGTCCTGCATTGGCCACGTTTTCCTTTGTCTGCCTTTCTTTCACAGACTTTATCCACCCGTAGTTTCCTCCAGCGGCAAAAGTAACACCCAGCTTGCTCCGTCCTGTTGCTCACATTCTGTCTTCTGCCGGTGAGCAGAGTCCGCTTCCTGCTGCCGCTGCCTTTCTGCTCCATTTTCCTCTTGTTGTTGAGCTGCTACTCAGCTACTTACTTATTGCAGAAAGTTTCAAATGCAAAAGAAAAATAAATAAATAAATATATGAATAAAATATTTAAATGCTGAAGAGTGCGGGGCCGAGGCAGAACACGGAACACCGGGAGTCAGCTGTCGGGGAAGTGTCGGCTTGAGCAGGGGATTGGATCGAAGCAGAGAGAACCGAGATTAACAGCTACCTTGACCAATGTAAGCCATGCAGACGGATGGCTCCTATTGGTTAACGTATTTGCCGCCCAGCAGCCACTAGAGTTGATGTTTTTTTTCTTTTTTTTTTGCTCTTCACATTGTGTAGATTGTACTACAGGACCATTACCACCATCTAAATGAGGTTATTAATAATGATCAAACTTTCAAATCGTAGACCATAGCTTTAAGCAGACTTTCTTGAATCATGCAGTGATTTAGATCCTGTGGTCGTGGGTTCAAATCCAGCTGGCACCAGTACTCCCAAAAATTTTTTGATTTTCCCCCACACCTCCTCCACTCCCCCCGACCCCCAATGCCAGAGTTAAATTGGCTCATTCACTCCCCATTGTTGTATAAATCAGGTAATCTGAATCTTGCAGCCATGTTCTGACTGTCTCTGCCATTTACCTATTTCACCTCAGTGTGCATCCAACAGCATGCGTGTATGTAACGCATAACTAACTAAAACAATTAAAATAAGTTACTGTACAATTTGTCATATCATATCGCGTGAATTAAAAAAAACAACAAAACTGACGACACACATAAGTCATAATCACCCAGCTAAGTTGTTTTTTTATCATGTTTTCCTACAGTTGTGAACAAAATCCACCAAAACCCACGTTATCACCCTAATTCATAAAGATTCGGACAGTTTTCCAGCCTCACATGTAGAGACGGATGATCTGAATTATTGCACAATAAAGAGCCCAGTCATTGCAGGGGTCAGGAACACCAACGTCTGGTACCTTGGGGGTCAAAGTTTGTGAACTCCTAGATCTATGTGTTGAACTGGACTGGACCAACCTGCCAGAACCGTTTAATCCCGGTGCGCAGCTGTTGACCACAATGCGCTCTGGTGTGGAGCGAGCCATTGTGTTCATTCACCATTGCAGCAACATGCTGTCACTTCTGTTTATCTGTAATTCCATGGTGAAGTCCAAATAAAATGTTTTTCCGAGCCTCCACTTTTTTCTCCATGAAACTGCATTTTCCTGTCTTCTCAGTTGCCACGATCAAGTTTAAATGCCTCAGATCAGCTGCCTTATTTATATGCAAAAATATCCATAAGGTGCCTTGCATTGATCCTTTATGGTAGAATGTGGGTGTGTAAGGGACGGAAACTCCTATACCTGAAGGATGCCAGCCCTCAAGGACTGGAGTTGCCTAAACCTGTTTAATGACCACAGTGGAGCATTTTCTGATGGCCACTTCCAGCAGGATAATGCACCATGTCACAAAGCTCACATCATCTCCAAATGCTTTCTGAACATGACGATGAGTTCACAGTACTCCAATGACCTCCACAGTCACCAGATCTCAGTCCAACAGAGCAGCTTTGGGATGTGGTGGAATGGGAGATTCTCATCATGGATGCAGCAACTGTGTGATGCCACCATGTCCATATGGAGCAATACCTCTGAGGACTGTCTCTCCAATACAGTACCTTGTTGGATCTGACACCCATGAATCTATGAAGTAAAGCAGTTCTGGAGGAAAACCCTGTACAAGAAGATGGTCCTTTTTAAGTGGTATGGGTCATGTTAGAGTGGGTCAAACAGGTAAACTGTGTTTGGAAAGTGCAGAGAGGGAGGTTAGGTTATCCCAGAAACATTTGTAAAGAGATTTATGTGAGCAAGGGAAACCTTTTCATTGATCATACTTTTAACCTCAGATCTGACATTTGGTGATGTTAATTTATTGTACACCCATCAGCATCCTTTTAAATGTGTCTGAACCTCCACAAAGACACCGTGAATGAAACATGAATGTTCTCTGCTGGTCATAGATGCCAGACTTTGAATGGATCTGTATTTCTAAAGAGACTTTACCCTTTAACTTGTCGTGCTGCAAAGGCTGTTGGAAATCTGATGGATAATTTATGTTGTTGAGGGGAGCCAGTAATTTCCAGCGGCACAGTGGTCTGTGTGCTTGGCTGGCCACCATGAATGATTAATACGTAAACATTATTCATAACTTACCCTCATAAATTTAGCTGGGCATTAATTCTGCTATCCCTTACACAGGTCAGTGAGGGAGGAAGCCAAGATGAGTTTGAGATGGAGGTGAATGTGTGCAGGATGTGATTACTGTGGTCCCTTCCTTGGTGCATGGTTTGGCCCCTGCATTGTCATAATGAGAAAGCAATGTCACGCTAACGTCCAGCTCAGCAGTTTAAACCATTCAGATACACAACATAGCAGACAGAAACCATAAAATGTGATTCCTGTGTTTTTACAAACTAAAGTCAACCACAAGGCGAGCTAGCTTTAGCTGTTTTAACGACTAGTAGCAGCAGTGCTGTTATAGTACTAGAGTTTGACAACAGCGCTGTGTGTCTGTATGGAAGCAGAAAGACAGAAGAAGCTGATATGAACGTCTTCAGTCGTGTTGCATAGCCGGATATCAGAATATCTGATCTAGGACCACATGCTGAGGCGACCCAAATTGGATTTAAAAATAAGAGCTGATGATCGGATTTTGGTTTCCACACCGCCCTGAAAAAAAAATCAGATACGGGTCCCACCAAAGGGGGAAAAAAAATCTGATTTTATTCAGTTCAGCCTGGTAAAATGCCAGCATGAGGACAACAAGAAAGAATTCCAGACCAGCTCCTGGTCTGGTTTACTATCCTGGTTTGTTTTGCTGTTTACACGTTCAGCTAACGTCGCACTCTGATCACATGCCTTCTCAGGAATCATAAACTACACAGTGCTGTACACCCCATGATGCTTCACACTATACTCCCCTTCTGGTGATCCTTTCAGAAATTCTTCCTTAAATCTTTAAATTATAAACACATTTGGCCAAAAGTAAGCAGAACACATTGACAATATTTCAGGTAAAATAACTATCACAGGCTACTTGAATTGGATTATTTTAAAAAGAGAGAGAACCAATGCATACACAAGTAAACCTTCATTTAAATATATATACTCCTTCTATTTTCTGGAAACTCATTTGTAGAAATAAAAAAACTGACCTGAGGTTGTTCAACACTTTGCTAATGCAAAGTCACCCCCAACTAGACTCGACCTTCCACATGTCTTGCAAAGGGCCATGTGAAATGCATTTGAACTAAAGTGTAAATTTGCAGACCTTGAGGTCTGTCTTGCTTTATCGGCAGTCAAATCTTTTTTTGTTTGTTTGGTTTTTGCTTTGGATCATAGGTGTTTTTAAATTTAAGAAAGAAAAGGTTTGATTTTCTGACTTGTTTCCGGAAGGCTGCATTGAGAAGGCCTGAATTGTCCCCTCAGTGCAATTAGGTTTCTGGTTTGAATCTCAGCTCAGGGGTCCGTTACACGAAGCAGGTTCAACAAACTGAGTGTAACCCTGAACTCTGAGTTTATCTACTCGGAGATACAAAACTCTGAGTTTTCTGTCCCAGAAAAGCTGATTTGAGTTTGTTTAATCAACTCAGGGTAGTTCAACCCGGGGTTTTACACTGGCGCTACCATGATTAAAAAGCCAGCATCAATTGAGCACTGATTTGACGAGTCACCATGGCAACGTAGATGTGAGAGCGGGGCTGTGTTCGCAATTGAAAGGAACAAGAACTTCTAAAGCCTCATACTATCATCGCAGCCTTTTTATCTATTTAACTTGGGTGCGGTCCCGTAGGGGAGAAGCGCATTTGTCGGCAACATTAAGATGAAATATAACTGTCGCATTTCTCAAACGCCCTGCATCTCCAGTGAAAGAAAAAAATCTATTTGCAAAAAAGCGCAGGGCAATAAACGATAGCCTATCTGATTTGAGGGGAAAGTGGATGGCAACTTGAAAAAAGGCCCACTGGGGATAGGGCTAGGGAACCGACGTCACAGCGCAATGCATTGTGGGAGGTAAACAATACGCTGCTGCCATTTTTTGAGGCCAGCGGGAGGGACCGACTTAGAACAAGAAAACAGCAGGATGCTAAAAGTTCAAATAGAAAGAAAAGACCGGTACCAAGATAGACTTCTTCCCGAGGCAAGGAGACGTTGTATGGAGAAGATTGCGTTAATCGGAGATAAGGATCCATATGAAAGGGCAGCTACAGAGTGGACCTGTGACCCCGATCTTCTGCTTCCTCCTCCACATTTACACATACTTGGTCTGTGGCGTGAGTGCCTACACTTCGTCTCAGTTTCGGAATAACAAGTTTACGGACGGCTGGGTCCAAGATGTGGAAGCCTGCAAACCGATGGGCTCAGACAACATCGTCATTGGTAAGCATCTGAGTGGCTCGGCTAAGTGCTTTTCCAGGGTCCCATTCATGTGTTTGAATGAGCCTCCTTTGTAGCCTGTTAGCATGCTAACTGCACTATAAACAGAGGCTATGTTACAAAATAACAGGTAGCTTTACAGGCAATTTCTATAAAAAAAAAAAATAGGAGAAAGTATGAAGGTAATCCTCCAATTATGGCACGTATTTGCACTTACCGGAATGAAAATGCCTAGAGCACACACGATATGTTAGCAAAATGTATTTCTGTGCGTCTTGCGGCTGCTATCCATGCCATCCGCCTCCTCCGGGTTACTTCTGACACAAGACTCCCTTGATTTTGTTTTCATGTTGGAAACGGAATTAAATAATAATTTAAAAAAAGACGGACGTTTTTCAGTTTTTTTCCAGATCGATCATGTGCAGGAACATTGCAACCCACAACACAGCAAAAACTCCGGAGGTAATCACCATGCTGACATTCCTCCGTTCCGACATGGTCCCAAACTGTCAAAATAGCAACAACTAGAAATTTCTACTAAACGTCTCATCATTCTGGCATTTTTTTCAGCCTATGGTCTGAATGACATCCCACCATTCCAATAATTCCTTTAAAAGCCTCCTCCGCCATTCAGATTTTTACGTGCTTTTACAGCATCAACTTTACTCCACAACCTCGCAAAGCAACTTAATGATCTGTTATGACAATCTCCTGAAATGGGAAATATAATCTGCCTCCACATATTAATGTAACTCAGCTGGTCTGAAACATGTTAGACTAATGTCTGAATCTCAGGGATCGCTGACTGTCAGCAGAAAAATCACCGTCAGTCACTGCAGCCAGCTGGAGCAGAGCTCTCCACAGAGCAGCACGCCTTTGCGCACGCTGGCATCATAATGCAGCATTAATATCTGCAGTTACAGATATCAGTGATGGCGCTGCAGGTGACACCTGAAGTCACTGACTAATTCTAGCGAAAACATGTGAATAATGTCCAGTCTCCATGCTGTACAGCAGGGTAGGGCGCATCATTGTGCGCATTTACGGATGCGCACAAAACCGGCATCACACTGAACTTTTTTTTTTTTTTCCTCCAGACGCCGCGGTTCGTCCAGATTCAGTGAAATGGTTCGGAATGAAGCTGCATCATCCAGATAAACAACGAGCTCCATCATAACTGTTTAAAAATCTGATTTCAGAAGCTAAAACTTTATTTAGGAAATTAATCAGAACACACCGAACACAAGCGCGCTCGCTCTCGGCACAATTTAAAAAGCAATAGGAGAAGATTGCCCACAGTACTATTAATTATATCTAAATCTTTTAGCTTTTTTTTATTTTTATTTTTTTTAAATATGCTTTTTAATATACATTTTAGATAAGTAATCTAACCCTTTGCCATCATTGTATCCGTATGGCATCCTCTCGTCTGTTTATATGCAAACGCACTGCAGTTTCTGGGCGGAGATTTACGTGTTGTCTCCAGCTAATGACAGAGCTAAGGGCGTAGCATTCTGTTCGGATAAACTTGTCGACTGGAGTGAACTTTTTTTTTCTTTTTTTAAACGTCGACTATAGTCGACACCAGATTCACTCGAATTCTCTTTAAAATGCCGGGTGCAGTGGAGAAAAAGAAGTATTTTGCTGGGAAAAGAGCTTTAGATAGAGTACGCTTGAAAACCAGGGTTAACATTGGTTTGGCTTTCACCCACTTTCTAGCTTTGAAGGAGAAGCTTTGTGCCGAAGAGCGATGTGACCATTAACCTGAGGGAGGGGCTCAGGTTAAGATTCTATGGTGTTCGGTGGACTGGGCATTGACAATAGGAATCGAAATTTAAAAATTGAACGATTCCGGGAGAATCAGAGTTGGTCCCAGTTCCCATCGATGCCTGATTCTGGATGCCCAACCCTATTCTTAGCTCAGCTAATGCAAGTTATATCTTCTTCTGTCCCTGTCTGGGTCAGGCTCAGATCCAACCAGCCTCCATCTGTCAGTGTGCTGCTGCGCATCAGGGTAGAAACGGCTTGATGGATTTCACCCGTAGACTGTTTGTACGATGAGATTGGTCAGTTACAAATGTTTCATAAATCCCACGGGGATCCAATCGTAAGATTTTTACGATCAGATGTGCGCTTTTTCCACGCTCGTTTGATAAATGAGGGTGTTGCGACTGGTGTCGCAAGAAGTTTTCCGATTATACAGTACATTTTTTTTTTTTTTTTTTTTTACACAGTACATTTGAGTGTTGAGGTGCTTGTCGATGATTGGACTCTGGAGTTCGGAAACAAAACGGATTGGTGGCCTGACTGGAGGTGAAACTATAAAGGACGCTGCAGCGGATTTCCAGTCATCCATTCTCAGCTCACCCCAAACCAGCCACATCGTTCTGTTGTTTGACTCATGTACTGGTACCATATGTCATTGAGGAGCTTGAAGGAGTGAACTGCTGTTTATTTTAAAGAAAAAGAAGAAAGATACACTTTATTAATCCCAATTATGAAATTCATTCTCTGCATCTAACCCATCTCAGGCTGAACCTGAGAGCAGTGGGCTGCTATTTAAAGTGCCCAGGGCGCAGTTGGTGGGGGTTAGTCCACAGTGGTTCACCTGAGTGCCGTGTCGGGGACTGGAGCCCAGGTCTGCCATACCAAAGCCTGCAACATTACCACTACGCTACCCACTCCATTTTGATCTCAGTTTTCTCATGTGTATTTTAGTGAGGGAGGTGAGTCTTTGTCATTTGGTTCATTTGTTTTTAAACAGGTATGTTTTAGTGAGTAAAGTAGTTTTTCTTTTGTTTGTTGTTTTCGGCATTAGTTCACTCTGAAGATAACTGTTGTACAAGAGGCGTGATTAACTCGCATGCAAAATAAGCTTTTAATAAAAATTTTTTTTAAAAGATCACATAAGATGCTGAAAACTGTGTGTTGTGGCTGCTTGAGGTCTGACGGGGATGGATCCTTGACGATGCGATCCGCCCCCCCAGACCGGTTGTAACAGAGGGCCAATGACTTTTTTCCATGTAAAATGGTCTCTGCAACCAAATGTCACATGACAGGCATAGACCAACAGAGAAAACACCTGATTGCAGTGATTGCCTCAAAGTGTTGCTCAAGAAATTTTAGCTTGTTTTATTTTTGTGTGTGAGTTTTCCATATTGCTTCGAACCATAATTTAAAATCAATGTCAGGATTTTCATTCATTACTGTAGACAATTTCAACTATTTTCACTGACAGCTGTTTTTTTTCCCCCTTCTTTGATTTGAGAGTGAATAATTTTGAGGACAACTGTACAGTAGTTGTGTCTAAAGTATGTATCACAACTCCAGATGGGCATCGTTAAGGATTTATCGTACATAAGAATACTGCTTATAGATCCAGTACTTGATGAATACCCTCATCGGTCAGTCTTTAAAATGCAGAACTGGCCTCAGCTGTGAAGCAGGCTGAGCTCTCTGACTGCCTGGAAGCTCTGTACTGTATTTCTGTTTAACCTGCAACATGCTCTTTCTTCCTGTGGGATCAGATTAGAGTGACATCACAAACACATAGCTGTGGTTGTCAGAAGAACACCATACGGCCATCCAAAACCAATGCGACACACAACGTTTTTCAGTCTGAAAGCATCTTTATTAGTTTAGCTATGACATTTTCTTTGACCCCTCCAGTGAGTGGTTTACTGAATGTAATTTAAATTACATCAGTCATGAAGTCTTAAATCATTTCACCATTTGTTCATCAGGTAAATTGTTCATTGTCATTTACTGTAATAATTTCTTGTTCAGATGGTTTTTGGAGGAAAAATAAACCTTTTTTTTTTTTTTTTACAAGTTGCAGGTTCTTTTAACAGATTAATTTCAGGGCTTCTTTTTGTTTTTGTGTAATCCACCTCAACCGGTCTCTGTGTGGACATGAACTTTATTTAAACCACACTAAGTTTGAACAATCAAAGACTCAGAGCCCCGTTGTGATCTTTGGGGGACCCCCTTGAAGTCCAGAGACCCCAAGCTGAGAACCACCTGACCTAAAGTAAACAAAATACAAATGTCCTCTATTGTTGCCATGTTTAACATTTTGTTTACACGAAGTGGCAAACTCTGGCATTGAAAATTGAAGCCAACCTGTATGTGAGAGTTCCCCCTCACCCACTAGGCGCTGGCTCCAAAACAGAGCAAATCCCCATAGACTTTGTTAAAAAGCAGAAATAAACATGTTTACAGCCTCGTTAAAAAAAAAAAACAGCAAAAAAAAACATTTTAGGTTTAATAGGTCAAGTTTACCTTCATGACAACTATGAGGGGGTGAATTTATTTTTCATAACTCATCTGTCTTTAATTTTGATTGTCCTTTTGACTGATGAGGACAGATGGTCTGTTGGCGCTAGCACTTCTAGTGGTTAGCTCCCTGCTTGCTCCTGCAAATGCCTCAGCCAGTAGCAAAGTAGCACAGCTGCTGTTTTTAGCCAGCTAATAGCATGCCTTACCATTAGCAAGTTTTTCTCCGTTAGCTTCCACTAGCTCGCTTTGCTCTTAGCTACAAGTAGCTCAGAGTTTGTTGGGTGTCCATCACATGCGGTTCTTGTCTCAGCTCCATTTCTTTGCCCACTTTTGTATTTTCTGGGAGTGATGAGATGCACGATGCTGCCAACATAGCGATGGAGGAAATCCCCAGAGCTTCATTCCAGCTTTTCAGGAACCTACAGGTGGTGGTGTGGAGAGTTTGTCCAGTAATATACAGTCTATGGTTTACACCCTACAAATTCAGCCACTATATCCAGTCTGTGTTCTCCAATGCCCCCCACCCCCCTTGTGGCATCCTCCTGTAACAAACGCATTTCTTAAGCAAGCGGACAGTCACGCTTATGAGTTTGCTTGTTGCGTTTAGGTTAAATAAGGTTTGAAGATGAATATATTCTCTACCTTTATCCTGTCGTTATCAGATTCTTAAAACCTTCTCATCAACATTTTTACTGTTCAGTTTCCACTACTGATATTGTCAGTTTGTTTCCAAGCCATGCTTCTGAGATGAATGTCTTCCCTGTAGAAAAGTTTAAACATCCTTTGCTCTGTGGTGAGATGCATTATTGCTCTGAAATATACATTGTTTATATGTCATTTTTTAAAATGAGAAAAGTGTCCAAACTATTAATGTCCATGTGTATATTTACTGTAAAGATACTGCCATCTCTCCTGGTCCTTTGCTTGCCCTTGCAACAGTGAAAACCGTCATCTTTAAGTCTTCCTGTCAAATGCAAATTGAAAGCTCATCTCTAAAAAACACTTTTATTTGCAGTTTATAAATCCTTCTCTTCTATAAACTTTTCTTCTGATTTTAAGTGTTGATAATGATTTCTATCTGGACTTTTTTAAGTGTATACAGTATAACTTCTACTTATAACATTTACAGTTCTGTCCCAAACATTGAATTCTGTTTCTGTCCATTTTATTTTAACATCTTTTGTTGTTCATTTTGTGTTTTCAGGCGTCTTGCTTTGACTTTTCTCTCCTCAAACTAACGCCTTCTCGAGTCAACCTGCATGTTTCTCAATTTTACTGCCTTCCTATATTGTTTGTATTTGGTCCAGATACAAACATCATATTTTGCCACCCTGTTTTGAATGATTGATTTTTTTAAAGTAGGTAGAATAAATTAAAATCATTTCTACTGTTTCAACTTACAGCTCGGTGGTCTGCAACCACACTCTTTTAATCTGCAGATTATTTGCATATTCACACATGTGCAAGCTGTTTGTTTTAGAAGTGCAAATTTCAAGGTGATTCCTTGTTTTTATTAATTTAAATAGAAAAAACTAAATTTGACGTACATTCATACCCTCCAATTAAAGAAAAGGCTAAATTCGAAATAGTAATTCCAATAACGAGAAACTAAACTAATAATAAATAAAAATTTACAAATTATTAAGGGGGATAAAATGTAGCTTTAGAATTGTGGTTGGAAATAATAAATTTAAAACAAATGTCATGGCTCCCATTCCTGCGGCCAGACCTAATCAGCCTGATTCAGCACTCCTGTGCTTCCCTCCTGATTGCTTCCCATTTCCACCTGTTCATGTCACTACAAAAGCTCTCCTCAGTCCCTTTCTCCTTGCCAGATTATCGACTGTCATGTGCCTGTTCGAGTCCAGCGTTGTTCTAGTTTTTGCTCCCTGTTGCCGACCTGGTTTTTGTCCCTGGACCCCCCTCCTGCCTCGCCCTCAACGGAACCCCCTGCCCATCTGCCTTCCTGGATTACGACCTGTGTTCTGCCTCTGACCAACGAGTCTTGCCTGCTCCCCGGAGATAAGTACCTGACATCTGCCCACCTGTGTACCGACCTCTGCCTGTTTTTGACCATGTTTCTGGATCCTGGACTTTTTGTTTCAGCAGACGGCCTGGCTGCTGCCTCTGAGTTTTTGAACGTCTCCACTCTAAACTTGGTTTCAATAAACATTACAGACTTCCAGTGTGTGGCTGAATTTCCGGGTCCTCGCTGCTTCCTGACAACAAACAAAACTGTCCCAGACATATTACAGCACCTTCCCTATGAACAGTGGACAGGTGCAGATGTCTTTTTGAAAATTACAGAAAACACATGATTGTAGTGATTGCCTCAAAGTGTTGCTAAACAAAATTTTAGCTTTGGAGCCCCATCACGCTTGTTTACCGTATTTTCTGTACAATAAGTTGCACTTTTTTTCATATTTTGGCTGCTCCAGCGACTTATATTCCAGTGCAACTTATACACTGCCTGGCCAAAGAAAAATCGCCACCAAAAAAAAAAAAAAAGGTCATTCACTAATACTTTGTTGGACCGCCTTTAGCTTTGATTACGGCACGCATTCGCTGTGGCCTTGTTTCAATAAGCTTCTGCAATGTCAAAAGATTTATTTCCATCCAGTGTTGCATTAATTTTTCACCAAGATCTTGCATTGATGATGGTAGAGTCTGACCGCTGTGCAAAGCCCTCTCTAGCATCCCAAAGATTCTCAATGGGGTTGAGGTCTGGACTCTGTGGTGGCCAATCCATGTGTGAAAATGATGTGTCATGCTCCCTGAACCAGTCTTTCACAATTTGAGCCCGATGAATCCTGGCATTGTCATCTTGGAATATGCCTGTGCCATCAGGGCAGAAAAAGTCCATTGATGAAATAACCTGGTCATTCAGTATATTCAGGCATTAGCCGACCTCATTCTTTGAGCTCATACTGTTGCTGAACTTAGACCTGACCAACTGCAGCAGCCCAAGATCATAACACCCCCCTCCCCCCCCACAGGCTTGTACAGTAGGCACTAGGCATGATGGGTGCATCACTTCACCTGCCTCTCTGGCCACATTTCTTCCTCAAAGATGATGGGTCCCCACTATCCTTCCAGTTTTTAATAATGCGTTGGACAATTCTTAACCCAATTTTAGTAGTTTCTGCAATCTCTTTAGATGTTTTCTCTGCTTGATGCCAATGATTTGACCCTTCTCAAACAGACTAACATCTTTTCCACGACCACGGATGTGTCTTTCGACATGGTTGTTTAGGAAATGAGAAGCAAGTCATTGCACCAGTTGGGGTAAAATAACCTGTTGCCAGCTGAAAGATAATCGCCCATGCAGTAATTATCCAATAAGAGGCTTGTACCTATTTGCTTAGTTCCAGGTGGCGACTTTTTTTTTTGGCCAGGCAGTGTATATCAAAATATATAATTTACATTTTTTTTTAGTGTGAACTCATATTGCCAGACATGAGCCAAGGAGTGAAAATTGCTACGTAATGTCACATGAAGGCACTCTTGGCTTGTGACAACTATGTTCTGCCATTTCCCAAAAAATAGCCTTTTCTCAGTGAGAGGAGTTCATTTTGAACATCTGGCTGTACTGTCTGTGTGGTGGAACAAATCCTCCAAAAACATGCTTATCCTTCTTAAATATGATGTTTATGATCATTTACAGGCATTGACTTTGGAATCGTAGTGGACGGGGAATTTTAAACTGTAACAAAGAGAATATGAAAAGTCCAAAAGTTGCCCTATTTGAAATAAATTAATCTGACTAGTCCAGTGCGACTTATATATGTTCTTTTCCTCTTCATGACGCATTTCTTGACTGATGCAACTTGTAGTCCAGAAAATAAAGAACTTGTTTTTTTTTGTGTGTGTGTGTGTTTTTATATTTATTTAGAACCACCATTTAAAATCAACATCAGGATTTTTATAGATTCTTTTTCATCATTACTTTTTTCAATTTCAACATTTCACTGGCAGCTGATTTTTTTTCCCCTTCTTTAAATCCTAGGGTATGAATAATTTTGAGGATGACTGATTATCTTTCAAAACCTCAAAAATACTGCAAGAGCAGCAATTCTGAATGTTTGTTTTTGCTAGGGGTCATTTTGTGGCATCAAGATAAGATGCAATCTATTTTGAGTGCATAAAATCCTTATGACGCTTGAATATGGACATAAACATTTTTTGGCCTTTTTTCATTATCAGTAGCTTGTTTTTTCCTTTACTGTGAATCAATAGAGGCTTAGATGTAAGTAGCACTTAAGTCAGATAGCTTATAAATAACTGGGTTTGAGGTTGCACACATACTGTGACTGAACAGGCTGATGGATGGAGAATTTTCCATTAAAGGGAACCATATAAAATCTACAAACGACCAAATTCTCCAGGGTACCTTTGAGAGGTTGGCCGCTTTGATGAGAGAGTCCGTTGTTTCATGTGTCTTCCCTTACAGCCAAAGTGCCTTCCCTGTTTGTGACGGTCTCTCCTTTAAAATAAACTGTACCTGAGTTCAGATCAGCAGCAGAGCCGAAGCATCGTTATCTGAAGATGCTTCTCTTCTCACTGCAAAATAAGCCCCTTCTGCCACTCATTTGAAGTTGTTAAAGTTTCCCTAAACAACATTGATTGACTTTTAACTGACTTTGCACTGGGCTTGTTATCAGCTTGGATATGCTGACTTCAGCTCACATCCCTCGTGTAACAACTCGGCCCTCTCCGCCTCTGCATTAGCACTTAAAAGCACATCTGTCGGCTTCCAGAGCAATTACTGCCACAGATATGACGATTACACGTGAAGATTTTACCCAATCATAGATGGAAAATTAGGCTGGAATTTGAAATTGAAGGAACTAATGACAGAGCTGGAAAGATGCATGGAACTGTGGAGAAGATGAGAGAGAACTTTAGAGGAAATATATCAGTGAGGATGAATCTTTCTTCAGCTTTTTTTTTTTTTCATTCTGACCCACATTTCCTGGTGGTTTGCCTCGAAGGACTTGGCTTTATTTTCAGGGTTGTTTCTCTCCGTCTGGCCATTCCAAACAGAAAAGGGATTTTCTGTAAACAAAGCCATATGCTGAGCTGAGTCTTCTCTTTTTCCATCATTCACAAATACAACTTACTCACACTTAAGTGTTTTTTTTTTTTTTTTTAATTAAACAGGTTTTGGCCACGTAATGTTAAATCATTCATACAATTAAGATACTGTTATTTTACACAAAACTATAATGACAGTTTTTTTAGGACTAATTAACATTTAAGCTCTGTGGACAGTTGGATGATGGGAGAGAAGGATGAGAGTAGTAGGGAGAAGGGGTGGGGGGCAGCAGAAGGAGAAGGGCTAAATGAAGCAGGCGGATGAGACAAAAGGTAGTGATGTGCCCGATGAACTGAGACCGAAGCGCATGTCGACAAAAAGGGGACGTTCCCTATGAGGCTCTGTATCGGAGCTTGTGTTGTCAGCATAGGAATCACGTGACCAACGCAAGACGAGGCCTCAATTTGAGCAGAAGATGTAACATGCCGGTCTGAGTTTCATGTCCGCACACGAAACATTCAGAAGTCAGTAGTTTGAAGTTGACAGATTTATCAGAGCTGAAAATACAAACACAGTATATCCTCTGACATACTGGCTACAGAAATCAACAGCATTGTCAGCTTTCCAACCGATTTATGTTCCCCTGCATCACCTGGCCCATGACGGAGATCTTTTGAAGATTATTTGCATTAAAACAAGTCGCCAACCGGAACACTGAAGTTCCTCTTCCTCAATAAAGAGATTTCGGCTCCATGTCACCTCATACCATGGAGCTCCATAAGTACTGCACGCAACACAGTCTTACTATGACAACAGTTTATGCGTGTTAAATATAAAATATGACAAAGCGGAATGCCGTCGCTTTGTGTGCGAGAGATCATGGACTCCTGATAGTGATCTGTCTCCATGGTACAGTGCTTGGTGTGTTTGATTTTACTCGAGAGTCTGTGGATCCAATCCCGATGTTACCCAGCAACATCTTAATTTTAAACTGTAACCTATGAAGTCAAATACTTATAGACACAGTTAATGCACAAATTAGGCATGTAATGATATGAAAATTTGGACGGTAGAAACCTCAAATCAAATCCTAGGGTTTGTTTTTTATTGCTAATTGAAGAAATATGTGTGACCCAGTCGTAATGGCAAAGACAGGACACAAAAACTCTCTTTGTGGGTCTTTTATTCCCCCGACTGTGCCCAGTAGAACACAGTATTAATTTGTTTTGTTGTGAATTTTAACAATTGAAATGAACAATAAAAATACAAAATAAGGATCACAAATCAGCTTCACTTGAGTGATTACTGACCTAAAACAAGTTACCATGCCCTGTCACTCACTCAGTCTATGACAGTCAGGATCTCAATATTAGTAAGAGACAGGTGCACTTGCATGGTACACAGGACAGTAAAAAAAGTAAGCCTTGCTAGTATAGACAACAGTAGTGACCTGCCCCAAAACAGACAGAAAACAGAGCAAAATTCAAGTAAATACATGGCTACCGGTAATATCACAGCCACAAGTATGTCTCATTAAAGTGCATCTGTTACCCAATAAACATACATTCATGAATTAAATGCTTTGTAAACATCTTTAAGAACTTCAAGTACCGTTAAGAACTTATTAACTCACTTTTTTTAGAGTGCGGCCTGCTCACCAGCACACACCCTCACAAGTTGTGACACAGCAAAATCTCTCCCCTCTGGATCAAACAAACAAAGAAAGTTGTACAAAATACATAGAAAATATAAAAAACAAACTTTGAAATCCATCAGGAGAGTTACAACTTACGCCAACCCGCGCCTTCCGCTCACAGCGTGGTCGGCTCTTACATACAGACAGCCATTGCACGTTTCAGCAATCTACAGAAATCATCAGGAATACAAAGCCATCATGCATTAAACTTGGCTTGCTAGGCTACCAAACACTTTGTGACACACATGTATAGCAGATTTGTTGTATTTTAGAGCATTTACCTTGAGTTTTAACCACCATGTATGTCTGCAGTCTCTCAACTCTCTCAGACTTCCGCTTGACAAAACGCAGAGTAACGTCATCCTACGTGCATGCATGCGCTAACCTGACGCTGTTCTTAAAGGGGCAGCGTACCCAAAAACCTAAGATGCAGTGATCACAATATTACAGATAGAAATGAGCATAAAAGCAACACAAATCCTACATGAACTGAAACTCTTAAGAATCAGCCCTGTTTCACACTGATAACTATTATTTATTCACTTGGTTACATTCTCCCCTGCTACAAGTCAACGTCCTCGATGACTTCCTGATCATCCATTTGTCCCCTAAGTTTGGTGGTGTAAAGAACCATACCAGCCAGCAGCTGGGAGAGTACATCTGGACTGAAGGACACTGCGTTACATGCTGACCTGGGTAGGTTAAATGGGTTTGAGTGTACCCCTGCTGTTTCTCTCCTACTCCTACGTGGTGCAGGTGTGGGTTGGCCTGCTTTAGCTTTCCCAGTTTCCCTTTTTCTTGGGATTGGAGCAGGTTTTGCCTGTGATTTTTCATAAGGCAAGCTGATGTTTCCTGGTGCAGGTGAGGGGCAAATGTTTGATCCCTCCTCCCGGTCGTCCTCAGTAAAATCCTCATTCTCCTCCAGCTTCAACAGATCCTCACGCTCCAGTTGCTCAGCTCTGTTTTCAAAGTCATCTCCTGGCTCTCTAACCATCACATCCAGGTTTTCAGGTTCCTGATTCACTGGTTGTTTCTCTGGGTACTGAAACTCTTCCATCAAGATGAATTCTGGGTGTTCAACCTCAGTCCCTGGCTCCTCATGTTCTTCCGCAGAGACGACCTCTTGGTCATGTTGCCTTAGCTTTGGTGCTGGTGTGGGCCCCACACACGGCCTTAGGTTTGATCTGTGCACCCTTCTCACTGGCCCTCCTTCCAGAGGAACTACTGTGTATGTTGTCCCCTGGATATCAACCACTTTGTACACGGTAGCTGCCCAGGCATCTTGAATTTTATTTCTTCCTGGTGGTCGATAGCGGAGATACACTGACTGCCCAATGTCAACCGGTGGGCAAAACACTTTCCCTTGTTGCTGAATGACTCTCTCTGCAGCCTTCCGTTCCGCATATTCTCTGGCTCTGGCATGTGCGTCCTGGAGACGCTCCTGATGTACCGCTAACCAGTCCAGTTTGTCATCCTTCACTGGCTCCTGGCCTAACAGTGCATCAACTGGCAAGTGTGGGTGGACACCAAACAGCAAGTAATAGGGTGAATACCCTGTGGTTGAATGGGGCGTAACATTGTAAGCATACACCAGCTCTGTCAGATGTTCGGGCCAGCGCCGCTTCTTTTCAGGGGGAAGCGTACGGAGAAGGTTGTGTAACGTCCTGTTGAACCTCTCACATTGAGGATTACCCTGGGGGTGGTGTGGTGTTGTCCGAGTCTTTTTCACCCCATACAGTTTGCATAGCTCAGCAATCACTGCACTTTCAAAATTTCTGCCTTGGTCTGAGTGCAGACGTTCTGGTACCCCATATCTCATGAACCACTCTTTCAGTATGATTTTGGCTGTAGTATCTGCCTTTTGATCTCGTGTGGCAAAAACCTGACTGAACTTGGTGAACACATCAGTTATTACAAGAGCGTTTTCACGTCCATCTGTGGCGCGTTCAAGTGTGGTGTAGTCAACAGCGACGACTTCAAGTGGGCGAGTAGCCAAAAAGGGAGTTTGGGGTGCCTGAACTCTGGGATGTGGCATTTTTGTTAACACGCACCTCTGACATTTCTTCACCCATTGCTCCACATCTTCATACATTCCTCCCCAGAAACATCTCTGCCTCAATAAACTCATTGTCCGCTCAATTCCCTGGTGCCCCATTTGATCATGCACACTTTTGAGCACTTGTGCTTTGAGACAAGCTGGTAACAGCAGCTGATGACACTGTCCAAATTGAGCATCCTCAATCACACGGTACAGAAGTCCATCCTTTTCTCTGATACGGGCCCACTGTTTCAACAGGGAACGCACAGGTTTAGGCAGTCCCATTTTCTGTGGGTAACCAGGCTTCTTCTGTCTCTGCCAGAAATCTCCAAAGACACTTAGTGTTGGATCTGATGCCTGGAAGTGCTGAAGCTCTGCGTTAGAATAACCAGGCATGGTTGGAGTGTTGTCCTGCACAGTCTCGCTGACCACTTCCTCATTTGCCTCTGAAGCATGCAGCAGCCTGACTTCGCAAGCCTTGACTCCAGCTGCAACTAAATCTAGGCCTAAATCAGTACCTGCCCTGAGTATGTTACATATGGTTACACAGCCGTCATATTCTGCATCCTCGCTGTCGGGTTCTGGCTCGTCACCTGATGGTTGCCTGGAAAGGGCGTCAGCAGCAGTATTGCAACGACCAGGACGATACTTGATGTCAAAGTCAAATACGGACAGCTGAGCAACCCATCTCTGTTGAATGGCTCCTAGATTAGCTGTGGACAGGTGGCACAGGGGGTTGTTATCTGTTATGATTGTGAACTTAGAACCCAGTAGATAACTCCTAAACTTTTCTGTGACTGCCCACTTTAATGCTAGGAGTTCAAGCTTCATGCTGCTGTAGTTTTGATCGTTCTTTTCAGCCCCTCTGAGTCTCCTACTAGCATAAGCTATGACTTTCCTTTTCCCTCCTTGTGTCTGATAAAGGACAGCACCTAATCCTAGACTGCTAGCATCAGTCTCAAGTGTGAAGGGAAGGCTAAAGTCAGCGTAGCCTAGCGTGGGGGCACTGGTTAACTTTTCCTTGAGTAGCTCAAAAGCTTGTAAACACTGTGGTGTCCAGGCCGAAATAAAAAGCTGTTTAGACCTGACCTGACTGCTCTCTTTAATACATACATTCACAACATCATGAAGTGGTCCCGCGATTTGGGAGAAACCCTCAATAAATCTCCTGTAGTAACTACAAAATCCTAAAAAGGACCTCAGCTCTTTCACAGTACTAGGGATGGGCCACTTAGTTACTGCACTTATTTTGTCAGGATCCGCACTAATGCCCTGGGCTGAGACTTCATGACCCAGAAACCTGACTTTAGGCTGGAGGAAGTGGCATTTCTCAACTTTTACCTTAAGCCCCGTCTCCCTTAGTCTTTTCAGGACAGTCTCTAGTCTCACCAGATGATCCTGGAATGTTGCTGAGAACACAAGCAGATCATCCAAATAGATCAACACCATCTGAAAGACCAAATCACTCATTGTGGCCTGCATGAGACGTTGAAACGTCGCTGGGGCGTTGCATAACCCGAAAGGCATTCTCAAGTACTCATACAAGCCAAATGGTGTGGTAAATGCTGTCTTGTCTCTGTCTTTCTCATGGACTGCCACCTGGTGGTAGCCACTTGCAAGATCGATGCTTGAGAAGAACTCTGCACCACTAAGAGCATCCAGGCTTTCCTCAATGCGGGGAAGTGGGAATGCATCGCGTCTGGTCTTTGCATTTAGCCTGCGGTAGTCCACGCAGAGTCTAAGGCTTCCATCTGACTTGCGGACCAAAACGACTGGTGAAGCATAAGAACTTGAGCTCTCTTGAATTACTCCTTTTCGCAGCAGTTCAGAAATGTGTTCCCTAACCTCTTTGTATTGATTATGTGGAATGCGCCTGTATGGCTGAGAAACCGGTGCCTCATCTGAAACAGGGATTTCATGTTTCACACGATCCGTGTACCCCAGATCTTCATCATGAAGTGCAAAGACATCTGCATAGTTTCTCAGGAGAACCTTTACTTCTGCCTGTTCCTCTGGTGTACCTCCAATGTGTAATCGGCTCAGCAAGTTCTGTATGTCACCATCGTTTTCCTGGCAATCCTTCTGGTTGATGCTCACTTCCTCATGGTCAGCAGAAATGCGCTCAAACTTTACTTCATATGGGTCACCATCTACGCACTGGCCCTGACTGAGGATTCCTAATCTAGCCTTAGGTGACAGCCATAAATCCTCCTGGGAAAAGTTGATTACCTGGACAGGAAACACTAAACTGTCAGTTGATACCAAGGTTGGGATCACGACTAACCCACCTGGCAGTGGAGCGTTTCCTGGTTCAAACAGCATGCTCTCAGACTGTTTACTGTGACCCCTAACATAGACAGTGGTAACCGATGTTGCGGGGACTCGCACTTTGTTTTTATTGGCAACACGGGCAACAGATACCTTTTCCACCAGCTCAGCTTCCTGTACACGGTGGCAGGCCTCTCTCCAGTTGGAATCCAGCTCCCCACCTAGAGTGGTGTCAAACTCCGAGAGCACTAACTGTCTACACCGTTTTGCAATATTCATTCCTATTATGCCAGGCGGGGATGAATCTGTCTCTCTGGTGTTACCCTTTTTCGCTCCATCATCCTTGATTATTAGGAAACCACACTCTGGAATAGTAAGTCCCATCACCTGTACGTCTAGTTCTACATAACCCAAGTAGGGCAGTGGCAACTTGTTGGCTGCTGTTATTTTTAGCCACTTGGCAGTACAGTGCATATCTTCATCTTCTCCATGGAGATGATTCCTAAAGAAACTTTCAGTCAAAGTGCTTACATTACTTCCCGTGTCAAGCAAGCATCTGAGGGGAACACCTCCGATCTTGATATCCACTTCAGGGCACTGTCCTACAGCATGCTCCAGAAAGTGTTCTTTGGTCAGAGTTTCTTTTGAGCCTTCTGACTTGCCTCGCATTGCCCGGCTCATAGCAATGGAGGGCTCCCGTTTCCCTGCGCCGCAGAACTAGGCATGCCTGGAGGCTGACGTGGTGCGTTGCAGTGTCTGGCCATATGTCCCACCCCTTCACATCGCAGACAAATCGGCTGACCGTCTCTGGTGTATTTGGGTTTAGGTTTGGTCTTAGCACCCCTACTGTCTTCAGAACTGGTAGCCTGTGTAGTGAGCTCTCGTACTGCATTGGTTAATTCTCCTATGGCTTTGCCTTGTTGTGCGATTATTTTAACCACCTCTTGTAGAGTAAAAGTCAGATCTGTCTGTGCATTCATTGTGGAGTCGGTCTTTTCCAAGTTGTCATTTGGTCTGTCACTTACTATATTTCTATTCCTAGCCACATTAGCACTACGTGGACGGTCCTCCATAGTCCACATTAATGCCTCCTCTCTAACATCAAAGAGATTACAATCAGGTTTCTCTCTAATAAGCCTGCGTAGTTCGCGTCGAAGGGTGGAGTCACGCACACCTTCGATGAACTGATCGCGGAGTGTTAGCTGCGTGTCAGGTACTACATTAGGAGACTGCTGTAGCGCAGAGTTTAGCAACTGAGACAGGGCATGTGAATAATCCCGCAGGTCTTCTCCATCTAGCTGCCGACGGGCATAGAAAGCATGTAAGAGCTGTGGAGTGGTGCGTTTCTCTCTGTTCCAGCCAGCATGTCTATGTGGGGCCCATAAGGGTTAAGTTTGGGCTGAAGATGAGGGTCCCAAGTGGGTTTGTCCGCGGTTTCCATGGTGGTCCCAACTGTGTTTGCCCATGTGGGTTTCAAGTGGGCTCTGACAGGGCTACAGGTGGGGCCCAACTTGGTAAATTGCAGAGGACCCATGTAGGACCCATATCTTTGCCCATACTGGTACAGAGAGGAATCTAACAGGGTCTTAAATGGGGCCCAAATAGGCAATTTATGTGAGACCCATTTTGGACCCATCTGTGTGACCTTAGGTGGGACCTGACTGGGCTTTAATTGGGATCCAAGTAGGCTGGATCATGGGTTTCAAGTGGGTTTGTCCGCAGTTTCCATGGTGGTCCCAACTGTGTTTGCCCATGTGGGTTTCAAGTGGGCTCTGACAGGGCTACAGGTGGGGCCCAACTTGGTAAATTGCAGAGGACCCATGTAGGACCCAAATCGTTGCCCATACTGGTACAGAGAGGAATCTAAAAGGGTCTTAAATGGGGCCCAAATGGGCAATTTATGTGAGACCCATTTTGGACCCATCTGTGTGACCTTAGGTGGGATCTGACTGGGCTTTAATTGGGATCCAAGTAGGCTGGATCATGGGTTTCAAGTGGGTTTGTCCGCAGTTTCCATGGTGGTCCCAACTGTGTTTGCCCATGTGGGTTTCAAGTGGGCTCTAACAGGGCTACAGGTGGGGCCCAACTTGGTAAATTGCAGAGGACCCATGTTGGACCCATATCTTTGCCCATATTGGTACAGAGAAGAATCTAACAGGGTCTTAAATGGGGCCCAAATGGGCAATTTATGTGAGACCCATTTTGGACCCATCTGTGTGACCTTAGGTGGGATCTGACTGGGCTTTAATTGGGACCCAAATAGGCTGGATCATGGGTTTCAAGTGGGTTTGTCCGCAGTTTCCATGGTGGTCCCAACTGTGTTTGCCCATGTGGGTTTCAAGTGGGCTCTGACAGGGTGACAGGTAGGTCCCAAATTGGTAAATTGCAGAGGACCCATGTAGGACCCATATCTTGGCCTATGGGGAAAATTGGGTGAGTTTCAATAGAATTTGTAGGGTGCGCCGGAATGTTCCCAAGTGGGCTAGAGGAATTTTAACAGTTTAAATACATTTCTAAAGATGAAACCCAACTGGGCAATTTATCCAAAAATCACTGACCCTTCAAGGTTGGTTTTTAAGCAAGATGATAGCTGGAAAGCAAAAAGCCTCCATTGTGATATTTCACCATCACAATTAGTCATAACTTTTTAAATACAGTAAATCATTTAAATAAATGGGTAACATTAAAAGGTCTATATGTCAATACAAATAAATTCAGTATCAAAAACAACAATTAAGTTGTACTGTATTTCTATCATTATTACTTCCTCCAAGGAGGTAATGTTTAAGGTAGGGTTGGTTTGTCCGTCCATCCATCAGTCAACAAAAAAACGAAAAAAATTCTGGACGGATTGACATGAAATTTTCACCAGCCGTGTGCCTCAGTCCAAGGACAAACCCATTAGATTTTGGTGGTGATTCGGATCACCTTCTGGATCCAGGGATATTTGGAAGGATTCTTTATCATTGTGAGATCGGCCATGTTGGAAAGGCAATTGATGAGGCGTGAGTGCCCCCTTGTTGCAGAAGTGTGTAGCTGAGCACATGATGTCAGGATACAGACATTATTTAGCCTTTAATGTTATTTAGCTGATTTGCTTATTCAGAAGTGTTCCTCCGTTCACCATGTGCCTTTTTATGCTATTAAAGCAAACTTTACCAATGTTGCATTCTTACACTATTTTTCTAATAGGGTAAAATGCTATGAATGAGGTTATGGAACTCTGAAATAAAAGACAGACCCACCATTAATCAAAATACAGTATTATTCCAATCTCTAAATATTCAATGAAAACTCCAACCAATCCTTGAAGTGGGGTGAAAATTGAACGTGGCGTCATAAGCGACTTGAGCGACAAAAGCAAACAGATTTTTTGTAGCAGCTATTTTTATGAGCGACAAAAGCTATTTTACAGCTTTAGTCGCTCTTGGTCTGAACGCACAGTAATAGGACACATTTTTGGAATTTTTCCATGTAACTCCATACAAATGGCCCAAGTGTTTGGTAAAAAAAAAAAATGACCAGAAGGGATCTCAATGAGTTCTATGATGTTTCAAAAGTTGATCCAGATCCAGAGAAATTTCCAGATAATTTGATCCAGAACACACAAAAATAAGGGAGTACTTGGTGGTCTGCACTCTGAGTGCTTTTCTAGTTTATTTATCAATTTGTTCCCAAACATGTTATTTGAGCTGTACTTCTTTTCTTAAAAAAAAAAATCTGAAAAGAATGGTACAGAAAATGAGTACAGCAACCTAATTAACACAGGTAAAAAAAAATAACCTTTGACCTCCACAATCAAATGCTCAATACAGTTTAAACTGGAAACATTAATACTGCACCTATTTGAAAAAATAAAAAAAGAAGAAAAGGAAAGGTGCAAGAAACATAAGCTGACACATACTGTCACTTAACATCTTACCTCCAAAATCAGATGTTGAATTCAACTTTTTTTCAAAACATAAAACATGAGCCGCACTTCTTAAAAAGAAGGGAAAAAGAGCAAACAAAAAAATGGTACAGAGAACAACTGGTGTACAGTCACTTTAACCTTCTTATGAACCTGTTAAGAAGTCCAAAAACAAGCTGTCCACTATAGCATAAGCTGGGTGGTGACCCACAATTTTTATCTACAGGGACTCTGGTTCTTGGCAGAGTACTCCACCTGCCAACTTTCTTTGAAGTTCTCTCTGCGCCCTTACTGTTCTGTTTCCCCCTCTGTCACGGGCTCCGATGAACCATTTGGAGAGGGCCCTTTCAGCATCCTTCTGGGTTATTGCTTGTGTCAATGTGTTCCTCTTGAGTGCTCCTAAAAAGAAATCACAAGAGCAAACTTAGTAACAATTTCAATTTAATTAAACAATTGTGATAGACAGTTAAAACAGACATTCTAAATTCTAACCACTGCAATAACCCCAACCCTTATTAGGCATTTGTAGTAAAAGCTATTATTAGGGTTACAGCATAGCATCACATCCTTTTATCAATTTAAGTGTTTCACAAAAAAAAGATAATTTCTTAGCCTTCACTTTCTTAATCAAGTCGAAGCCCCCAGCCGTTTTGAGGCCCAGGCCTCAGCGGACCGAGACCAGCAACTGCCGCCCCCATAGCAGGCGCTGTGCGGAGCCCACAGCTGGGCGTACGCTGGGCTAAACGCTAACTGAGCTAACACGAAACTAAGAGGAGCTAACAAAGATAAGCCCCATAAGCGGCATGGTTAAGGTAAGACATGCTTATACTTGCAATTCGCTGACTAAAAACCGCCATTGTGCGACTCTGTAACAAACTGAGACCTTATTAAGAGCAAAGAAGGAGCTAACTAGGAGCCTCCGGTCGGCAGGCGGAGCTTCCGGTCTGCCGCATGTCAATCATAAGGATACGCCCTTAATTATGTGTAATTTGAAGAATAAATAACATCTAAACGAATGAGTTATAAAAAAAATCACCCCCCTCACAGTTGACATGAAGGAAAACTTGACCTAATAAACCTAAAATGATTTTTTGAACCAGGCTGTAAACATGTTTATTTCTGCTGTGAAGTTGGCGTTTTTAACATGGGAGTCTATGGGGATTTGCTCGCTCTTGGAACCAGCCCCTAGCAGATGAAGGGAATATTACAGAAAATGTCAATTTCCGGGTTGCATCACTTCTGGCCACCGGAGGTTGCCGCTTGCTCCATACACATCCTGGACACCCTCCCTCCCCACCCTCCTCTTCCTACACATCTATCCCCCCTGCATGGTCCTTCCTACTGTCATTCTCCGACATTCTCTCTCCAACACCAATCCTTTTACACCTGCATACACTTCCCACGCCCAGACATACACACCTCATCCCTCCTACACCTTATAAATTTCTTCTTTAACACTCACATTCATTTACTCTCAAACACCCACCTCACTCTTACTCCTGCAATTTACCCCCCCCCCCCCCCCGATAACCATCACCAAGTTGTACAGTATAACATAGTTCATATACCACCGTGAAAAGAATATGGAAAAATCACCAAAAAAAAAAAGGCTAACAATGGCTTTTGTTCAAACTTGCAAGATGCTGGATGCAACTGCTCATGTAGATAAGAAGGTATCTTGGCAAATTTCAAGATTTTTGGTAACAAGAAGGAAGGAAGTTAAATTAGGAAATATTAAATTCAATTTACCGTATACAACATCAAAAAGACGCAATTCTCTGAACTTGTTCTTTCCATGACGTCCAAAAAGGTTGAACTGCTGTGCCAATTCATTGGACATGAGGAATGCCATCATCCTTCTGGTAGCATCATCAAGTGAAGTGCCTCCTATTTCTGCAACCAAGGCAATCTGGGTGTATGGAGGTAAAGGCACAATAAAGAAAGAACAGTAATCAGTGAACAGCTAAAATTGTACTTCATTTCCAAATACAAAAATAGGAAAAAAAAAAAAAGGGGGGGCCGCGCGGGCGCGCGCGGGGGGGGGGGGCGCGGCGGGGGGCGGCGGCCCGGCCGGCGCGGGGGGGCGCCGCCGCGGCGCGGGGGGCGGGGGGGCCCGGGCGGCCGGCCCGGGGGGGGCGCGCCCCGGCCGGGGCGGCGGGCGGGCGGGGGGGGGGAGGGCCGGCCGGGGGGGGGCGGGGGGGCCCCGCGGGCCCGGCCCGGGGGCGGGCGGGCGGCAGGGGGGGGGGGGGGGGGGGGGGGGCGCGCGCGCGGGGGGGGGGGGGCGCGCCGGGGCCACGCGGGGGGCGCCGCGGGGGCCGGCGCGAGCGGGGGGGGCCGGGGGGGGGGGGGGGGTGGCCGTCGGGCCGCGGCCGGCGCGCTGGCCCGGGGCGGGGGGGGGGGGGCCGGGGGGGGGGGGGTCGCGTCGCGCGCGGGGGGGCCCCGGCGGGGGGGCGCGGCGGGCGCGCGGGGCGGGCGGCCCGCAGGCAAATCTTTCAGACGAAATATTCAGAGTATGTGTATAAAGGCCTTTAGTCAGATGCAGCCGGGTCATTACCAAAAAACAAAACAAAAACATCTGCCCAACTAATACCGCGATATAATGGTATATGTAAATATCATATCTACCTCGTCATACCGGTATATCGCCCAGCTCTAATCAGAGGCATAAGTGTTTTCAACATAAATTTTGTATTCTGTTGATCCAGGAAAGACTCCATGACAGGCTGCAGGCTCCCACTGCCTTTTTTATTCATGCTCTTTTTTCATTTCAGTTATGTATATTAACATGTATATATTGCTCTCTGTCAATTTATGGGGAGATAATCAATAATATAATTGAACTGAAAAAGTGAATTGTTAAATTAATCAACGACGCCTCAGAAAAATAATCAATAGATTAATCGTTTAAAAAAATAATAATTTATCCCAGCCCTACCAAAAACACATCTTTAACCCTAACTGCACAGCAGGAATTAAGATAAGGTGGGAAGGAATTAAATATTTTTTTTAAAGGCAACATCTATTGAAATATACTTTAGGTCATGACCAGAAACACATTGCCAGCTACTCACAAGGACAACTTTGTGAAAACAAGAATACCAGTTAAGATTCACTACATGTGTCTCAGTTCATTTGTTCTGTATTCCACCAGCTTTTTAATTTGCACATGTTCAATGGTTATATATTCATCCTGCATCATTCTGTTCTTGAAAAACTGAAAGTTGAATATTCTTAACTTTTTCTGAGTAGTATATGTCAGGCGCTGTCAATTCTCAGTCTTGGCGCTATAAATTCAGCTATGACACAGCTAGGCCTTTGTGGGGGAAACACTGGTTTAACTCAAAACATTTAATAGCATAACTTAAAAGCCATTATGTAATCAGCTGCACAAAAAGTTTGAGTTTTCTGAACTTGTTCAAGTTTGCAGTGCACAGGGGACCTTGTCAGAACAAATTGGAAACAAGTGTCTATTCAGAAAGAGATAAAGACTCTACTTGGCTTTATTATGTGTATTATTATATGTCCAGAGGTAGAACACAGGAAGAATAATAATATTGCATTGACAACACACCACAACAAATAAGTATCTATGAACCCCTCAAAATGTTCCCCTTATTGTCATGAAAATATCTCAATGTGTCCATTTACCTTTTTGGAACTGTTGGAACCTCTTGATACTCCAGTTACTTGTGATGCCCACAAAATATCAAATACTCAGAGACCTACAAAAGCATACAACAAAGCATCAATGACTGCATTGAAAGAGCAATACAAATAGAAAAAAAAAACTACAGCATACATGTTTTATTGACCAAAATAAGACATTTCCTTTTACATGCATACAGCGGCACATATACAAGAGATAATAATGTTCTGTGTTGAACAGGGCTGTTGATTATCAAAATAGTCTGTGACTAATTTCATAATCAACTAATCGTTAATTGTTTATAAGCTTTTTTTTTTCCTCTCAAAATTGCCACTGTAGCCTACCTTCTGTTGTCCTGTCTGCCTTTCTGTCTGGTCAACTTTCTTTTAACTATATATTGGCATAAAAACACACACACTACCAAAAGTTTTGACACATTTTTCCATTAGATTTAATGAGAAAATGTCCAAACTTTTGACTGGTGCTGTAAACATAGTACAATTTATATATGATTCGATTAGTCGACTAATCGCCAAAATAATCGCTGACTAGTTGCATATTAAAATAATTGTTTGTGGCAGCTCTAGTGTTGAATAATATAAGTTTGCTGGTCATTGCAAAATTTGAATAAACTTTAATTGAATAAATTAGTTAATTGTCGATAATAAAAGTGAATGCAGACTTAAACTGAGAAGTCAAATCCAAACACAGATCAGTGTTTTAAAAACAAAATTTTGCTGAATGTACACGTTACCCACTGTAATGATAAAACTGTCACATGCTTCAAACTATTTTCTTTTATACTACATTGAGTCAAATTAGAATTTAAATTATGCAAACAATTAAATCCATGATAAAACCAATAATGCTGAAACGAATGTGGATCACAGAACTCTCAATTAACATATTCATTGAACCAACTCCCTGTGCTCTATAAACAAACACCATTTGTCACTCCTCATAATCCACTTATTGGTGGTTGTTAATTCTGACAGACAATTAGATACTAGAAATGCACCGATCCAATACCAGGAATGAATATCTGCTTTGATATTGACAAATTAGCTGGGTCAGACAGATGAATGTAGCCGATCCAGCATTACAATCTAGTCATTTCTGTTTTTTTAATCATATAATAAATGTACACTTTATTTGTTAATAATTAATATTAAGTACATTTATATATGTTAAATTTTTGTTTGTTTGTTTTTAAACAAGGCTAAATGTTTATGCCAAGCTTGATGCCTTAACACACGATAAGGTATGGTTCATTCATTCAACAGTAGTATCGGATCGGTATTGGCTAACAAGCTCAGCCCACATAAACTGGATCAGTGCAGCTGTATTATACACTGTCCATTTAAGACACATAATAAAACTATAGCAATATTGTTACCAATAAGAACAGACAAATTAATGTATGCCAAATTAAAAACATAAAAGCACATAACAGATAGGCAGTCGCAAACATCTAGGAAATTCATTACATCAGAGTCTTTCTCTGGTGAAAACTAAGGGGTGCTAAAGCATCTCTTGTTTTTTTGTGTGTTTTTTTAGCATAAATCCCAATTTATTTATTTTCTACTAGATTTCTGTAGTTTCTTTTAAATGTACAATGCTGGAGAGTGAAACGAGGAACAAACAACTTTGTAATGCAGTTACAATACTATTCGTTATGTGGTAAACCATCCCACCTTACAGCTTTCCTACTGATGAAACTAAATAAATCACAAAATCTGGAAACTGAGCAGTTTTTCTGACAGGGTTGCTTTTTCATAACATACCACAACCTTATCTGTGGTTTAGGCTACTTAATCAATGTGGCAGGTTACATTGATAGAATGCAGTTTAATTAGGGGTATGCGGTTTTCAAAGGTGGGTTACATTGATATCAAATATTAACATTATATGTCCAATCCCATTCTGTTTGGGAGAAGTCGCTGGATGCTGATCAATTGTGTTTAAACAGTCCTACTGCCGCAGAAAAAAAAGAACATACTGCTGTACGTTTCATACGCTCCATCCGGTTTAAGCTAATTTCCTTCAAATGCAAATCAATAGCCAGAAATATACACCAAAACAAACCGCTAGTGGCTTCACAAACAGCGGGGCAATTTCTGAGTTTGGGGGCTGCATCATTTCTTTATTAGCCTCGACACTAAAGCCATCGACAGAGGTCGATGTAACAGTATGACATCCCGAATAAATTTCTAACAAAAACTAACGTAAAACTAGCCTAAAAGCATGAAAACAGGTCGACAATGACACAGGTATGCTCGGACGTGGTGTTTGTTTTAACCAGCAAGCTGACAGCCGTGACTACCATGTTGTGACGTAGGTTCAGCGCCCCGCTCTTTTGCCCCACGTTATAACACTTCCGTATACTTATTTGCTGGCAATGTTTTCTGATTTAATGTTATTGTTTTTTTTTAATCCACGTGGTCAAAAAATGTAAGAAGCAACATTAACTAAATTAACTTGTAACTAAGCTGCTTTCGGTTGCTATCTAAGTACACGAACAAGGTCAACGCTACATAACAACATCGTCCTGTGTTTTTATCCTTCAAAGATTTTTGCGAACAAAATTCTAAACATATTAAACAGTTATTCCACAGGTGCTGAAAAAAATTATTCTTACCTGAATTAGTCCACGGAAGAAGGAAAAGGACGGGACGAGGACCAATCCGTGCGCCAAAAACCGTTAACTGAAGAGAACAGGTTGATTTTCAACAGGTTTTTCAAACAGCATATTCATCCGCGGAGGACTCGTTTACTCCTCCAGTTTGGAAAATCCAAATGTTTGGCACTTGTATGAAGATTATGGTTTAACTATAATTTGAACAAATTAAATTTAACAACAAAACTGGGGGGGGGGGGGGGGTTAATTTGATGTGGGACTAACTAAAGAAGCGGACGGTTAAAGGGGTAGTGAAACCGTACCCCCTGGTGGAAACGGAAGTACAGGGTAGTTATTTTCCTTCTTCTTCTTCTTGTTTTTAAAAAACACACATCTGGCAAAGACTGTAAAAAGGGAGAATCGTTCCCTTTGAAAGTATTTTTGTTGTTTTTGTTGTTGTTCCGATTTTTATTTTCACTTAACTAATACAATTGATTTTTTTTTACCAGGTGATAATGAAATGAAATGAAATGAAATAAAAAATATTTTATTCATCCCAGAGGGAAAAAAGTAATATAAAAAATTTTTTTTTTTTTTTTTTTTTTTTTTTATTTTTAAAAAAAAAAAAAAATTTAGTTTTTTTGGTGTTTAGGTGGTGGGGAGGGGTGAAATTAAGTCCTCTAGCTCCCCCCGTTGAGCGGAGGCGACCACGCACCTACTCATTATAAACTTTGTTGGGTGATTGACGGTGTTGGGGGGGTGAGTGGGAAGTGACCTCTTCTTCTTAACAATTATTTTTAAAGAATTCTTGAGAAAATCCCCCCAAGGGGTTTCAAGAGATACCCCAAGCACATAAAGTTTTTTTTTTAATTTTTTTTATTTTTTTGTAAAGGTTCTGGTAGCGAAGGTGGTGCCTCAAAAGATGAATGAAAATAAAATTACATTTTCTAAAAAAAAAATATAAAAAATATTTAAAAATTATTTAATGATAAAAAAATTATTATAGATTTAATAAGAAAAAAATTTTCAAAAAATTTTGTAAATTTGATCTCAAATTCAATTTTAATTTCATCTGTATTCCCAATTTAATTTAAGATATTTTTAACGTCCTCTTCCTTTCCACTCTCTTGATCCAAGAATGAGACTTAATTATGCTGCTTATAATATTCATTCTTATCTTCAACAATAATCTCATATATTAAGTGAGGTTTTTATATAAGCTAATTTGTAAATTACTAATTAAAAAATCTAATTAAAAAGTCTTGTCATTCAATATGACATCCAACAAAAAAACACTCATCAGAAAAAAAATCAGAAAAAAGAATATTGAGAGAGAAATAGAAATGTGAGGTAAGAAGAAGAAGGAGAATGAAGAGAGTAAAGAGGGAGGGGGAGCTCCAGTTCGTTGAACCATCATGATAGACATAAAAACCTTAAAACTCATAAATTTTGATATAATAACAAGGGATTGGTGGATTGAGGAGAGGGAGAAGGGGGGAAGGGGAGGAGCATCAAGTAAGAAATAAAGGAAATAATAAAATAAAATATAAAAAAAAATAAAAAAAAAATGAAAATAAAAAAAAAAGAAGATCACACTGGATTAGAAGGGGACTGAGAAGAAAGAAGATGATGGAGGAAGCAAAAAGATGCTGACTTAAAAACAAAAGCTATAATAAAAGAGGCATTATAATGGGTCGTTAAAGGGGGTTGCTTGCTTGTTGAGGTGAGCGGGAAAGAATTAATCAAGAGATTAAAAAAAATAAGAGATATGAAAAAGTAAGGTTTATTTATTTGTTTTATTTGGTTGGGATGATTAAGAAAGGTAGAAAAAAAAAGGAAAGTATCTTTTACACAAGAGAAGCTATGTGTTGCATGAGGATGGGGAAAAGAAAGGGGGAGAAAAGGGAATAAATCTGTGCAGAGTATCTAAAAAGATCTGTAGGCCTGTCTCTGTCCGGGATTCATGTTTTGGTTTGGTTTTTTTAATTTGTTACATTCTTGAGAAGGGGAGAGAAAGAGGGTGGGGGGTGGAGATGAAGGAGGAAGAGGGGGGGGGGGAGGGGAGGTGGAGGGGGATGAGGGGGATGAAGGAGGAAGAGGGGGGGGGAGGGGGGGAGGGAGAGGGAGGAGGGGGGTGAGGGGGGGAGGGGGGGGTGGGGGGGGAGAAGGAAAGGAAAAAAAGTGAAGAATATACATCTCTATCTCTCTCCCCTCTCCTGCCCTACTCGGGCCCTCTCAGCTTGTAACCTGTAATTTTCTTCATTCTTCATCATCTATCCTTCTTTTTGTTTTGTGGGGCTGTCCTCTCTACCTCTTCCCTGTAGTTCTATTTGCATTTCTGTGTTTTTGTTTCTATTTGTTTGTGTGTGTTGTCAGTTCTTCCCTTCCTCCCTAGCTGCATTCTTGTTGTCTGCAGATAAGTTGTTTAATTGGTTAACCAGCTAGGGGTTGTTGGGGGGGAGTAATTCCAGATGTAATAGAAATAATCAACAAAAAACAAATAAATTTATAAATTTCACAAACATGTGTAATGAGGTTAATTCAATCTGTAAAGAAAGAAGACTCAAAGAGTTAAGACAGAAGAAAACAAAGTCTAAATAGTAAATCTAATTAGAGAGGCCGAAGAGATGCAGCAAATGAAGGGGGAAAAAGGGGTTGAGAAAGAAGTAAAGAAAAGGAAAGAAAGAGGGGGAAGGGAGAAGGGAGAAAAAGTATTTATAAGTATAAATTGAAAAAAATAATAAATTTCGAAATTATTATAGAAGGGAAGGAGGGAAGAAGAGAAGAGAGGGAAACGAGAGAGAGAGAGAAGGTAGAAAAGAAAGAGGAGGAAATTAACAAGGGGATGAAACACAGGGAAAAAAGAATACAAACTATAAAAAAAAAATATAAAAAAAAAAAAAAAAGAAAAAACCTAAAAAACTATACGAAACCCAGTAAAATATCTCTCGGCGCTCGCGAAAGGCCCCCAGACCCCGCCCCCACCCCCTCAGCCCTCTATCCGCCTCCCGGAGGGTATAAACTGGAGCGCTGAAGGGGGGCAAGAATGCCGGAGATAAAAAAAAGACATTAAATCTCATCTCCTTTCTCTCTCTTCCGGACCTTATCTCTCGACCGAACATAGACTACGACTCACAACATCACAATTAAAAACACCTTTAATCCCCTCTTTTCTCTCTCCTCTCCCTCCGTATCTCCCTTATTTCTCAAATCAATAAGGAGAAATGTAGAAAAAAGGAGATAAAAACTAAAAAAAATATTCAACAAAAAAAAAAAAACAAAATAAAACAATAAGAAAAACCAAACAAAAAAAAACCAGAAAAACACAAAAAAAAAAAAAAAAAACACAAATAAGAGGCATTATGCATTTATTAATAAAATTTAATAATTGAAATCAAATTGAACAAATACAAGTGATTTTTCCAGGTGATAAGAGGTATTATGCATTTATTAATTCAATGTAATAATTAAAATAAAATTCAAATAATTCAGGACAATTCTTCTATTATAATGCAACCTTCTTCTATGAATACTGTTGCTTGTAATGATCTGATAAGTATCAGAAGCGTAAGCGATACTGTTAAAAATACACAGATTCTTTTTGAGTGATATCAATATTGTTTTCCTTACTGAATCTTTTATAACTTATCAAATTTCAATCATTATCTAATAATCTGGAGATTAAAACATTTTTCTCTATACATTTTGTTAAATATAGATCTGTTTTTATAGAGAACATATTGTTTATTCCATACAATGAATTTGTGGGTAGAAAAATTGTGTTTAAAGGCCAGCTTCCAGGAATTGTGCTTGCTTGTGAAACTCCAACAGTTTGACAGGTAATTTGTTACAATAATCACAACCCCCAAAAAACTTTAAACCACCACGAGTAAACGGTTAAATAACACATTTGGAATTTTTTTTTTTTTTTTAAAAGAAAAACAGGGAGCATTACCACCACGCATACATGACATACATTGATTTTAAACACTTGTAAGAGTTGTGAAATCAATAGCATTTAAACCTCCTTCAGCATAGCCCATAACCATTGTTTTTCTCCTGATATTTTCAGTCTTATTTTTCCAAATAGATTTTAACAAAAGCGTGTCATTTGATGTTGCTGTCTTTCTGTACTCATGTAAACCATCCTTGAAATTTCCTCTACTTTTGAGAACAATGTAGGTAGCTCCTTTGTTTCCTGTCTTTCATTACTGGACGAACTGATGGTGTGCGTGACCTCAGTATCAGACACACCTGGTTTAATCAGTTCCTCTAGTAATGAAAGGCAGGAGACAAAGGAGCTACCTTAAGTTCTGGAAGTAGTGGAGTTGTGCGTAGAGCCCACTTCACATATTAGATCAATTATTTGCAGAAATGAATAAAGAGGCAACACCTATTTGATATTGATATTCCTAGGACGGCATGTGCTCACACATTCCCTAAGAAGAACACAAAAGGAAAAATACAGGATTTAGCAAACACCAAAACAGGTTCTTATTGGTACTGTATGAGAACTTCAACCACTAAATATATTTAGGCATTGTGAAACAAAACTTGCATATTATTATGGAATCCATTCCCAGGTCGGCTGACAATATACTGTCAAATGTGAATACAAATGAACTTATAAATCATATTAATTCCATAATAATAATCATGATTACAGATAAAATGACGTAGTCGCCGTGTGCAAAAGTGCCCCCCCCCTCCCCACGCTGTCAATGTGTAAGACAAACCATGTCTGGCACAGCTGAAAGATATGGTCCATTGGAAGCTCTATGGGTGGGCAACTCTGACCAATATACTGCAGGTTTAAAAAATTTCCCTGCTGCAACCCCCAATTTAAACTTAGACTGAAATAGCAAACTTTAATGTCTTTTGGGCTTGTACAGGCAACCCACATGGGTTGACCATGTTACACCAATGTAACTAAAAACAAATATCTTCCATAACATGCCCACATAACATGCCCACTTAGCCTACTACTTACTATCTAGGACCCATGTCCATGTTACCGGGTTCCAGTCCAGATTCACTTAGACCACCTTTATAATTTATGGGGCCCATTAAGCCAGCCTACATGGGCTCCCCGTGTGGGGCCGATGTAACTAAAACCAAATGGGTCCCACATAATTCAAGTTCAAGTTCAAATTTACTTATAGAGCACATTTACAACAATAAACTGTTCACCCAAGGTACTTAAAGATTTACAAATATGGCACAGGGAGCCAAAACACTTGAAATACAATTCTGCAACAGCAGACCAATAACGGCACAAATGTTAAAAATAAGAATTTAGAATAAAAAGCATATGTTATGTGAAAAACAAGGGAAACAAGAAAAAAGCCGCCCGCCCGCCCTCGGCCCGCGCCGGCCGCCAGATCACTTAGACCACCTTATATATTTTATGGGGCCCATTAAGGCAGCCCACATGGGCTGCCCATGTCAGACCCATGTGACTAAAACCAAATGGGTCCCACATAGTGTTGCCCAGTTCCATACCATGCCCACTTTGCCCACTTAAATCTTGTATTGGGCTCATACAGGCAGCCCACATGGGCTGACCATGTCACACCCATGTAACTAAAACCAAATGGGTCCTACATAGTGTTGCCCAGTTCCATACCATGCCCACTTAGCCCACTTAAATCCCGTATTGGGCTCATTCAGGCAGCCCACATGGGCTGACCATGTCACACCCATGTAACTAAAACCAAATGGGTCCTACATAGTGTTGCCCAGTTCCATACCATGCCCACTTTGCCCACTTAAATCCCGTATTGGGCTCATTCAGGCAGCCCACATGGGCTGACCATGTCACACCCATGTAACTAAAACCAAATGGGTCCCACATAGTGTTGCCCAGTTCCATACCATGCCCACTTAGCCCACTTAAATCCCGTATTGGGCTCATTCAGGCAGCCCACATGGGCTGACCATGTCACCCCCATGTAACTAAAACCAAATGGGTCCCACATAGTGTTGCCCAGTTCCATACCATGACCACTTTGCCCACTTAAATCTCATATTGGGCTCATATACAGGCAGCCCACGTGGGCTGACCATGTCACACCCATGTAACTAAAACCAAATGGGTCCCACATAGTGTTGCCCAGTTCCATACCATGCCCACTTAGCCCACTTAAATCTCATATTGGGCTCATTCAGGCAGCCCACATGGGCTGACCATGTCACACCCATGTAACTAAAACCAAATGGGTCCCATATAGTGTTGCCCAGTTCCATACCATGCCCACTTTGCCCACTTCTATTCCATATAGGGCCCATTCAGGCAGCCCACATGGGC
>JALJCO010006822.1:0-11071 GCA_023101725.1 Atherinomorus stipes
ACACTGTAAATGGTAATATTGGCTTTACTAGAATCTATCTAGTAGGCAGAACTTAATTTTAGCTTAGTTGTTGGCAATACTTATTCTAAATAAGTTGTAAGAACTTTGGAGGGCAACATGTTACATAACTCAATTTACTTAAGTTGAAACAGCTTAATTAAAATGAGTAAAGGAAAATTAGGGGTGGGGAGGAGCAGATTTCCCACAATGCAGTTCACTTCTTTTAACAATAAATTGGAGATAATTCACAAATGAGGGATTTATAAAATGATGTTGGTAGTGTCATGTGACTGCTCTCAACTTGTTTGTTTATTCCTGCATTTAATATCTACTACCCAGCAGCTGCTGTACCGCGACAGAGAAGTGTATGTTCTGACAACAGTTGTAGCTAAACTCCACTTGGAGCAAGTTCTTGCCACTTAGTAAGAACAGTTATGAGTTCATTATTTTCTTGAAGTAAGATGAACTTAAAAGCATCTTGTTGGCAAAGATAAAAATGAAAATAGTGGGAAACATCTCATCTAATTTCTGTGAAATTAATCCCATCAAGATTCTTACCCGGCATCCTTCACTTACAGTTTACTCAAATTGATTAAGTTCAGAAAAGTTCTACTAACTTAAACCATTTTAGTTTATTCTACTTAATCACTCCAATTTGAGTTTACTTAATTTTTTTGAGGCAGAGAGTTTGCATATTTTTTTTAAGTAAAGCCAACTTATTAGAATTTACAGTGAATAAATTCTAGAGTGCTGACGGTGATTCAACTTCAGAAACTGTAAAAGAAAATAAAAGAAAGTAAACTTTTTTACCGTACATAAGGTACAGTAAAGCAGCACCCCTAATGGAAATGCATTAAACTGAAAAATCCTGTTTGAATATATAAGTGGCAAAACAGCTGAAGTCCGTCCCACTAAAGTAGCTCATTACGCAGACACACAGAAAGCTGCAGTCGCCACCAGGGTTTGCAAATAAAACAATAAAACATGCATATGGTTTTTATGAAAATGTATCGAAAAAAGAAAAAAATGCCCATTTCTACAGAATATTTTACCCTGGTTTTGTTACACAGTGCACCTCACATACACTCAAACACTTCTTTTCTCTGCAAATACACACCCGTGAGTACTTGAGGAGCAGCGGGAGTTCAGTTCTGCAGAGAAACGTTTCATTTAAAAGGTAACTGGGGGTCAAACCCTTGGAGGGTCTATTATCCAAACAACCACCACACTGCAAAAACAGTCTGACCAAGTTTTACAGTCTTATATTCAGCAAAAACTGTCTTAACGATCTTGATTTAAGAGTAAAATACTTGACAAAAGCAGAATATGGAAGATTTTTAATGGTGTTTTGACAGCAACTGAATCCTAAAACTAGGTATTCTATATGCATATTAAGTTAAATTATCTCACTAAGACACTGTTTCGGATCACTTTGTGTCTTACATTTCCAATTTTAGCTGTAAAAACCTGTTGTAATACGTGCCGTACCAGTTCATACTCACAGTTTCTTGTAATAAGGAAAAAAAAATATCTGCAGTAGACTTTAGACAAGCTTAAAACAGGCTGTGAATCATTCATTTCAAGTTTCTTAGTAAGTGAAAAACACCTAAAACGAGTCTAGAAGTGCTTCTTTTCATTGTTGTTGCTTTCGCATTTGTAGAGAAAAGAACAAGAGAAACTAACCAGAAATTAAAGAACAAAGAGGTGCAGTTCAACAGGCTGTAGGGCAGCTTATCCAGAAGGTTGTAGGTTCAACTCCCATACATTCCTAATCAATCTGGCTCTTGGCAAAATAAAAGGTACGTTCCATTCAGGTACGTGGGTGGTTGGCAGGTTTTACATGGTGCTGCACTTTCAGTCTGGGGCACTGTCTCTAGAATAGAAAAGGCTCTTAAATTCTCAAATTAAGAAAAATCTTTTTGTTTTAAGATATTTTCTTTTAAAATTAGTAAAACACTGACAAGAAGCATTACCAGACTAGTTAGAGGTTTTCACTAAATTTGGGACTATTTCTCTGCCTGGAGTCTCAACATTTTTTCTTATTTCAAGAAATCTTAGCATGTATAATTATCTTCCCCCACTGGCAGATTATTTTACTTGAATATAGTCTGATTCTTCTCAATCTCAGTGTTTCTTAACTCGTATTAAGACCGCAAATTTTTGCAGTGCATCTCAGATAAATGTCAGTGAGCAGCTAGATGAAAGACTATAAGAAAGCACTGGAATATGACCACAAAAAGCCAAGCAGACGACAAGTATCCCCACGTCTTTACAGAACATACAAACAAGTAACCCTCGGTTAGCAGGAGCACGCAGCCGTTTCACCATGAAAGGCCAGAAGATGCAAATTCAATGCTCAGAAATCATCACATCCCAACCTGAACACGTTCCCGTTATGTTCGCTGCCTCAGAAATGTGAGGACCTTTCATTAGATCCAATCTGGCACAGATCTGAATCCAGTCTCCATCAAAGCCATTTTTTCCCGAGGTTCTGCAACTTTCCTCCTTTACTGTACGGTCACCCACGACTGGAACATTTAGTTAAGGATTACTTATTAGACTTAAAGCACCGTGAGTTACAACCGCAACTATAACAGCAGCAATCACAGTAACAATTACAACAACAGCGATAACAATAACAACCCGGACAATAACGATTAAAGCATTTATGATAACAAAAGCAACAATAACGACAACAGCAATAACAATAGGAACTAAAACAATGATCATAACAACAATATGGGTAACAACCACAACATTAACTGTAGCAATAATAACAAAATAATCAGTTATAGAAATAACGTCAATAAACAGCTGCAATAATAACACCTGATGAGACAACGTTTTCACTGATGATGCTATCACACCGTCTGCAGGGCGACCGGGCCATCAGCAGCATGGTTTGCATCCAGATTAAAAGCAATTTCAAACCAGCTTTTAAGTTTTTGGGAGGGGAAATGGAGATGAGGAAGGACGCAGACAAGATTGTGCTGCTTTTATCTGGATTAAAATAAACAGTTAAAAGGTACAGTGTGTAAAAAACCAAAGGTCGATGGCAAAAAATGTAACATATAATCCAAAACTGTGCTTCTATTGATGTGTAATCGCTTCACTAGAGCAGCTGTTATATGTTTATTTTCTTAGAATGAGTCATTTATATCTACTTGCTGGGCGGTGCACATATGGAAGCTGCCATATTTGTTCCACCATTTTTACTACGGTGTCCCTGAATGGACAAAACAAATTGTGTGAAGTGAGAACTCTGAACTTTAAAACTAAAACTAGCTTTGTTTAATAGGAGTTAGAGACTGTGTGGGATCAGAAATGCTTTAAAAGACATAAAAAGTAGTTCCTCATAGTCCAGTCATAGCTCCACCTGAGACCACTGGGTTCACTTATAGATGAAAACATTTTTATGTCTGGGAGAAATTTGGCCACTAACGGCCACCATACATTCACAGCAGTGCTGGAATGTGAAGTCATTTGAAAGAACACATTTTTTCTTTTCAGTTTTAGGCAGTGGGAACATTGTGTGTACAAACTGGAATTTAAAGGGTTAAAATTTTGAAACTCATTGGGCCTGATTTACAAAGAATCCAAATTGCGAGTCTAATGTCTTTGCCTCGCAAAAAAAATAGCGTGCGCTGTCATTTTAGCGTTTGCGGGTGATCTACAAAGATTACACGCGCAATCTGTAACAGGCGCAAACAGCAGGATTTAAATGAGGATTTAGCGTGCGCTCTCCCTGCGCCACAGAAAGTTCAGAAGAGCATGTGGTAAACGCAAAATGAAATTCATCCTGATAGAGAGATGTTAGTTTCAGAGATATAATGAGGCAAATAAAAAACAGAATATAAGATAAATATGAAGAGTTCATTTGCAAAAATAGACAAACGCCATTTAGAAAAAATGGAGTTAACTGCTTTTGCAAATAAACTCTTCATTTACTTTTTTAATATTTTCAGCAAATCAAGCTCACATGAAGTGGAGGGTTTTAATGATGTAAAATGGAGATAGGAGGTTTGTACCCAACAGCAACAAAAGCAGTTAACTCTGTTTTTCCACAGTGATGTTTGTCTGTTTTTGCAAAAATGAACTCTTCATATAATAACTATAAATAAAAACAATGCAGCAGGTTTCCCTGTGGGTCGTAAGGAAGAGGCCAGTTTAAGGACATGGATGAGGACACGCTGGTGAAGATGATCTGATATTACGCACAGACTGCGCGCTCTTTGGCACAATGCCAACCCGCGGGACCTGTGTAACTGCCCCCCACCCCAAGCAAAACTAAAGTAGTATCAATAGTTTGTGCGTTACTGGTTATTTTCACTGAGTTTTCTGTGGGGTGGGGGCCAATCTCACACAGGACACCTCAGAACAGCAGCAGCAGTTGCTGGGGTGTGGAGGAGCAGGAGATGATTTTTAATTTAAAAATATGAAATTGGCAAAAGTAAAAGACAATAAAAAGACATAATTAATATCAGCTTTAACTAGCATGATGCTGCAGCTGCAGATGTTCTGGTTCATGCTCAGAATAACCGTGTTTAACAGTGATGTTGATTGTTATTTAATTAAATAATGAAAACTTGACGTGTCGCCTGAACACATCATGAGAAATGATTCTGACCCGATGTCTGCAGTCCTGCAGCATCTTTCAGCCATCAGTGCGTAAAGCTGCCAGTTATACCTGCTTTTCAGACGTGCTAAATTACACGCAATTTTTTGCCCCCGCTTCCCGTTGAATAGTTGATAGATCACATTGCGCGTGTTAAACTGAGGTTTTGCATAGTCTCCTCCCAATATTTTGTACGCCTTCTGGCAGAAACGCCAAGTTTGCATATTCATCTGCAGCAGATGCGCAAAATGGACAGCGGCGCTATTTGCCCCTTGACAGGCGCAAACCTCCTTTTGCCCTGCTTTGTAAATCAGCTCTGGCGGATTATTGCGTGCGTAATGAAGATAGCGCCTGTTTTAACAAGCGCAAACCTTTCGTAAATCGGGCCCATTGACTTTTTGGTATTGGTGGTTAGGCCAGAAGTCAGTGATGACAGCCATGAAAAAAAATGCAACTTTTGATTTTAGATAATATTTACAGGCCATTGGTCAGTCCGTGCCCTTAAGAAGCTTAACATAACTTTAAAAAAAAAAAAAAAAAAAAAAAAAACACCGCAACACAAAAGTAAAGATGCATCAAAAAACATTTTTATACATTTTTAAGTACTCCAGGGCTCTGACAGTCCTGCACAAAAAAAAAAAAAAATGTATTAATCACATTTAGTTTAGCCTCATTTTTAATTTTTGGAAGTTGGAGCACCATGTATGCAAAGTGGAATTTAAGGGGTTAAAATTTTAAAACTCATTGGCTTTTGCTATTGATGGTTAGGCCAGAAGTCTGTGATGACAGCCATGAAAGAAAATGGCAACTTTTCATTTTTAGATAATATTTACAGGCCGTTAACTGGCATTGGTCAGAATGTGGCCTTAAGAAGCTTTACGTTACTTTGTCTTAAGGAGCTATTAGGGTTAAATGAATTTAGTTCCTATTTATTAAGACAGCAAAGCCACAAGAACTGGATATAAGGAACCACCAATGGCAACACAAGTCGATTGATGGGTGTGTTGAACTGTACAGAATTCCCTTCACACTCCTCTCTGCTGTTCATCTTGTTTTACCACATTAATAAGAGTATGTGAGAGCGTATATTCCCCTTGACCCAGTTTCCTGACAGTTTTTCCCAGAAACCCTCACAATGGGAGGTCTGTCTTTCATGAATTCTCCCACAAATTTACTCTCTCTCATACTGATTCGGTTGGTTTCATTTGAAAACCAGTTCAGCCACCGAAGCCTTGTGAAAATGATCCCTGCAGCAGCCGAGCACCACGAAGGAATGGAATAGACAAATGCAGTGTTGATCACGAACGATTTCAGCTCCCAGGTCCTGCGTGATGCTTTTACTTGACAAGGTGACCTTGACCCATATGGACCCCAGATGCCATCCATGAGCTTCACTGACGAATGACATCACTATGAATTTAAGAGAAATTCTTCTAGAAGATTCTATTAAAAGACTTGCAAGAGAAAAATAATTAAAAACCTAAATGTAAATTGTTGATGCCTGAAGCTGTTAGAATACCAGTTTAAGCAGAGAGGGAGGAAAAACAAGGCAGTCATCCACATGATAATACCATCATGGTGGCCATTATGCTGATTGCCATGGTAACAGGTTATAACAGCACCTGACTCAATGTCACACTTTTACGCGTGGTTTAGTTTCGGTTTTAACATCTGCTGCTAAAAGCTAACGTGGTCTGGATATTAAGAGAAAACAAAACAATATTTTTGAGGAAAAGTACTTTTGTGTACTGTGCCAGTCACCATGCCATGTTACAAGACTTATTATGTACGGTGTGTGTGTGGCTAATGATATCACTGCCAATACAGGCATTAAAATATGATATCTGACAATATTATTATAGTTTTTTTTTTATTTCCATTACGATATTTTTAGTAACGAAATACCGCAGGATTATGTAATGCAACACCAAGATCTCGCAAGATTTTGTTAGTAAATTTTAACAGATTAGTGCTGATCTGGCATGTAGAAAAGTCCCTGTTATCCGGGCAGAACTTCATTTCCCAGCATTCCTTTCAGAGTCATGTGACTACGGTGCAGCTGCTGCTGCTACAGACTGACTTGCTTTAAAGCTGCTGATAATATGTCTGGTTTTAAGTGTTTTTTTGTTGTTGTTGCATCTTTGTATGAAAAATGCTATAAAAATAAGGTTTGAGTTGATTTAACCAGTAAATACTTCCCCAGCAGAGGTTACATCACACTGATATGAGCTACATGAAAAAAAGATTTAACTTTATTTTATTATAATTTAATAGCTTTTTATATTCCTTCATTTTCTTTTAAATCATGTTTGTCTTTTTATTTTATATATTTTTCTGACTTTTTGTTTGTTTTGTTATCGTCTCACATCTCCCGTTTTTTTGTAAGTGCACATTATTACATTTAAAAAAGGTTTATGGGGATGTTTAATGTTTTTTTCAAGCAGAAGAGTATAGAAAAGTATGATTGAGATAGATTAAATGAAGATAAATAAAATATTGGGAGGGGGGGCTGAAAGTGATCAGTTTGTGGCAATCACTGCTGATTAAAACTTAATATCAAAGAAAATAAAAAAACAGCAAAATCACATTGTAAGACCACATTTCACTCTAACAGTAAAACATATTAAGACTTAAAGTTTACCATGAGACTTTTTACAGTTTTATCACATTAATCGTTACAGCAGCAAAAAAGAAAAAAGAATCTGTTTATTATTATTTCTGCAATTAAAACAGCAGTAAATGGAAATGTTTCACCATTGTGTGTGAAAACTGGCAACAAGAGGTGTAAAAGGAGAAAAAATAAAAACAAAAAAGGCTAATGAACCCTTTCTGAATATCTCAAGTTACTATGCATATTAAAAAAGAAAAAGAAGGAAAAAAAAAACCCAATCTGAGGCAAAACCGGCTCAATCACTTATCTTCTTATTTCAAGCCCAGAGCAGGACAGCATACAGGGAAAATTGACTTTCCCCATTTTTGTGGCGTTTCCAGTAAACGATGCAGAGGTGAGAAATTCATTGAAATGAGACGATGCAAATTGAGCTCCTGGTTCTTGTAGAGAACATATCTTACACTTAGTTTATACTATAGGTGACACTTAACAGCATGTACAGCAGCAGTGTAATATCATTAATAAAAAAGGAATAAATGCACATATTTAATGTTGCATTTAAAGGTAATTAGCATAAAAAATGGCTTGGTGTCGCAGCCTGTATAAAGCTGAAATGGTTAAAATAGAAGTAAATATTTTCTGTTACACCTTCAAGGCTCTAAAGCTTCCAGCCTGACTCTGTTTGCTGTGCTGAGAATAAATTAAGCACATCTGTGTCTCCTGCAACAGAAGCCGGCTCGACGCTGGAGACTTGCAACATGCTTCTCTGCACAAACATGAATAATGTTGTGAATAAACAATGCAGTGTGTTCAGTCAGAGGCTTCTTCAGTACAGTACAGGTCAATTAATCATGAGACTTATTTGCATGACAAAAATTTAATTTCCTCTCTCGTGGTTAAAGAAAGCGATTTCCATTAACTCAAATAAAAATAATGCTAAATGCAAATAAAAATTTCAATCATACGGTAAACTACTGATAGCTGTGGTTACCAGAATTTTACTATAAAAAAAATATGATGACCATGTAAAAGACATAACGGTACAGCTTTATAGAACTGCGAATTACAAGGTTAAATATAGCGTTATTTACAGTAAATTACTATTTAAAAAATTATACATCATAAACCAATTCACGGTAGAATGCAAACTATTTTGCAGTAAACTACCATAACAAATATGGTTACAATATATAAGTAATTACGGTATGCTTTTATAGAAACTGTAAATTTCACGGTTGAAAACTGTTTTATATAGTGTAAATTACAGTACTGTCTAAAATAACGATTCTGATGTTATATTAACAGATTAGATTCCTGTTGCGTTTTTTTTCTTGCAGACTACTCATTCACTCAACCTGGACAGTCTACCTGAGCCGCTGCTGCTTTTCTAGGATTTGTGTCTGGATTTGTGGACGACAGCTCTCGTCACGAGTGATGACATCATATATCAGGCCCTTTCTGCTGATGTCCATGTTTAAAATTATATTTTACACTTTATTACAACATTTATTACACACATGTTTTCTATTACACACTAGAAATTAAAGTTATTTATTATTTCTTAACCTACAGTGGTATACTATTTTCTTTTTTTTAAATTTCAAACATGTTTGCTATATTTTTTAACATTTTATTTTTGTCTAAATTGGAGGTGTGTTTTTGCTGAATTGTAGAACAGTTTTATACCATATAAACTTAAAAGTGTTAATCAGCTAAATATGTCAATTAAACAGTGTAATACCATTAATTTTTAGTGTGATTACATATTTTTGACATTATAGTATTTCCTTATTAATCTAACCAAACTTTTATATTTTCTACAGAAAAATTGTCTTTTTTTTTACATATTGTTACAGCAAACGGTGCAGTTAACATCATTTCTTCATTTACAGTAATTGCAGGTATCATACCAGTATACTATTTTAGAGTCTTTTACCGTTGGCATTTAGCAGTTTTTTACTCTAAATTTTACAAACATTTCTTACAGTGTACGTTCTCATTTAAAACATGGATGAAGGAAAAGAATAAGGACTGTAAATCAGTCTGATTTTTATCAACAGTGAGATGATTATCACTATTTCTGTTGTTCACAGCTGCTCCTCCTTCATTTGGTTTAATCCCCAATTCTGAAGGCATATAAATCACGTCAAAGTGCAACTCCATCATGCAACCAAAACATGTACAAACACCCCATTTTTCCCCTTTATCCCCTTCTGGCCTCGTGCTTTATTCTTACAAATTGGAGTTTGAGTGCAAACACAGCTGTCTGGCCTTCTGTAACATGATGTAATTGATCGGTTTGATCAGCGTATATCAGCCTCTCCAGCTATAACGTCTTGGCACCCCCTATGAATTAATGGAATCGTTTTTTGAAGATGGCTTTTGGTGATACAGAGCACTCCTGTATTGCATCAGTAAATGTACATCTACTTTTTTTCTATCCCTCATTTTGCAATTTATTCAGCAACCTGCAAAGACAGTAAAGTAATGAAATGCAGTTAAGGTCTGGATGACTGCTGAGGGCATTGTAGGCCATGTGTATGCATTCCAATCACCCCACCGGTGGGTTTAATTAGCGATGAATTAAGACTAGTTATTAGACTGGAACACATACAGTTATTGGGCAAATACAAGAATCATCAGTGTCTATAATGTCAGCAGATACTGCCACTGGCTGTTAGCAACAAAACCCCAAACAGCTTAAACTTGTGTAATGCACCTTTTAAGGTTTCCAGTGAAAGTCTGTGCTCTGCGAACGCTCTTCTTAGTTTGCTTTCAGCATGAGGACATGGTCCCCTTGTTTTCAGCTAATTAAGATGCAAAATTACGCAACAGCTCTAACCTCAATAAATGAGCTAAATAAGTAAAAAAGGTGAAGTTGAAAGTGCGTCTTCGATAAAAACATGATGTGTGTGGTGAGTGAGGAAACTGGGCTCACTGATCCGGTGCCATTTCCAGGTCGTGGCCTTTTTTCTCAGCTTTAAACGTGGAATTTAATCAGAATTCAGAGCTGCTCACGTTCTACTTCAGCTTTCTGTGAAAGAAGCAGCCATGTTGGTGGATAATAAGCGACTGAGTTTCAACGACCGTGTCCTTTCACCTTCATATGAACACTGAGAAGTAATACTAAGAAATAAATGACAACTGGAGATACAACAGACAATTTCCTATCATAAAAGCACTGAGCTATGATCTGTGTGTACAGTTTTTTTTGGTTTTTTGTAGGGGGGGGGGGTCGAATCTCTTCTCTGAAAAAGTGATTCTGTATGAAATATGATCATGAACAAAGATGAACGATGACAAATGATGCACACAGCCTGAAGCCTTGATCCAAGGCCGGATGGCTCCACGCTTTCATATTTCCACTGGATGGGCCATACCCAAATTTTTCCTGTCAATACGATACCAATAGTTTATGGTGCTTTTTCATCAATACAAATATCAATATTGATATTTTTGTCTTTAAAAAAACAACACCACCACAAGATCGTACAGTTTACATTAATTTCTTGAATACAAGGGCAATATCAGCTAAAACCTGAGAATAGAAGTACGGGAAATAAATGCTTCTAAAACAATAATAAATAATATTGATGAGTAAATTAAACAAAAATAATATTTAAAACTTCAAAACCTGCATTAACGCGCTGAAAAATAACGTCATCATCATCATCATCACTGACAGGGCATATGTCATTTAATTTGAAGTTTTGTAGTTGCTATTGTTGTCTCTTTTTTTCCTTGTGGTTGTTCATCAATGTATTATGATTATTCACTTGTTCATTACATGTTCAAAATAAATACAAACAAAAATACAATAGTAGCAGCATCATCATGACATCTGA
>JALJCO010006823.1:0-83796 GCA_023101725.1 Atherinomorus stipes
CACCCGGTTACGCCAATCGGAGGTCACAAAAGTTAATGTTGCTTCGGTATGTGCTTTTGCTAAAACCATGTCGGACTCCGTAATTTTCTCTGGCCCCCTGCCAAATCTGATCAATGATGACATGTTTAGCCGCATGTCGTCATTTAATCGCTGGTTGTCTAGGTGGTGTCCAGAAAACAACGTGGGCTTTGTAGATAACTGGAAAACTTTCTGGGGCAAACCTGGTCTTATTAGGAGAGACGGCATCCATCCTACTTTGGACGGAGCAGCTCTCATTTCTAGGAATCTGGACGATTTTGTTAGTCAGTCAAACCATTGACAATCCAGGGTTGAGACCAGGACGCAGAGTTGTAGTCTTACACACCTCTCTGCAGTTTCCCACCTGCCGCCCTCCCACACCCCCATAGTGACTGTGTCTGTCCCCCGGGCCCTTAGAATAAAATCCAAAAACACCTCTAAGGTAAATCACAATAACCTAATAAAAATTAAAACAATAAACATAACAAAACAGAAAAATAAAACTATTAAATGTGGATTATTAAATATCAGATCCCTTTCTTCAAAATCTCTGTTAGTTAATGATCTGATTGGCGATCATCATGTTGATTTATTTTGTCTCACAGAAACCTGGCTGCAGCAGGATGATCATGTTACTATTAATGAATCTACTCCACCAGATTACTTAAATTTTCATGTTCCTAGAGCCGCAGGCCGAGGAGGAGGTGTGGCTGCTATCTTTCAATCAGGGCTATTTATTAATCCCAGACCTACGATTAGTCATAATTCCTTTGAACATCTAATTCTAAGCCTTTCTCATCCTAACTGGAAATCAGAGAAACCACTTTTGTTAGCTGTAGTGTATCGTCCACCTGGACCTTACTCAGAGTTTCTGACTGAATTTTCAGACTTTTTATCAGATTTAGTGTTGAATACTGATAAAGTTGTCGTTTTGGGCGACCTTAATGTTCATGTTGACGATAACAACGACAGCTTAAATATTGCTTTTAAATCTATGCTAGACTCAATCGGTTTTTCACAAAATGTTCACGAACCCACTCATTCTCATAATCATACTCTGGATCTTGTCCTGACGTATGGTATTGATAGTGAGGAACTGAAAGTTTTTCCCCATAATCCTGTTCTGTCTGATCACTTCTTAATAACTTTTGAGTTTACTTTACTTGACTACACGATGGCTGAGAATAAATTCCATTACAGTAGATGTTTATCAGATAGGGCTGTTACCAAGTTTAAAGAATCTATTTCATCACTATTTCCTACAATGCCAGATGTTAACGTCACAGAAAGCATCTATTCAAGCTTTACTCCAGTTCACATTGATCAGCTTGCTGATAAAATAGCAGTTTCAACACGCACAGTACTAGATAATGTGGCTCCGTTAAAAAAGAAGATCATCGGTCAGAAGAAGGAAGCTCCTTGGTTTAATTCCCAGCTACGAGCTTTAAAACAGACATCTAGACGTTATGAGAGGAAATGGCGCGCATCTGGCTTAGAGGAGTCTCGCTTAATCTGGAAAGAGAGTCTAATTGTTTATAAAAAATTCTTACGTAAGACTAGAACAGCTTACTATTCATCATTGATAGAGGAAAATAGGAATAATCCCAGGTTCCTTTTCAGCACTGTAGCCAGGCTGACGAAGAGCCGTAGTGCTGTTGAGCCATGCATTCCCGCGACTCTCAGCTGTGACAATTTCATGAGTTTCTTTACAAACAAAATTGTTTCTATTAGAGAGAAAATCCATGACATCCTCCCAGCTACTAACGACTTCTTACCCCCTGCAAGTTTAGAGACATCTGTAGATGCTGAAATATGTCTGGATCATTTCTGTCCTATACAGATATCTGAGTTAACCAAACTAATAGTGGCATCCAAACCTTCTACCTGCATTCTGGATCCCATCCCAACCAAGTTGCTAAAGGAAGTCTTTCCTTTGATTAACACTTACCTACTAGATCTAATTAATTCATCGCTATTGGCAGGATATGTACCTCAGTCCTTTAAGACTGCAGTAATAAAACCTTTACTTAAAAAAACCTACTCTTGACTCAGGAGAATTAGCTAATTATAGACCGATATCCAACCTCCCCTTTATGTCTAAAATTCTTGAGAAAACAGTTTCAGCTCAACTTTGTGCCCATCTGAGCAGAAATAATCTGTTTGAAAAGTTTCAGTCTGGTTTTAGAGCTCATCATAGCACAGAGACGGCACTGGTGAAGGTTACTAACGATCTTCTCATGGCTTCAGATAAAGGACTCCTGTCCATACTTGTCCTGTTAGATCTCAGTGCTGCATTCGACACCATCGATCACAACATTCTGCTACAGAGACTTGAACATGTTATTGGAATTAGAGGAACTGCATTAGATTGGTTCAAGTCATACTTATCTGATAGATTTCAGTTTGTTAATGTCAACAACGAGTCTTCATCACACACCAGAGTAACTCATGGAGTTCCCCAGGGTTCTGTGCTCGGACCAATTCTCTTCACATTATATATGCTTCCTTTGGGTAATATCATCAGACAACATGGCATAAATTTTCATTGTTATGCAGACGACACTCAGATATACTTATCTATGAAGCCTGATGAAACCAATCAGTTTGTTAGATTACAAAGATGTCTTAGTGACATAAAGACCTGGATGACCCTGAACTTTCTGCTTCTAAATTCAGACAAGACCGAGGTTATAGTCTTTGGACCCGAAAAACTCAGGACTAAATTATCTAGCTTTATAGTTGATCTGGATGGCATTAATTTGGCTTCCAGCACCACAGTGAAGAATCTTGGAGTCATTTTTGACCAGGATTTGTCTTTCAACTCCCATATAAAACAGGTTTCTAGAACCGCCTTCTTTCACCTACGTAATATTGCTAAAATTAGGAACATCTTATCTCAGGACGATGCAGAAAAACTAGTCCATGCTTTTGTTACTTCCAGATTGGATTATTGTAATTCCTTATTATTGGGCTGCCCCAAATATGCCTTGAAAAGTCTCCAGCTGATCCAGAATGCTGCAGCCAGGGTTCTGACTAGAACCAGCAGGAGAGATCATATTTCTCCAGTTCTAGCTTCTCTTCATTGGCTCCCTGTTAAATCCAGGATAGAATTTAAAATTCTTCTTCTCACATATAAAGCTCTCCATGACCAAGCTCCATTATATATTAGAGATCTCATAGTTCCATATATTCCAAGCAGAGCACTTCGCTCTCAGACTGCAGGCCTTTTGGTAGTTCCAAGGGTCTCTAAGAGTAGAATGGGAGGCAGAGCGTTTGGCTATCAAGCCCCCTATTATGGAATCAGTTACCACTTCAGGTTCGGGAGGCAGACACCCTCTCTACCTTTAAGATCAGGCTTAAAACCTTCCTTTTTGATAAGTCTTATAGTTAGGATGGCTAGCCTTCCCTTAGTTAAGCTGCTATAGGTTTAGACTGCTGCGGGACATCCATGATGCACTGGGCTCTTCCTCTCCCACCATCTCTGTCTCTCCATGTAGAAACCTGTGACAGTATTGCATCATTAACTGTGTTCTCCTCTCTCAGCAGATCTGGCTGGATAACGTTGCAGTGTTTGTTGGTCTCCCTTTCTGTCTTCTCCCCCCCAGCCGGTCGAGGCAGATGGCCGCCCTACCTGAGCCGGGTTCTGCCGGAGGTTTTTCCTCCCTGTTAAAAGGGTGTTTTCCTTCCCACTGTCGCCACCCCTCCGTGCTTGCTCAGGATGGGGGATTGGACCGGGTCAAGTCAAGATTCGATCCAATCTGTTGGTTTCCTTAACTAGGCTATTATGAATCTGACCTGAATTTTTCTGTCTGTTTAAGCGCCCTGAGGTGACATTGTCATGAATGGACGCTATACAAATAAAGTTGAATTGAATTGAATTGAATGAGGTGGAACGTGAAATTCTCATCATGATGTGGTGGAGATGTTGGTGACAGTAATCTATTGATCTTTCTAAAATCTCTTGGATGACTTCATCGTAACTTGACACAAATCAATAAAAAATGCCTGCTTTGAACCAAAATGGCCGACTTTGCAATAAGTTCAGGTCAGGTGTCCGCATGCACGGTCAAACAGAGCCACTGTCCTGCAGGTTTTACATATTTCCTTTTCAAACACAGCTGATTCAAATCAAATGGATCCACCAGTTCATCAGATTCTGCTCAGTGACTCATTCATTTGATCTTCTGGATTGGTTTTCAGTCAGCTTTACCTCTTTTGGTGACAATATAGAAATGTAGTCCTCATATATGGAGCGCGCCTTCTCCTCAATCACGTTCTTGTTGACTTCTTGTTTGATTTCTTCACATGCCAGCCAGAACAGCATGTTTTCCTCGCTATATTCCGTTCGCAGGAACTCCCGGAAAACATTTCGACCAGCAGGGTTCCTCATCAACTTGTCGAACGACTGAGACCAAAGCCGGACCTCCTCCATGGAGGGTTTGGTGCTGACGGAGGAAGACAGGGAAAAAATGTTAGTTCTGGTGAACAGGGTGGATGAAGGAATCAGGACTTCAGCCAGATCTGCCTCTGGAAGTAATATATGTTGATAACAGTTAAAGCAACACTTACTGATGTTGCATTGTTGCACTATTTTTTTAAAAGGCTAAAATGAGCTAATGGAAGTCTGAAATACAAGACAGACCCACCATTAATCAAAATAAAATATTATTCCAATCTCTAAATATTCAATGAAAACTCCAACCAATCCTTGAAGTGGGGTGCACCCCTAGGATTGGCCGAGGGACCTGCCTGTCAAACCTTTGCTTCTGCATTGGTAGGCAGAGCGAATGGGGGGTGGGGGGTGTCTTAGGAGTGAGGCAGGACTTGCTTTGCTTTCTGAAATGCAAGATTTTCTAAAAGTTGCTTTTAATATACACATTTATTTTAATTTAAAACTTCCATATTGCAATTTTAAAATTAACTAGAAAATTATTGGTATAGGTTTCTTTAATTCAGAATTAATTATTCTGAATTAAATCATTTGGAACTAATTTATTCTTATTTGTGTTTACATGGAAATAAGTCCAAATTGAGGTTTACATGTAAGCACGTTAATCTAACTCCGCTTCAGATCGGGGGTTGGGAAGGCTTCTGATTGGACAGGAGGCGGATGTGCTGTATTTACGTCCATTTAGGTCTACTCGGAAGTACACAGACACTGGTTAATGCTCCCTTTTGTTTAACTACGACATGAAAACCTCTCAATAACACAGATTTTTGCTGTATTTTAATTACAGTTTTGTAGCAGAAACTTAACATTGACAAACTTTCTCATTTCCAACGTTTCACGTGCGATTCGACAAGCGCCATTACAACATGACAGGGAAATTATTTTATTCAGATTTAAAAGGGAAATAAACCAACCACTTAGTTCAGAATTAAGTTTTATTCAGATTATTGTTTTCACTCTGAATTTAAAGGTACAGTATGTAAGAATTACTGACATCCAGTGGTAAAGATGGGTATTGCAAGAAAAAAAGTTTTCTTTCAGATAACTTCATATTCCAGCACTGTTGTGAATGTACGGTGGCCGTTAGTGGCCAAAATTCTCCCAGACATAAATATGTTTCCATCTGTGGGTGTATCAGTGGAGGTGTAGCTATGACTGGACTATAAGTTACTGCTTTTTATGTCTTTTAGGGCATTACTGATCCCAAAAAGTGTTCTAACTCCCATTAAACAAAGCTGGTACAGCAGTTTTAAAGTTCAGTGGGATCTTACTTCACACGCATTCTTTTGTCCATTCAGGGACACCGTAGTAAAAATGGCAGCCTCCGTTTGTGCACTGCCCAGCAAGTAGATATAAATGACTCGTTCAAAGAAAATAAACATATAACAGCTATTTTAGTGCAGCAGTTACACATCAATAGAAACACAGTTGTGAATTATATATTACATTTTTCTGCCATTGACCTTTGATTTTTTTTACATACTGTACCTTTAAGGGTTTACATGGTCTTCTTTAAGCGGAATTAACTTTTGTTTGGAGTTAAAACTCTCATGTAAACGTGGTAATCGTGCATCACTAATGATCATAGCTTAACGACGGCTTGTTCAGCTGTGCTGCTGCAGCTTGACTTTCTGAACTTTCTCCATTATTTCCACCACTCAGCATCTCCAACAACACCGCTGCTCTGCTGCAGGTTCAGTGGTGCAGCAGTGTAATAGGTCCCCCCTCCAACAGTGTCCTGCTGCACCATGTTCCACATTCAGGTTATTTCAACACAGACCAAAAATAAAAAACAGTTTTTGGTTAAAATCAGTATCACCAGCATCATGTGCAGTTTCTGCTCAGTCTGAATTTCCTCTGAGATTAATAGTTGCATTAGTTCTTCCCCTCTTAACAGCATTTCTACAAGTCTCATAAGTAAAATAAAGACAGACATTGATCTCAAACATCTCTAATCAGTCCAAAATCTGGCCATACAGCAGGCAGAGCTGCGAACCTGGGGCGGACACAGTTATATGGAGTAAAACAAGGTTGTATAACCTTCACAAGTTTACATTTTCATGACAATACAGCCAAGCGTGCAGCTGGGAATGTGCAGAAATCCTCTAAATGCTGTGAGGTTTTGGCTGTTTTTCCCTGTGGTGATGATGCGTGCTGAGAATCCTCCGTTCCCGTGACAGCTTTCTGAAAAGCCGCCGTGTTTCTGCGGCACACTCACCAAGCTTCACAGTTTGGTATGCTTTCCATCTTGGTATCCTGTGATATTCTCTTCCTCCGCCTCCTCTTCCGTCTCTCCTCTTCATTCCTGATGGTGAGACTGACATGATAAAACGGCTTTCAGACAAGAAACACACACACACACACACACACAACCTGCTTACGCAACACACCCGAACCGCAGCGTACGGCTATAAATACGCACGGTGGAGTAAATAACCCGTTTAATGACGACTCCAACCGCAGGTATGTGAGGAGGGCCGTGGCAGGTGCAGCAGTGATGAGGTGATCAGAGCAGTTTGCATACAGTCCTCAAAATGATTCCTACCCTCCAATTAAAGAAAAGGATGAATTCACAGCAGGAATTCAAAGAAACTAATAATAACTTAAAATTTACAAAATTATCATTTAGTAAAATAAAATATTACTTTTGAATTGTGGTTAGAAATAATAATTTGAAAAATAAACAAACAAACAAAATTGTCCCAGACACATTTTAACATTGAACCAACCCTGTCAACAGGTGCAGACGTCTGATTGGACGTTACAGAAAACGCCCGAGTGCAGTGATTGAATCAAAGTGTTGCTCTGTTGAATCACAATTCAAAATCAGTGTCATGATTTTCATATTCTTTATTTTTTTATTATCACTTTTGTCAACTTTAACTTCACTGACAGCTGATTTTTTCCATCTTTAATGGGAGGGTATGAATAATTTTGAGGATGACTATGTTATCGGGGCAAGTCGTCATGATGTCGGACTTATCGGAATGACGTAATAATTTCCTGTTATCAGCCTGATAATTATCGTGCACCCCTGGTTTGTCTGTGTGGTGAAACTCTCTGGCCACCTTCGCTTGTGCAGACGTTTATAAATAAACTAAAACCTGAGAGCTGAAACAGAAGAAGTTGTTTTGAATATTAAAATTCAAAGTTTTGAATAATGAAAGTTATCAGTTTACTGATAAAAGTAGCTTGATTTAATTTTTATTCCAACTTTATTTACACAGGAAAGTCCCATTGAGACGCAGCGTCTTTAACAAGGGAGACCTGTTTACCTAACAGACATGTTTTTGTGGACATTTATGGACATTTTATGCAACAATAACAGTCACAGAGCGACAATTTAATCATTATTATACATTTAGGTTAGAATGGAACAGTTATTTAACCTGGACTGGTGAAATTATACAGACACCTACAGAAATTAGTTCAGTAATTCATTTATTCATTAATTAAACACGTGTGGATTTAATAACATATTTTACAAGAACAGATGAAATTAACTTTATTCAGTTTACGTGTGAAAATGACGTCACCAGGAACAGAAATGAGGCTGAGTTTGGAAGCAATGATATGAGATGATGGAGGAACCATCATCCCTTAAAAAATAACTTTCATTTTTTCCAACCTGGACCTTATTTCTAGGCGTTTCTATGTGCATTTACTTACCATTAAAGTTTCTGCATCACTTTGAGTCTTTCGGACGATATTACGTTGAGTCGCTTTTCGTTGAACGTCCAGTAAAATGGCGGAAACAAGGCAGCCTCTATATAAGACATTACTTGTAGTAAAACTCCTTGATTTTCACCAATACTTTCAGTAGAATGAATGAACAAACGAGTACTATTGTCCTGTGAGTCCAGATTTAGCTTTCTGTTAGTTATCAGGGTTCTACCCACTTTTCAGGGCCGCGCGTTTATGATGCGCACTTCTGTAGTACAGCTGAGACGAGCAGCTGCTACCCAGACAACAACAAAAACACAATCCACAAAACCCTGAACTCACAGGACAATAGTACTCATCCGTTCATTCATTCTACTTGAAGCATTGATGATATCAAGGAGTTTTACTGCAGATAATGTCTGATATAGAAGCCGCCCCGTCTCCACCATGATACTGGACGTTCTGACGAGTGTCTAAATGTAATATCTTCTGAAGGACTCAAAGTGATGCAGAAACTTTACCGGTGAGTCAATGCACGTATAAACTCCTAGTTATTTCTAGGAGTTTATACGTGGTCCAGGTTGAAAAAACAGAAACTTATCCTCAGGCGCGGCGCCAGAATTCCCGCTCAGGATGGGCCCAATATTAACTTCCATCAGTTCCGTATGACCTCACCAACCCATATACGCTGCATCTTTTTCTTTAGCTTTATGCTCATGCAGTTCACAAAACTCCGGTCGAACTTAAAGGAGTGACATAAACATTTCAGTCATGGTGCCAGAGGGATAAAGGGAAAACAGTTTCTACCACTGCTTCATAACTAGGGCTGTGTTAAACGATTATTTTTTTAAATGATTAATCTATCGATTATTTTTTCGATGCATCGATTAATCTAACGATTTACTTTTTTAGCTCGATTCGACTCGATTCGATTATCGATTATCTCCTCATAAACTGACAGACAGCAATTTATATATGCTGATATAGATATCTAAAATGTAAAAAAGAGCATGAATAAAAAGGCAGTGGGAGCAGCAGCCTGTCATGGACTTTTTCATGAACCAACAGAATGTAAAATTTATGTTGAAAACACAGCGGACTGAAAAACAGGCTTTTAATTCTTTCATTTACATGAAAATAATAATAAAAAAGTCATTATTGAAATAATATGATCATGTAAACTTGGAGGATTTAAGCTAAGACAGATATTATTTTCCAACAAAAGATAATGAAGATAAGTAAACATTCAGAGTTGAACATCTATATTGAACATGGGTCTAGCTTCCAGAAAACGTGCATCTTCATCTTTATTCTGTTAATGCTTAATACGGGTGCCAATCACTTGGAAATGAAATTAAAAATTCTTTATTTATCCCAGAAGTGATTACACAATACTATTACCAACAGATGAAACACGAACATGAGGTTGAGAACGTGACTTTAATTATATTCAGTCAGAGACGAGACAGCTCCCGGCATCAGCTGCAGTTCCACCCACGGCCAGCAGATGGAGCTCGTGCTTCATGCTGACCGTCTCAAACAGGCCTGACGTGTCTGAAGACATGGCGTCCATCTCACGGAAGTTGTCTCATGTCTCATTAGGCTTCGGATTCGCCATCCCTAATATATAGTCGATAAACGAGTGTGGGCCTTCACTGCCTTACACTTTGGAAACTTGGAAGAGACACTCGCGGAGATCGCGCCGCCATCTTTGTTTTAGTCTGAAGTCGCATGGCGCCGCCATCTTTGTTTTGGTCTGACGACGCATCGGTACGCATACTTTGCGTCTACGTATTTTTTGCGTCGACGTAATCGGTTACGTCGACGAATCGTCCCAGCCCTATTCATAACCATGTGAACTTATATTGTTAAAACATGAATTTACCATTGAATTACTTTATTGTGAGACAAATTTAAACTGAAGTGATGCTATTCAAATTCTGACTATCAATATTTTGTGCGATATTAAACTGATCATTGGGGAAGCGTAAATGTGGCGGGGGTGTGGTTTAGCAGTGCAGACTCGTTACTGAGCTGCATCACATCTGATTTTTCTGGACCATTCCTCGTGCTCATATGGGTCAATTCTTCCTAATTCAGTCTAGAAAACGTTTCCTTGTCCGATTTTCAGTTTTTCTCAGAATGAAACAGCTCTTGCGTGTTTCCTCCATCTATTTATTTATTTATTTCGATCTGAAGTGGCGAACGTGAAAGCGAAGCGCTTTCACTTCCGTGTTTGCAAGTACGACAGCTGCATTCACATAATGTTGTTTCCCAAGCTTCATAAATGAACAGCCACTAATTATGAGCAGGTACAGAAACACACCTGACCATCTCAGTCAGAGGTTTTCTGTATATAAAGAAAACAGTTGAACTGGAAGAATCCATTTACTGCCTTGTTAACACGTTTGCTGTTTTTTGCAGCTTTGAGTACAAAATGCTGATCTATCAGCTGTCTCACAGAGTGGACCCATAGCGCAAGTGGGTGGGCCCAGGCCCAGTCGGCCCCCCCCATAACGCTGCAGCTTTATCCTTTAATGTGAACTTCTGCCAAGTACGCATTTCATTCAGGGGGTGTAGAGTTTAGGGTGGGTATTGGGACAGGGCCTCTTCCGCGAAGTTCACAACACTACGGAAGCCACAGCAGACCAAACCAGACGAGATTGTGTGTTCTTTCTTTCTTTCTTTCTTTCTTTCTTTCTTTCTTTCTTTCTTTCTTTCTTTTAAATCAATATCCAACCCTTCTTGTGTTTGTCTGCAGCTCTGTCACTCTTAGCACAATGTAAAGAGCAAATTTCTTCTTCTATGCTTGCATCATCGGCAGAGTAGGCGCTGAATGCTGCGGCTTCCGTAGTGTCGTGAACTCTCATGGACGCGCTTCGCGGCAGCTACATGTTCTACTGTCTAAGCTATAAAAATCTACTAAATGATGTGGTTCCCAGTAAATTCTGGAAGCTACCCACTCAGGACTCTTGGATAACATTGGACGAGCAGTTTGAGAGGAATATTGACAAGTTTTTGTGGACTTTTATGGACCTTTTTGGTTTAATTGCCAGTGAACTCCATTATATGAAAGTTGGGGGACAATGAAACTCCCCCAGATCTCCGGCTGCATTTGAGATATTAAAAAAGTGCCCCAGAGTCCCATTGGTTTTGTTGTGTGTGTGTGTGTGTGTGTGTGTGTGTGTGTGTGTGTGTGCTCACGTCTTACCATGAACAGCTGCAACAGCAGCACCAGCAAAAGCAGCAGGCATTGGGCCGCTGAGAATTCTGGGTCGTGGTCATGCCCCGACCGCCTCCGGTCCCGCTCAGAGCCGAGGTCTCGCTGCGACCCCCCCCCATGGCCAGCTCGCTCGCCCGCTCGGCCGGGACTGGTCCTGTGTACTGAGCAGACAGACAGACAGACAGACCGCTGTGACTCACAAACGTTTCTGTTAAATGTTTTGACAACGTTAGTGATGCTAATTGCATTAGCCTGTCTATGGGCTTTTCAATGTTAAGTTAGCGTTCATGCTAATCGACAGTCGTGTGTGCAGTTAAATGGAGACTCAGCACTGGTTTTCATGGACACAAAGTAATATTTGCCCATATGTAAATAAGAATCTAACTCATTTGAGTTAATCAATTTAATAATTAATAATTCATTAATTTGTATGTTTGTATTTCAGTTTCACAGTACTTCTCATATGTCCAAAACATCTACTGCGTGTTTATTGAGGAACCTGTTAATCTATCTGCCAAACAGAAGTCACGTGAAGTTTCCAGTTAAGGCAGAAAATCTGTTTTAATAAAATGAAAATAAAAGTAGTTTTTGTCTGTTTTGGCTGGTTTATAAGTGGTTTATTGTCCCTTTATTGTTACCGAGGTGAACTGCTCAGTATGTCGTGATATTTATTTTTGGCCATTATCGCCCAGCCCTACGTTAGCGTGGCTATCGCTCAAGTTTTATCGGAATTGCTACCCACATGTTGTTTGCTGAGCAATCGAGCCATTGCCGGCAGAGTAGCCTGGCTTGTGGTTGTGTTTTCGTTGTCACTCTGTTAGTATATCATATGCTTCGTTGATCTGATTGGTTGATTTGGCCCGACAGATGCCTTATCCAATCAGCTCACCAGTATTTTCGCCAGTAAAAAATAGTGTTTTGGAAACAATGTCATTTAGTATATTGTCAGAGCCTAAAGAGTACAGATCTAGGGACGTGGAACATCACCTCTCTGGTTGGAAAGGAGCCTGAGCTGGTGTGCGTGGTTGAGCAGTTCCGACAAGATATAGTTGAACTCACCTCCACGCACAGCTCGGGCTCTGGGAACACTATGAATTTTTAGTTTTGGCCCGCGACCATCCACCCAGAGTCATTGTCGGCCCTCAAATATAAAATATTTGGACACCTCTGCATTACATAAAGCTGGTACAGCAGTTTTAAAGTTCAGAGGTTTCTTACTTCACACTCATTGTTTTGTCCATTCAAGGACACCGTAGTAAAATGGTGGAACAAATATGGCAGCTTCCATATGTGCACCCTCCAACAAGTAGATATAAATGACTCATTCTAAGAAAATAAACATATAACAGCTGTTCTAGTGCAGCAATTACACATCAATAGAAACAGTTTTGAATTATATATCACATTTTTCTGCCGTTGAGCTTTGACTTTTTTACATACTGTACCTTTAAAGACTGCTGAAGTGTGTGCTGCATTAATATGGACAAGCTCGAGCTGTAACACTCCTGCAGAGACGGAGACTGAACGGCATCACGTGATGGCCTGTATTTACAGTAATCACATCACGGCCGTTGGGTTAATATGTTATTGTGTTATGAAATGCCACCAGTTTGTCTCAATAAGAGAAACTGGGATTTTAGTTAAGAACGCTCATTTTACTTCAGCTCTGCTTGTTATCGACCCATCAGGAAAATATAATGTTGGATCTGTAGGCTGAGATGGCAGGAAGAGGAAGAGCAGAAATGGGAGAAGAAAGGGGGATTTGTCTGAGATGAACAAGCACAAGAACATTTCAGTGACTTCAGGGCAGTTCGTGGCAGAGTAACCTGCTCCGAGGTTTGAAACAAGCTCATCTACACTTTACATTTGCATTAAAATGACCAAATGAGACCAAAAAAAACAAGATTTGATCACATCCTAGTTACTTCTCACTCATTTCCTATGAGAGGAAAAGGAAAATAAATCTAACAGCAATAAAACTGAAGTGGAAGATTGACGGAGCTGACGAGGAAGATGAAGGAATGAACAGAGAAAATAAAGAAAAGAGTGAGAGAGAGAGAGATGCCATGTGGAATAGAGGAAGTGAGAGAGAGTGGGTATGGAGACAGACCCGGCAATGTGATGCATCATGTGAGCTGTGATTACACATACAAACACACACACACACACACACACTAATGCCGACTAACTCATGTTTGCCTGCTTCTGGTTTTGGAGGACAGACTCCGAGTCTGCAGACGTTCAGACGCATATTGATAGAAATTTAAGCTGATTCCAGCCAGTGAAAGCAGAAAAATCTGTCGTTCACACACACGTCTTTCACCGAGAAACAACACGTGCACGAGTCTGGTTTCCGCTCCAAGTTTTCACCGTGAGCGGATGCAGGTTGCTGCCAAAAAATGAGCATGACAACTGGTGGCAACAGTCAAAATGATTTAAAAAGCCCGGAAAAAAACGGAGATTTAAAACGGAGAAAAGGGAAATCTGGGTGGTTGCAGTTCTATCTCGCGATATTTCATCGTTTTGTTACAAAATGTTGCCAGAATTCAGGAAATATGAGATTTTGTAAGTAAAGTTGATCAATACCGCGCTTTTAAATGTCTATTTGATATCGACATATGAAAATATCGCGATATGTCAGTGTATCAATATCTTTTCCCACCCCTATTTTTCAAAGCGTCGGAAACGGATAACGAAACTGATATTTGCAATGACTGCTTTTTTTTTCAGCTTTAATATCAGTGTTGATATCGGTTATTGACCAAATGAGTTTTAAAATATTGGTATATCAGATATCGGCCAAAATTCCAATATCGTGCATCCCTAATTATATAAATATTTAAATACGCGGTATCGATCTATTTTACTAGCAAGATTTCGTCGTTTTGTTACGAAATCTTGTGAGATTTTGTTCTATCAGCGTTGTTCCAGAAAGGTCTCTCTTTCCACTGATATCGACAAGCATCTGCAGGTTAAACTAAAGTACAAGTTAACATGTGAGTCCAGGTTTTATCGACCACCCAGTTGTTGGAGATTATAATGACTGACTGAAATGATTATTTCTCATATGCACTAATATGCGTTTTCATACACTCATATCCTACTTTATTTTACTATTTTCACATGAATAGGGGATTATCATGCTTACCGGAAGTTCCCGGATTTTGGCACTTCCTCTTCCGGGCCATGTTAACGACAGCCGTTCCTGCTCTGTTATACTGTTTAAATCGGATAAACTCCAAACATACTTAAGTTTTCATTCTAGACTGAAATGATACTAAGGAAGAAGTGGATCAAAGCGATCGATTCGCCGCGGTGAAGGACCGAACTTTATAATAAAACACACGTTTGTTTGTCGCCGGTGGGGCACAACACCGGCACTTCACAGCATGCTAGCATTAGCCAGCTAGCGTTTACTGACGTGCTTAACATTGTGCGTCTTAAAACACACAAACATCTGAAAATCGAGTCTGTACCCCCCCGTTTCCAGTGGAACAACTGGGGACTGCCAAGAAAGGAGACGCTTTCAGATGCTTGTGTGTTTTCAGCCGCACAAAGTTAGGCACGAGCTGGCTAATGCTAACCTGCTAACACGACTGCGCAGTCTCTCAAACAAACGTGTGTCGTTTTATTATAAAGTTCGGTCCTTCACCGCGGCGAATCGGTCGTTTTGCACTTCTTCCTTAGCATCACTTCAGTCTGGAATGAAAACTTGGCATTGGCGTTTAACCGATTTACAAAGTTTAACAGAGTAGTAGCTGACGGACTACTGTTACCAGGTTAGCATTAGCCAGCTTGATGACGTGCCTAACTTTGTGCGGCTGAAAACACACAAGCATCTGAAAGCGTCTCCTTTCTTGGCAGTCCCCAGTTGTTCCACTGGAAACGGGGGGGTACAGACCCGATTTTCAGATGTTTGTGTGTTTTAAGACGCACAATGTTAAGCACGTCGGTAAACGCTAGCTGGCTAATGCTAGCATGCTGGTGTTGTGCCCCACCGGCTGCAAACAAACATGCTACGTTGTTTTATTATAAAGTTCGGCCCTTCACTCTGGAGAATCGCTTTGATCCACTTCTTCCTTAGTATCACTTCAGTCTGAAATCCGTGAAAATTTCAGTAGGGTTGGCGTTTATTCACGTTATCTACGAAGTAAAGCAGGGACATTGAACTGGGCCGGAAGTGGGCCCTATAAGTGTTTCAAACCGGAAGTTCGGAACACGGAAGCGTGATAATCCCCTATTGGTGTACATTTCTACTACTCCGGCTCAGCTGTGGTAATATTGTTTTCAAAAGTACTTTATTTTTATTTTATTGTGAAATCTATTCAGTTGGGTTTTCCCAAAGTGAGAAATATTTTTGTTCAGGGTGACAACTGTAGATATTTTATTATGAGGACCAAGTTTTGACTCATTTTATTGCTTCAGTCATCCGATGTATGTACATACGTACTTATATTTCAAGCTGCATTTCAATTTTTCTTCACAATATATCGCAGTGTCACAATATTGCAATATCATATCGTATCGTGAAGTCTTTGCGATTACCCACCTCTAATATTTACACCGTGTAAGTGACAGACGTCACAAATCTGCACAGGAGGAGGCTCCGATTGCACAACTTCAGAATTCAAACACGTTAATAAGTGCAGCATTTGTATTCCCCTCAGCAGGCAACGTCATGTCTGTGCATGTGGGGCACGACGGAGTCGTGCGTTTAAATGATGAAGTGAACAATCACACAAAAACGTATTCCCAGGAAAAATCATTTTGGAGTGATGAGATCTGCAGTGGGAACGTCGCCCGTAAGTACTAAGCTGCTGGCGTCTGATTGGCTGATTAGATATTTGTAGATCCAACAAAGTGGCAGATGAGCGTTTTCTGAAAAAGCCTCAACTGGACATTTACAGCGCTTCGCTCCGACGTCCATCCCCTCCCGTTCCTCGTCCCCAAAAACGTAAGGGCAGGAGTGCACGTGAGCGTGCACGCCTTTGGCTGCAGGGGATTTGACTCCGTTAATGTGTGTTTGAACAAGACTGCCAACTGTGGAGCTGCTGACAGATGTGCAGGTTGTGTTTGCACTGCAGACACACACAGATAACATCCACGTTCACACACACAAACACACACATTCTTGTACTTACATCTTTGTGAGGACATTCATTGACATAATGCATTCCCTAGCCCCTTACCTTAAACCTAATCATCACGACCTAAACCTCACCCTAACCCTAACCAAAACCCAGTGTTGTATAGAAACAAAGTAAAAATACTTATTTAGTAGTATTTTTTTTATATTTGTACTTTACTTCACTCCTTCTATTTCTGATGACTTTTACTTTTACTTCAATACATTTATGAAAAAAGTCTATACTTTTACACAAAATAAGAAGGAACGTGACAGCCAATGGACCATCTTTGTTTTGTTGTAGTGGGACAAGTAGCCAATGATGTTGAAGATACAGATCGCAAGATGTTATCATTGGTTTGCCCCGTTGTGCGGTGGATAAAAAGCAGCGGCCAGCGGGTAAATTTCAAATTAACAATCGCAATATGGTGTCAGGAGTCTCAGATATTTCTGTACATGGTTGGGTTTATGTACAGAGGCATTGAAGCTCCGTTACACTTTAAAACTAAATTAAACAGGAATAAAGATAATGTTAAATGTTTTATTAACAGTACTTTTTACTTTTGATTCTTAAATACAGTAAATACTTGCTACTTTTTTACTTTTACTCAAATAATATTCTAGCTGACAACGTTCAGTTTTACTTGAGTAATTTTCCAGTAAGTACTTTTACTCAAGTATGGCTTTTGAGTACTTTAGCATTAGCGTTAGCTGGTGCTCCATCCAGACTTCTCAGCTCTGCTTGTTATCTCCACCCATTAATCCGTATTTAATAAATTGGATTGAATTTTTGCCTCTTTAGGGGCAGTTTGGGACATTTTTGTCTTCATTATTTTGTTTTAATTCTTCTTTACAACGTTAGCTACAGGCTAACGACTAGCCGAGTGTCTTCTTCTGCTTGTTTGTTGAACTCTGACAAATTAGCGCCACCAAGTGGGGGAGGCTACATTGCAACTCATCCAGTCATAAATAACGGTGTTAATATACGGTCCTCGTGGCCCACATGTGTAAAAGGAAAGTTTTTTCGCGGCCCTCTAAGTGGCACTGGAGGCCCGAGCCATGGTTAAGAATCACTGCGTTATACAACACTGCCAACACCTAATTGTGACCTAAACTCTAAAAGCAAATCTTGACCCTGAAAAATGGGTTTTTCTTTATTTTTTTTAGTGAAGACCGGCCAAAATGTCCTCACTTTGGTGGTTAAAAGCAAAATAAATGGTCCTCACAATGTAGCAAGGACAGGAACACACACAGAGTTTACCTGCTGCCAGAAAAGGCGGAGGAACACTCCTTTCCTCTCATTTATCATCCACAATCTTTTATAACCCAGATATCATGTTTCTGCCTTTGTGTAAAGTGTGTGGGGCTGAACAAGAGATAAAGAGATAAGAGAGAGAGAGAGAGAGAGAGAGAGAGAGAGAGAGAGAGAGAGAGGGCAAGTCCATGCAAAGCGTAGTTGGATTCATCTTGTAATGATGAATTTTGATTAAAAGTCTTCAGCAGGAAATGAAGTGGAACTAAAGTAAAAATGTAAAAAAGCAAAGAGATCGAGAAACGATGAGAAACTTGTTTCAGACGGAAGAAAGAAAATAAGAGAGGAGTAAAGAAAGAGGAGGGAAAAGGGAAGAAAGAAGAAAACAATGTGAGCAGATGTATCACTTCCTCTTTTACTCCGAGCATCTTTTTTTTATAGTGTGTGTGTGTGTTTGTGTTTAATGGGATTTGGGTCAGAGTGTTAATCTGATTAAACTAGATGACATTAGAATGACTTACACATCACACACACACCACACACACACACACACACACACACACACACACACACACACACACACACGAGGCAGTTCACTTCCTTGTTATCCCAACAGTATTTTTCTAGCCTGTATTTGCCCTGGTGAAAATGACATGCTGCGTTCTGGCGTCACAGACACACACACACACACACACGCAGACACACACACACACACACACAGACAGACACACACACACCGCACACACACACACACACACACACACACACATCGGTATAAAACAAGATCAATGACACGTAGAACGCTGAAATGACGAACACGGGAATGACTGGAGTTTATCCAACTTCTCCAAACACACGCGTGGAATTAAACCAGCGTTTACACGAAGTCTCAACTCAATGGTAAAGTCCTGCACAGTCCGGATGTTCTCGAAGACTGATGGACTAAGATGCTGCCAGCAGAGTCCTCGTTGACCCAGCCGACCCCCATCAGCCACGTTTTACCAGAGAAACCACAGATCAGCAGCTGTGCCGGCTCTCCCCAAACTCTGAGATGCCATCCATCCTGGTTTTGGTCCTGATGTAGGGTTTTTCTTCCTGGTTCTGGTCCTGATGGAGGTTTTTCTTCCTGGTTCTGGTCCTGATGGAGGTTTTCCTCCCTGGTTCTGGTCCTGATTGAGGTTTTCCTCCCTGGTTTTGGTCCTGATCGAGGTTTTCCTTCCTGGTCCTGGTCCTGGTGGAGGTTTTCTTTCCTGGTTTTGGTCCTGATCGAGGTTTTCCTTCCTGGTCCTGGTCCTGGTGGAGGTTTTCTTTCCTGGTTTTGGTCCTGATGGAGGTTTTCTTTCCCGGTTCTGGTCCTGATGGAGGTTTTCCTCCCTGGTCCTGATGGAGGTTTTCTTTCCCGGTTCTGGTCCTGATGGAGGTTTTCCTTCCTGGTCCTGGTCCTTATAAAGGTTTTCTTTCCAGTTCTGGTCCTGATGGAGGTTTTCTTTCCCGGTAATGATGGAGGTTTAATTTCCCGGTTCTGGTCCTGATGGAGGTTTTCCTTCCTGGTCCTGGTCCTGATGGAGGTTTTCTTTCCCGGTTCTGGTCCTGATGGAGGTTTTCCTTCCTGGTCCTGGTCCTGATTGAGGTTTTCTTTCGTGGTTTTGGTCCTGATGAAGGTTTTCTTTCCTGGTCCTGATGGAGGTTTTTCTTCCTGGTCCTGGTCCTGATGAAGGTTTTCTTTCCTGGTTTTGGTCCTGATGGAGGTTTTCTCTTCTGGTTTTGGTCCTGATGGAGGTTTTCCTTCCTGGTCCTGGTGGAGGCTTTCTTTCCTGATTTTGGTCCTGGTGGAGGATTTCCTTCCTGGTCCTGGTGGAGGTTTTCTTTCCTGGTTTTGGTCCTGATGGAGGTTTTCTTTCCCGGTTCTGGTCCTGATGGAGGTTTTCTTCCTGGTCCTGGTCCTGATGAAGGTTTGCTTTCCTGGTCCTGATGGAGGTTTTTCTTCCTGGTCCTGGTCCTGATGAAGGTTTTCTTTCCTGGTTTTGGTCCTGATGGAGGTTTTCTCTTTCTGGTTTTGGTCCTGATGGAGGTTTTCCTTCCTGGTCCTGGTGGAGGATTTCCTTCCTGGTCCTGGTAGAGGTTTTCTTTCCTGGTTTTGGTCCTGATGGAGGTTTTCTTTCCCGGTTCTGGTCCTGATGGAGGTTTTCCTTCCTGGTTCTGGACCTGATGGAGCTTTTCCTCCCTGGTCCTGTTCCTGATGGAGGTTTTCTTTCTTGCTTCTGGTCCTGATGGAGGCTTTCTTTCCTGGTTTTGGTCCTGATGGGGGTTTTCTTTCCCGGTTCTGGTCCTTATGGAGGTTTTCCTTTCTGGTCCTGGTCCTGATGGAAGTTTTCTTTCCTGGACCTGGTCCTGATGGAGGTTTTCTTTCCCAGTTCTGGTCCTGATGGAGGTTTTTCTTCCTGGTTCTGGACCTGATGGAGCTTTTTCCTCCTGGTCCTGGACCTGATGGAGCTTTTCCTCCTGGTCCTGGTCCTGATGGAGATTTTCCTTCTTGCTTCTGGTCCTGATGGAGGTTTTCCTCCCTGGTTTTGGTCCTGATGGCGGATTTCCTCTCTGGTTTTGGTCCTGATGGAGGTTTTCTTTCCTGGTTCTGGTCCTGATGGAGGTTTTCCTTCTTGGTTCTGGTCCTGATGGAAGTTTTCTTTCCTGGACCTGGTCCTGATGGAGGTTTTCTTTCCCAGTTCTGGTCCTGATGGAGGTTTTTCTTCCTGGTTCTGGACCTGATGGAGCTTTTCCTCCTGGTCCTGGTCCTGATGGAGCTTTTCCTCCCTGGTCCTGGTCCTGATGGAGATTTTCCTTCTTGCTTCTGGTCCTGATGGAGGTTTTCCTCCCTGGTTCTGGTCCTGATTGAGGTTTTCCTCCCTGGTTTTGGTCCTGATCGAGGTTTTCCTTCCTGGTCCTGGTCCTGGTGGAGGTTTTCTTTCCTGGTTTTGGTCCTGATCGAGGTTTTCCTTCCTGGTCCTGGTCCTGGTGGAGGTTTTCTTTCCTGGTTTTGGTCCTGATGGAGGTTTTCTTTCGCGGTTCTGGTCCTGATGGAGGTTTTCCTCCCTGGTCCTGATGGAGGTTTTCTTTCCCGGTTCTGGTCCTGATGGAGGTTTTCCTTCCTGGTCCTGGTCCTGATGGAGGTTTTCTTTCCCGGTTCTGGTCCTGATGGAGGTTTTCCTTCCTGGTCCTGGTCCTGATGGAGGTTTTCTTTCCCGGTTCTGGTCCTGATGGAGGTTTTCTTTCCCGGTTCTGGTCCTGATGGAGGTTTTCTTTCGTGGTTTTGGTCCTGACGAAGGTTTTCTTTCCTGGTCCTGATGGAGGTTTTTCTTCCTGGTCCTGGTCCTGATGAAGGTTTTCTTTCCTGGTCCTGATGGAGGTTTTTCTTCCTGGTCCTGGTCCTGATGAAGGTTTTCTTTCCTGGTTTTGGTCCTGATGGAGGTTTTCTCTTTCTGGTTTTGGTCCTGATGGAGGTTTTCCTTCCTGGTCCTGGTGGAGGCTTTCTTTCCTGGTTTTGGTCCTGGTGGAGGATTTCCTTCCTGGTCCTGGTGGAGGCTTTCTTTCCTGGTTTTGGTCCTGATGGAGGTTTTCTTTCCCGGTTCTGGTCCTGATGGAGGTTTTCCTTCTTGGTTCTGGTCCTGATGGAAGTTTTCTTTCCTGGACCTGGTCCTGATGGAGGTTTTCCTCCCTGGTTTTGGTCCTGATGGCGGTTTTCCTCTCTGGTTCTGGTCCTGATGAAGGTTTTCTTTCCTGGGTTTGGTCCTGGTGGAGGATATCCTTCCTGGTCCTGGTGGAGGTTTTCTTTCCTGGTTTTGGTCCTGATGGAGGTTTTCTTCCGCGGTTCTGGTCCTGATGGAGGTTTTCCTCCCTGGTCCTGATGGAGGTTTTCTTTCCCGGTTCTGGTCCTGATGGAGGTTTTCCTTCCTGGTCCTGGTCCTGATGGAGGTTTTCTTTCCCGGTTCTGGTCCTGATGGAGCTTTTCCTCCCTGGTCCTGGTCCTGATGGAGATTTTCCTTCTTGCTTCTGGTCCTGATGGAGGTTTTCCTCCTGGTTTTGGTCCTGATGGCGGTTTTCCTCTCTGGTTTTGGTCCTGATGGAGGCTTTCTTTCCTGGTTTTGGTCCTGATGGAGGTTTTCTTTCCCGGTTCTGGTCCTGATGGAGGTTTTCCTTCTTGGTTCTGGTCCTGATGGAAGTTTTCTTTCCTGGACCTGGTCCTGATGGAGGTTTTCTTTCCCAGTTCTGGTCCTGATGGAGGTTTTTCTTCCTGGTTCTGGACCTGATGGAGCTTTTCCTCCTGGTCCTGGTCCTGATGGAGCTTTTCCTCCCTGGTCCTGGTCCTGATGGAGATTTTCCTTCTTGCTTCTGGTCCTGATGGAGGTTTTCCTCCCTGGTTCTGGTCCTGATTGAGGTTTTCCTCCCTGGTTTTGGTCCTGATCGAGGTTTTCCTTCCTGGTCCTGGTCCTGGTGGAGGTTTTCTTTCCTGGTTTTGGTCCTGATCGAGGTTTTCCTTCCTGGTCCTGGTCCTGGTGGAGGTTTTCTTTCCTGGTTTTGGTCCTGATGGAGGTTTTCTTTCGCGGTTCTGGTCCTGATGGAGGTTTTCCTCCCTGGTCCTGATGGAGGTTTTCTTTCCCGGTTCTGGTCCTGATGGAGGTTTTCCTTCCTGGTCCTGGTCCTGATGGAGGTTTTCTTTCCCGGTTCTGGTCCTGATGGAGGTTTTCCTTCCTGGTCCTGGTCCTGATGGAGGTTTTCTTTCCCGGTTCTGGTCCTGATGGAGGTTTTCTTTCGTGGTTTTGGTCCTGACGAAGGTTTTCTTTCCTGGTCCTGATGGAGGTTTTTCTTCCTGGTCCTGGTCCTGATGAAGGTTTTCTTCCTGGTCCTGGTCCTGATGAAGGTTTTCTTTCCTGGTTTTGGTCCTGATGGAGGTTTTCTCTTTCTGGTTTTGGTCCTGATGGAGGTTTTCCTTCCTGGTCCTGGTGGAGGCTTTCTTTCCTGGTTTTGGTCCTGGTGGAGGTTTTCCTTCCTGGTCCTGGTGGAGGCTTTCTTTCCTGGTTTTGGTCCTGGTGGAGGATTTCCTTCCTGGTCCTGGTGGAGGCTTTCTTTCCTGGTTTTGGTCCTGATGGAGGTTTTCTTTCCCGGTTCTGGTCCTGATGGAGGTTTTCCTTCTTGGTTCTGGTCCTGATGGAAGTTTTCTTTCCTGGACCTGGTCCTGATGGAGGTTTTCCTCCTGGTTTTGGTCCTGATGGCGGTTTTCCTCTCTGGTTCTGGTCCTGATGAAGGTTTTCTTTCCTGGGTTTGGTCCTGGTGGAGGATTTCCTTCCTGGTCCTGGTCCTGGTGGAGGTTTTCTTTCCTGGTTTTGGTCCTGATGGAGGTTTTCTTTCGCGGTTCTGGTCCTGATGGAGGTTTTCCTCCCTGGTCCTGATGGAGGTTTTCTTTCCCGGTTCTGGTCCTGATGGAGGTTTTCCTTCCTGGTCCTGGTCCTGATGGAGGTTTTCTTTCCTGGTTCTGGTCCTGATGGAGGTTTTCCTTCCTGGTCCTGGTCCTGATGGAGGTTTTCTTTCCCGGTTCTGGTCCTGATGGAGGTTTTCTTTCGTGGTTTTGGTCCTGATGAAGGTTTTCTTTCCTGGTCCTGATGGAGGTTTTTCTTCCTGGTCCTGGTCCTGATGAAGGTTTTCTTTCCTGGTCCTGATGGAGGTTTTTCTTCCTGGTCCTGGTCCTGATGAAGGTTTTCTTTCCTGGTTTTGGTCCTGATGGAGGTTTTCTCTTTCTGGTTTTGGTCCTGATGGAGGTTTTCCTTCCTGGTCCTGGTGGAGGCTTTCTTTCCTGGTTTTGGTCCTGATGGAGGTTTTCTTCCCGGTTCTGGTCCTGATGGAGGTTTTCCTTCTTGGTTCTGGTCCTGATGGAAGTTTTCTTTCCTGGACCTGGTCCTGATGGAGGTTTTCCTCCCTGGTTTTGGTCCTGATGGCGGTTTTCCTCTCTGGTTCTGGTCCTGATGAAGGTTTTCTTTCCTGGGTTTGGTCCTGGTGGAGGATTTCCTTCCTGGTCCTGGTCCTGGTGGAGGCTTTCTTTCCTGGTTTTGGTCCTGATGGAGGTTTTCCTTCTTGGTTCTGGTCCTGATGGAGCTTTTCTTTCCTGGTTTTGGTCCTGATGTAGGTTTTCTTTCCTGGTTCTGGTCCTGATGGAGGTTTTTCCTTCCTGGTTCTGGTCCTGATGGAGGTTTTCCTTCTTGGTTCTGGTCCTGATGGAGCTTTTCTTTCCTGGTTTTGGTCCTGATGTAGGTTTTCTTTCCTGGTTCTGGTCCTGATGGAGGTTTTCCTTCCTGGTTCTGGTCCTGATGGAGGTTTTCCTTCTTGGTTCTGGTCCTGATGGAGCTTTTCTTTCCTGGTTTTGGTCCTGATGTAGGTTTTCTTTCCTGGTTCTGGTCCTGATGGAGGTTTTCTTTCCTGGGTTTGGTCCTGGTGGAGGATTTCCTTCCTGGTCCTGGTCCTGGTGGAGGCTTTCTTTCCTGGTTTTGGTCCTGATGGAGGTTTTCCTTCTTGGTTCTGGTCCTGATGGAGCTTTTCTTTCCTGGTTTTGGTCCTGATGTAGGTTTTCTTTCCTGGTTCTGGTCCTGATGGAGGTTTTCCTTCCTGGTTCTGGTCCTGATGGAGGTTTTCTTTCCCGGTTCTGGTCCTGATGGAGGTTTTTCTTCCTGGTTCTGGTCCTGATGGGGGTTTTCTTTCCCGGTTCTGGTCCTTATGGAGGTTTTCCTTTCTGGTTCTGGTCCTGATGGAAGTTTTCTTTCCTGGTCCTGGTCCTGATGCAGGTTTTCTTTCCCGGTTCTGGTCCTGATGGAGGTTTTTCTTCCTGGTTCTGGACCTGATGGAGCTTTTCCTCCCTGGTCCTGGTCCTGATGGAGGTTTTCCTTCTTGCTTCTGGTCCTGATGGGGGTTTTCCTCCCTGGTTTTGGTCCTGATGGAGGTTTTCCTCCCTGGTTTTGGTCCTGATGGAGGTTTTCCTCCCTGGTTTTGGTCCTGATGGAGGTTTTCTTCCCTGGTTTTGGTCCTGATGGCGGTTTTCCTTTCTGGTTTTGGTCCTGATGGAGGTTTTTTCTCCTGGTCCTGGTCCTGATGGCGGTTTTCATCTCTGGTTTTGGTCCTGATGGAGGTTTTCCTTCCTGGTCCTGGTCCTGATGGAGGTTTTCCTTCCTGCTTCTGGTCCTGATGGAGGTTTTCCTTCCTGGTTTTGGTCCTGATGGCGGTTTTCCTCTCTGGTTTTGGTCCTGATGGAGGTTTTTTCTCCTGGTCCTGGTCCTGATGGAGGTTTTTTCTCCCTGGTTCTGGTCCTGATGGAGGTTTTTTTTTCCTGGTTCTGGTCCTGATGGAGATTTTCCTCCCTGGTTCTGGTCCTGATGGAGGTTTTTTTTTTCCTGGTTTTGGTCCTGATGGAGGTTTTCCTCCCTGGTTCTGGTCCTGATGGAGATTTTCCTCCTGGTCCTGGTCCTGATGGAGGTTTTCCTTCCTGGTTCTGGTCCTGATGGAGGTTTTCTTCCTGGTTCTGGTCCTGATGGAGGATTTCCTTCCTGGTTCTGGTCCTGATGGAGGTTTTTTTTCCTGGTTCTGGTCCTGATGGAGGTTTTCCTTCCTGGTTTTGGTCCTGATGGAGGTTTTCCTTCCTGGTTCTGGTCCTGATGGAGGTTTTCCTCCCTGGTTCTGGTCCTGATGGAGGTTTTCCTCCCTGGTTTTGGTCCTGATGGAGGTTTTCCTCCTGGTTCTGGTCCTGATGGAGGTTTTTTTTCCTGGTCCTGGTCCTGATGGAGGTTTTTTTTCCTGGTCCTGATGGAGGTTTTCTTCCTGGTTCTGGTCCTGATGGAGGTTTTTTTTTCCTGGTCCTGGTCCTGATGGTTTTTTTTCCTGGTTCTGGTCCTGATGGAGGTTTTCCTCCCTGGTTCTGGTCCTGAAGGAGGTTTTCCTCCCTGGTTCTGGTCCTGATGGCGGTATAAACCGGACCGATGTGGATCATACTGTTATAGCTGGATTATAATTACATAACAACGACAATGAACGGAGGTGAAATGTGCATCTGTGAAGTCAGCAGAACAACTCTGATGTGGACGGACACAGAAAGCAGGAATGAACTGAACACTCCATCCCATAATGCACTGCGCTGCAACTGTTATCTGTTCATATTGTATTACAGCTGGCTGACACACAACACACCTGACAACTTCTTAGCTTCTCTTCTTCGTTTCCACATTCAGTAAGTAAACATAACAGCTGAGTCATGACGATGGTTCTGATTCCACCAGGCGCTGTACAGCTGCAGATCAGACCTGCTTCTTTCCTGCCTCTGAGTATTTACGCAGGTAAATGTGCAGCAGACAGGTGAGACCACAAACAAACGTGAGTCAAATTTTGATCTCACTTTAGAAAATGCTGCTGAGCCAAAGTTGTCAGTGGACGCAGCAACATGAGCAGTTTGCTGCACCATCGGAAGCCTGGGATACACTGTGAGATATTTTCAATATCGCATCCACAACTCAAATTCTGCAAGAGTTCAAAACTTCACAGCTTGTGATGTTTGTCCTCACACTGTACAAACCGATGCTTGGATGCGATCTGACTCGCACTGTACGTCCTCAAAGACAGGTCGGGGTCTTGAACAATCCCGACATGCAACGCAATAAATGAAGGTAGGCTGGTAACAAAAACTAAACTAAAACTAAGCATTTTCCATAAAATAAAAACTAGCAAACCTGCTCAAAAAACTAACTAAAACTAACGAAATTCAAAAACAAAAAGTAAAAACTAAATAAAAACAGGAACTAATCAAAAATCCCAAACTTTTATAACCTTGGCTGCAACACACTGATTAAAAGGATCTCTGACGAGCTTTGCACAAGTCTACAAGTGACCCGTTCATTTCAGTCAGGTGTGTTGCAGCAGGGAAACGTTGAAAGCTTGCAGGACCGCAGCCGGGGAAAAGCTTCTTATTCTCATAATTAATATCCATCATCTTACTTTGTCAATCTACAGCACTAATTCTTTCAGTCAGTGGTCATACATTAAAAATACCATCGCAAACGGTGAAATTTGTAGTTTCTAAAGGTACCCTGACATATTTTTTCCTCATTCTGCTCGGACAAATGGAAACCTCATGCATCTGTCATGCCAAATATGATTTTTAAAAGAAAGTAAAGGTGATTAAAATGCACAAATCGTTTGGATAAGACCCGATAAAGCAGCCTCGTGTGTTGATCAGATTTTATCAGTAAGAGAAAACGGATATCAGCAACAGTAACAGACATGACAGGGAACTCTTTATGATCATTATGATTTCATTTAGCTGTGGTACCATCCACTGACACACTGTCAAAGTAATAAGAAGCATTTTAAATCAACAATGAGCCTGCAGCGGGAAGATTTTACACCTGCAAGAAGAAGAGGACCGATAACAGCGGTGTGAACGGCTCATTATGCTTATAATTCACTTTTTTAAGTAGATAAAAATGAGATCATATGCACCAGCTGTTAAAAGAGCAGCTTTTAATGCGTATAAGTTACTGAAACATATCCATAAAATCCACTGGAAAACCAAATGCACATTTCCAGCTGAGCTGAAATCACCTTGGTTCTGCTGTCATAGCTAACTCCCCGGCTCTCCGGCAGCACAGATGGACTCGCATACCACGCCAATAAAGCAATATGAAATCTAAATACAGTGACCGTCGGGGTTTTTGAGTGCTGAATATCCATTTACCAACACACACAAAGTCAGATCATACACAGCTGCAGCTGCCAGCAGGGTTTAAGTAATTAAACGCTCATTTAAAGTATTAATCTGAGAGATTACTGCTCCGTAATCTCGCCACCTGATCCCCAACAGCCTTATAAGTGTGTGTGTGTGTGTGTGTGTTAGACAGAGAGGTACAATTCATGTTGATGACTCAATAAACAGAGCTTAAATTAAAAGATGCAGATATGAATGTATTCAATGATGTCAGACTGTTTAAAGCATGTTTTTGAACAGTTATGTTTGAGGGAAGGTGATGAGAGAGCTGAGGACCACCACCTGCCTCATTCCCCCCTGATAGTTATCCAAACTTTTATTGGCGTTAGCTAAAAGCTAAAAGCCAAGAGATGATAGTTATCATATCATAACTATACGACTGAAAGTATCCTCCAGCGAAGTCCTTCCTGTGCTGGAGCTGCAGCAGTCACCTGCACAGCTGCCAGCAGCAGACATTTATCTAACCTCAGGGTAAATAAAACACAAACTGAAGTGTAGGAATATTGCTGCCATAAAATTTGCAACACAAACAAACTTTCCAGACACGTCCGTGCACTCTAGCAGTTGCCTCCTGCCCCGTTAATCCCGTTGGATGAGCTTTCCTTTCTTCTGCCTGATACTCATGTAAAATGAAAGTAAAATAATGTCAGTTGTAGGGATGCACGATGCAATCGGCCCCTTATCGGTCACCCCACCGATATTTAACCAATCAGCCCGCTGTTTCTAAAGTCTAAAAAAAAAAAAAAAAAAAGCTTCTTCTTTATCAAAAATTTCTTTCTTACGGATGTTAAAACTTATAAAGACAAGGGGTGGGAAAAAAATATTGGCACACTGAAATATTGCTATGTTTTCATATGCTGATATATTGATATTTTAAAATGCAGTACCAATCTATTTTACTAAAAAAATCTCATGATAAGTCATCACTCTGTTACGAAATCTCGCGAGAATTCACAAAATATTGTGACATTTTGTAACAGAGCGTAAAATAGATCGATGTAAAAAAGTAAAATAGATCAACCGCGTTTTAAATGTCAAGATAAAATCAGCATATGAAAACATTGTGAAGTTTCTTTAAATTTAAATAGTGAAATAGATCGATACCGCATTTTAAAATATCAATATGATATCGGCATATGAAAATGTAGCGATATTTCAGTGTACCAATATATTTTCTCACCCCTATTTTTCAAAGTGCTATTTGCAATGACTGCTTATTGTTTTTCTCTAATATCGGTATCGATATCAGTTATCAGCCATATGAGTTTCAAAATATCGGCATATCAGCCAACAAGGGCTTTTGTCCGGTTTGTTATATCTAAGGATATCTGGTCACAATGTTGAACCATTCAGAAATTTTAATAATTTATCAAGAAAATTATTTAAATAAATCACTGTTGTTGGGTTCATTACTATGGCAACAGTAGTTTATGATGTAAATATGGTTATCACAACTGCATGTTTGACACCATTGACACCAATAAGGTTTGGCTAAAGTCTCTTCATGCCAGGACATTTATGTCTACAGTGAATGAACATATACAAACGAGCGCTGTACTGACGACTATTCTGATAGTTGATTAGTCATCTTCTATTTTAACTATTAGTCGACTAATTGGATTATACCATAACTCTCATAATTGTTAAATTACTCTTAAGCCCTATTGTGATGGTATAAGTATTATATAGGGACCACATGTCATTTGTAATAATTACAGATTGTCTGTGATGTTAATCCCGTGTGAATCAGCCATTCGCATTAAAATCACCTACTATAATTAGCTGAATTCCAAGGTACTGTGTTAATACTAGACCGATGCCAACAGGCATCGCTGTGATTTGGAAACAGGCCTGACACTTGATGTGGCAGTATTTGTTTCCTGGACACGTTTTATTTCCTTTTAGGCGAAGATGGGAGGCTGAAAACAGGGTTTCCTTCTAAATTTCGATGTTTACGATCATTTACAAGCATTAACTTCGGAAAAGGAGTGATTGGGGAAGTGTACAAGTCACATAAATGGCATTTTCTCATGGCGATTAACATTCATTTTGGACAATTTGCAGACATGTTGCAAGTTCTTAAAGCATTGGTAACTACTGTCCGCGAGTTATTTATGCGGTTTCCACACATTTGTCTCTGAATGATCATGCGCTGCTGATGAAAGCCCAGCTCGTGTGAGCAGATGTTCTGCAATATGCACGTTGACATCATCCACTAGGATGTCTGTGAATTTCAGTTAAATCTCAGACTTCAGTTACCCAGTCCGAATGCGCAAGAGAAAAAACAGATGTAAGGGGTAATTTATTTATTACATATGGTCCATAGGTAAAACTAATCCCGTCAGAATAGGACTTCAGTAAGCAATCAGCTTTCAGTGTTTTCCCCTAGAAAATTTTGTAGCCGTGGTGGTACGAAGGGTTTGGGGGAGGGTTATTCACTCAATAGTGAATAAATTATTGTGAACTCAAATATTCATTCAGGCATAAGAATGAATGTTTCACCAAAATATCTGACAAAAATACAAGGTTTTAGTCTCAGCAAAGTACTGCTTGCAGGGTTCCTACTCTTTTCTTAAGTTATTTTCCAGGAGTTTTCAAGGAAATTTTCAGGACTTTTCCAGTTCGACAGTATGAGTCAAGTTATCATAACATAGACTCCAAGCTTTTTGAGAAGTGTTCTACAATTGTAGCTTATATTTTGTACAGCAATGAAGCTGAGATGAAGCACAGATCAAACAGTGACGAAGCAGAGATAAAACAGAGATGAAGCAGCGACGAAGCAGAAATGAAGCAGAGACGAAGCAGAGATAAAACAGAGATGAAGCAGCGACGAAGCAGAAATGAAGCAGAGACGAAGCAGAGATAAAACAGAGATGAAGCAGCGACGAAGCAGAAATGAAGCAGAGATAAAACAGAGATGAAGCAGCGACGAAGCAGAAATGAAGCAGAGACGAAGCAGAGACAAAACAGAGATTAAGCAGAGATGAAACAGAGGTGAAGCAGCGACGAAGCAGAGATGAAACAGAGGGGAAGCGGCGACAAAGCAGAAATGAAACAGAGATAAAGCAATGACAAAGCAGAGATAAAACAGAGGCGAAGCAGAGCGAAACAGAGATGAAGCAGAGACGAAGCAGAGACGAAAATGAGATGAAGCAGAGATGAAACAGAGATGAAGCAGCGACGAAGCAGAGATGAAACAGAGACGAAGCAGCGACAAAGCAGAAATGAAACAGAGATAAAGCAATGACAAAGCAGAGATGAAACAGAGATGAAACATCGACGAAGCAGAAATGAAGCAGAGACGAAGCAGAGATGAAGCAGAGATGAAACAGAGATGAAGCAGCGACGAAGCAGAGATGAAACAGAGAAGAAGCAGCGACGAAGCAGAAATGAAACAGAGATGGAAGCGATGACAAAGCAGATATGAAACAGAGATGAAGCGATGACAAAGATGAAACAGAGATGAAGCGATGACGAAGCAGATATGAAACAGAGACAAAGCAGAGATGAAACAGAGATGAAGCGATGACAAAGATGAAACAGAGATGAAGCGATGACGAAGCAGATATGAAACAGAGACAAAGCAGAGATGAAACAGAGATGAAGCGATGACAAAGCAGAGACGAAGCAGCAACGAAGCAGAGACGAAACGGAGACGAAGCGGCGACGAAGCAGAGATGAAACAGAGATGAAGCGATGACAAAGCAGAGACGAAATAGAGATGAAGCAGAGACGAAGCAGCAACAAAGCAGAGACGAAACGGAGATGGAGTGCTGACGAAGCAGAGATGAAACAGAGATGAAGCGATGACAAAGCAGAGATGAAACAAAGATGAAGCAGAGATGAAGCAGAGACAAAGCAGTGACGAAGCAGCAACGAAGCAGAGACGAAACGGAGACGAAGCGGCGACGAAGCAGAGACAAGCAGAGACAAAGCGGCGATGAAGCAGAGACAAGCAGAGACAAAGCGGTGATGAAGCAGAGATTAAACGGAGACGAAGCGGTGACGAAGCAGAAATGAAACAAAGACGTAGCAGTGAGGAGGCAGAGATGAAACAGAGACAAAGCAGCAACTAAACAGAGACGAAGCAGAGATGAAACAGAGATGAAGCAGCAACTAAACAGAGACGAAGCAGAGATGAAACAGAGATGAAGCAGCAACGAAGCAGAGATGAAACAGAGACGAAGCAGAGACGAAACAGAGACGAAGCAGAGATCAAACAGAGATGAAGTGGCGACAGGAAAAATGATTTTCCAGGACAACTCAAGCTTTTCAGGACATTTTACTCTTTTTTCATTTTCCATTTGTTTTCCATGACTGGAAAAATGTTCAATCATTTTCCAGGTTTTCCAAGATGCGTGTGCACCCTGCACTTGGTAATTATCAACCAAAAGGTACCGGCTCTGGTACGGTGCAACCTCGTGGTCAGTCTCCACCCTCCATGCAAACACCAGAATGCTTCTTTAAAATCTCCTTTTATTAATGTTCATTCTTCACTAACAGCTTCCAGAAAATCTGACTCATAAATGACTGCAGTCTTGCAACACTCTACACTTCATCTCATTCTTCCGTCCACCCTCAGGCATTACCACCATTCCACTGACAGGAGGGAGTCTTTCCAACTAACTGCCATGATTCATTAATGGTTTTACATTTCAGTTGCGTACAACTCACTTTATCTGTTGCTACCTCACTGCAGAAGTCATTTTAGGGCAGTTCTTAGAGAGACTGAAGTTTGTAAGTACCGATGTTTGTTTGGACATGTCTTCCATTTTTCGTTCCACATGGGAGAAGAGCCTGAAGCTGTTCCAGAACATACTGGAGGAATTATATATTCCCTCTGGCATGGGATGCCTGGTAGGAGCTGGTTTGTTGCTAGAAAGGGAGGTGTCTAGGTTTTCGTCCTGGAGCTATTGCCTCTATGACCTAACCTTGGACAAGGAAAAGGAAAAGGATGGATGGGTTGGTTCGTGACCTCAACATGCCCCAGCTAATAAACTTCTGAAAGCAAATACTGAACCTGCAACAGAGGAAGAGTCATCTCACAGATCAAAGAGGCCAGAGTCTGCTGCATCTACATAGGCTGCCAATGCCTCCAACAACGCTGGAGCAAACAGGAGGACTTGTGTTCAATCAGATCATCCCCTGCAGCGTTTGACTAAGTCTGCATACCGACTAGGTCATTCTGTGGAAATGTGCTTGGTTGGATCAACCTGACCTGTTCAGTTGCTCTAGCTAACCTTGTTTTTATCTTTGCTTAAACCATTACAACTCCAACCATTTCTTCTACCTTTGTTAAACAGCTTACAGACTAAACCTTTAATCCCAGTCAGCATCTAGAACATTTAATCCCAGTGAGCATCAGAACCTTTAATCTTAGTCAGCATCAGAACTTTTAATCCCAGTCATCATCATCATCAGAACCTTTAATCTCAGTCATCTTCAAAACCTTTAATCTCAGTCAGCATCAGAACCTTTAATCCCAGTCAGTATCAAAACTTTTAATCCCAGTCATCATCATCATCAGAACCTTTAATCTCAGTCATCTTCAAAACCTTTAATCTCAGTCAGCATCAGAACCTTTAATCCCAGTCATCATCAGAACGTTTAATCCCAGTCATCATCAGAACCTTTAATCCCAGTCATCATTAGAACCTTTAATCTCAGTCAGCAAGAGAACATTTAATCCCAGTCAGCATCTAGAACATTTAATCCCAGTCAGCATCTAGAACATTTAATCCCAGTAAGCATCAGAACCTTTAATCCCAGTCAGCATCAGAACCTTTAATCCCAGTCAGCATCTAGAACATTTAATCCCAGTCAGCATCTAGAACATTTAATCCCAGTAAGCATCAGAACCTTTAATCCCAGTCAGCATCAGAACCTTTAATCCCAGTCAGCATCTAGAACATTTAATCCCAGTCAGCATCTAGAACATTTAATCCCAGTAAGCATCAGAACCTTTAATCCCAGTCAGCATCAGAACCTTTAATCCCAGTCAGCATCTAGAACATTTAATCCCAGTCAGCATCTAGAACCTTTAATCCCAGTCAGCATCAGAACCTTTAATCCCAGTCAGCATCTAGAACCCTTAATCCCAGTCAGCATCAGAACCTTTCATTCCAGTCAGCATCAGAACCTTTAATCCCAGTCATCATAAGAACTTTTAATCCCAGTCAGCATCAGAACCTTTAATCCCAGTCAGCATCAGAACCTTTAATCCCGGTCAGCATCAGAACCTTTAATGAGTCAGCATCAGAACCTTTAATCCCAGTCAGCATCAGAACCTTTAATCCCAGTCAGCATCAGAACCTTTAATCCCAGTCAGCATCTAGAACATTTAATCCCAGTCAGCATCAGAACCTTTAATCTCAGTCAGCATCAGAACCTTTAATCCCAGTCAGCATCTAGAACCCTTAATCCCAGTCAGCATCAGAACCTTTCATTCCAGTCAGCATCAGAACCTTTAATCCCAGTCATCATAAGAACTTTTAATCCCAGTCAGCATCAGAACCTTTAATCCCAGTCAGCATCAGAACCTTTAATCCCAGTCAGCATCAGAACCTTAATGGTTCTAAAGCATCTAGAACCTTTAATCCCAGTCAGCATCAGAACCTTTAATCCCAGTCAGCATCAGAACCTTTAATCCCAGTCAGCATCAGAACCTTTAATCCCAGTCAGCATCAGAACCTTTAATCCCAGTCAGCATCAGAACCTTTAATCCCAGTCAGCATCAGAACCTAGCATTGTTACAGCAGTATTAATGAGTATTAGAGGCTTATTTGTGTCTCACTCCATCTTTTTCCGGTTATTCTCAGAGTCCAGGTGTGTTGGAATCAGGATCCAGATCCAGAGCAGGAAAGTTTAAGGAGTTTCTCTGCCCCGACACGTTAAAGCTTTTCTGAGGGGCATTAAACACTCCACTTCTCTCCTTCATCTGCTCCACTTCACTTTCTCTTTCTCTGAAAATGTCACACACAGTCTTTGCTTCCACACTTCTAGTTTACAGCAGTGGACACAAAAACAGACACGCAGTAAGTGGGATTATAAATCCAGCCTCACAGCGCCCAGAGGTGACACATTCAAGGTTTTTCACCAGAGAGCTGCACCGACAATATCAGCCTCCAAATTCATCCCCGCTCCTTATAAGGACACGCCTGTCCGTGCGCACGAATTAAGCTGCAGCTTCTCACATGTGCATTAAAAAATAAATAAAATTCAATGGCAACTGCAAACATTCACACCATCTGTGAAAATTAAGTTAGTTTTTAGTATTTCCAAATTTAAGCATTTCCCACATAGATTTTACAGTTTTGCAATGATTTGCAAAGTTAAAACGAGACACTCCAGGCAAATAGGGTAAAAATGTAACTAACTGGTATCACCACGAAACTTTCCTGGTTTATTCCTCACATTACGGCTATCATTTTTTGTATTGCAAGTTTTCTGAAATTTTATGTTTAAATATGCAAATTAGGTGTTATATAGCCAAAAATTTGCTAATTTGCATACATATCTAGGAAAAAAAAATCTAAAGACAAGCCAGGTTCAAAGTTTCTTTAGATTTTTTTCACATATTAAAGTCAAGTTTTTACAGAGGGGGTTTTGGATATCTATAGATCATTTTACAATTAAGAATATACTGTCAACAACCAGAAAAACTAATTTTTTTGTCATATTTTTGGGATGAAATTTTCTATAAATCAGGCTGTGAATGAGATATCAAAAAATCTTGAAAGTTTGGTTTCTATAAGTCCTGAAGTGGAGTTTTTTTTTTAAGGGAAATCTGTTGTGATGGGTACGGAGTCGCTAGCTAAAAGTGGACGAGCAAGTGCTAACAAGGTCTAGAAAGAGTACAGAGAATGCAGTTCATGTGTTTCACCGAGACTTGGTGATGAACACCCCGGACTGTAATGCGCTGTACACGGCTAAGACGGTCCGTGCAGACCGAAATATAAGCTAGCGGGAAGCGGAAGGGAGGCGGAATTGAGTGTGGTAGTAGCGCTGGTGTCATCAGGACACGTCACTGTAAGGAGAAGATCTGCACAAGAGACATTGAACTGTTAGTGTGAGTTTCCGTCCATATTTTCGAGAGTTTGCCTGTGTTTCTGGTAGCGGTTTATATAATACCAGGTACCGCACCAGAGACAGCCTGTGATGTCATCAGCTCCGTCGTGGCTAAACTACAAACACAGCATCCAAACTCATTCATAGCGTCTCTGGAGACTTCAACAACGTCTCCTCTCTGCTACGTTGCCAACTTTCCAGCAGTTTGTCAGCTGCTCCACCAGAGAAAATAAGATGTTGGATTATTTTATGCAAATACAAAGAATGCATACAGCTCCTCTGCCCTGCCTCCCTAGGAAGATCTGATCATATCTGGTTCTTCTCACCTCCACCTACAAGCCCATCGTTCAGAGAACAGATTAGGAGGATGATTAAAACGGTTACTGAGGCTGAAGATGCTCTGAGAGGGTGTTGAGGCCAAGACTGGAATGTCTCTGTGACCCATGGAGATGACATCAACACATGACTGAGTGTGTGACAGATTACATAAACTTTGTGTGGACAGCATCGTTCCAACAAGAAAGTGAGGTGCTTCCCCAATAACAAACCCTGGATCACAGGACCTGAAAAAGCTGCTGAAATCAAAAAGAAAGTTTAGGGATGGAGACAGGGAGTTACTGAAGACCACAAAAAACAACTGAAAAAGACTAAGAAGTGAAGGAGGACTACAGGAAGAAGTTGGAGAGCCAGCTCCAGAGAACAACGTGAGGGATGTATGGTCGGGAATGAAGAAAATCACTGGCTTAAGCTAAAGGGGGACCAGACTGACGGAGGTCTGGACAGAGCTAACGAACTGAACATGTTTTCAATAGGTTCAGTTCCCCCTGCCGACAACCCAACATTCCCACACCCTCCATGAGCTCACAGCTTTCCTGTCCCCCTCCCTCTGTCCCCTGCACCTCAGTCATGGACCTGAACACAGCCTCTCTCCCTCCACATCAGGACATCCTGAGACCCTTTTGCCTCCACCTCCAGCCTGACTGTCTCCTGTGACCAGGTCAAGAAAAACTAGAAAAACTGAACCGGAAAAGGCTGAGGTCAGATGGTGTCAGTCCAGAGTTCTCAAGCCTGCTCAGAACAACTTGTCCGGTTTCAGCACTTACCAGCCTGAGACAGAAAGAGTTCCTGTGCTGTGGAAAACATCCTGTCTTGTTCCAGTCCCTAAAAAACACAACCAGCTGACTAATGCTACAGCCGTTGCTTTGCTCATATGAAAGCCGGGAGACTCTCTGGCTCACCCAACAAGAAGTGACACCTTTCAGGCCCTCAGTTCGATATCGTATGGGTTGGGGTTGAAGACGCCATCATCTTCTTGCTTAGAGGCCCCTCTCATCTGGACCAGTCAGGCAGCACTTTGAGGGTCATGTTCTTTGATTTTTCAAGTGCATTTAATACTATTCAGCCTGCTTTGCTATGTGAGAAGCTCCATAACTTCAAGGTGGTCCCCACCCACCTGGATTTCGACTACCTCACAAAAGACCACAGTTTGTGAGACTGGAAAGGTTGTGTGTCTGAGATGGTGGTCAGCAGCACTGGAGCACCAAAGGGACTGTACTCTCACCATTCCTCTTTACACTGTACACCTCAGACTTCCAGTACAACTCTGAGTCCTGTCTCTGCAGAAATATTCTGATGACTCTGCTGTTGTGGGGTGTATTAGTGATGGAAAGAAGCGAATAAGGGAACTTGTAATCAGTTTGTGAAATGGTGCAGTAACAATCAGCTCATCTTAAATACCAGCAAGACTAAAGAGATGATTGTTGACTTCAGGAGGAGCAAGAATAAGCAGCATAGTCCTGTCTACATCCTGGAAGAGGAGGTGGAGGTGGTAGAGAACTACAAATACCTTGGAGTTCACTGGACAACAGACTTGATTGGAAATGCAACTGTGACTACATCTACAAGAAAGGTATGAGCAGACTCTCTTCTTAAGGAGTAAAACATTTAATGTCTGAAAAGATGTTGATATCTTCTTAGCTGTGGTAGAAAGTGATGTTTGCAGCCATCTGCTGGGGCAGAGATCAGAACAGAGACTTGAAGAAACTAAAAAGTGTCAAGAAAGCTGGTTCTGTGCTGGGGATAACTCTGGGCCGCTGGAGCTGATCGTTCAAAAAGAATGCTTCAAAGCTGATGAAGATAATGGAGGACACTTCCCTCCTCTCCAAAAGGTGAAGAATCAAAGAGTGGTTAGTGGGAGGCTGCGTCAAGTTCGCTGTAGGACGGAGAGATACAGGAATTCATTCCTGCCAGCACCATCACCCTAAAGAACAAGATCTGACTTTTTGTTTTTTTAAAAAAAAAAAAAAAAAAAAGGGCTTTTCAATACTGAATTTCCCTTCGGGGATGAATAAAGTTTCATTCATCATTCATTCAGGTAAAGTCTTGGCTGTAATGATTAAAACCTGATAGTCAGTCAGGAGCAAAACTTGAAAGTTTGGTTTCTTTAAGTCCTGAAGTGGAGTTTTTTTTTTAAAACCCGGAATAAGAGAAAAATCTCATTTTGCGAAAACAACCTTTAACATTTTGGATTGTAAACTTCTCCACATTTTTCCCACTCAGATCCAATCAGATTCATGAGCTGGAAACGTCAAGTTTGGTTGAGATGACATCGTTCAGGAAAAAGAGACGTTTCCAACGATACCAGACATGACAGGGTTCAGACGAGCACCACGGTGCTGCTCCGGTTAAAAACACCAACTTCAGCTGCATTTTCAGGAGATTTGGGTGCATCAGACAAAGAATCAGGAAGTAAACTCCTAAAATGTTTGATTTTTTTTTTTTTTAAATCCCCCCTTACAGCATCATTTAAATACTTATTGGAGATGAGTACTGTTAGCTGCTTTCATGCAAAAGTTGTTGCAAAGATATCTGCTGCAGATCCACATAAATAAGTAAACTTTCACTAGAGAACAGACGGATGGAAGCTGAAAACGTCACATTTCTAAGATGCCAGCTGATCTTTTCCTCCAGAGCTGAGAGAGCAGCCTGCTTTAGAGCTTTATGCATTTCAAAATGATCTCACATGGTGTTTCCACCCACGGGAGGGATTTCCTATCACCACGCAGGAGTTACAGTAGGAAATAACTCTTTAGTGAATCAAAAATAAACCGAAGCCGGCTTCTATCTGTCGAGTGATCAGATCCAAGTTTTTAAGAGATGAGAGCGAGCAGAAGTGTGAAACACAGACACCATTCAGCAGCAGACCTCACCGGAGACGAGACGACTCAACTCTGGAGCAACAACGGACGCGCGAGTGCAAGAACAAACAGGTCCCTCTCTTTTACTTTCTCCGCTCTTAGGTTACCGGCTACAGAGATCCCAGCGAGCGACATGCCGCCCCCCCGCTGGAGAGACGAGAGGCAGTCCAGAGAGACAGGAAAAGATGGAGAGAGAAGAAGACAGCAGGGCAGGAAACAGTCAGAGGTATTGTGACACAAAGGGCTTCTTGGTTTCTTCACGAAACACGATGAATCAGACTCTGTCTACACACACACACACACACACCCACACACACACACACACGCACACACACACCTAGCCCTACCATCCATGACTGCACGGCCTGATTCAAATCCTAAAAACCAGCAATCACATTCCATCTTGAACTTGGACTCGCACCGCGTTGAGTCCAGTCCAGACTTGTCAACGTCTCTCTTTTTTTTTTTTTTTAACCAAAACCAAACTTCACAGCTCCGCCCCCCCACCCCCAGGCGGGGAATATTCTTAACCCTGCACATCACCTGCCAACGTGCAGCCAGCAGTCCGTATCATTTTTGTTGCAAAGGAAAAAAGATATCGATGCGTCATTAAGTGTACAAGGATCAGAGACTGAAAGGACAAATGAGATTAAGTTTCTTGGTGTTTTAGTTGATGAAAAGCTGACATGGAAATAAGATAAGATAATAATAATAAAAGTCTACATGCATTCCCTGTTCTACACTCCCTGCAGTTTGCTTCCTATAACTTCACCAGTCTGCTCACTTCAGGATTAATCTTTTTTTCTTCGATTACTGTGATCGTGAAAAGGCAAAATTGAAATTACGATTAAAATTTGATTAATTTTCCAGCCCCACTGTGTTGCAGTATGGGGGAGTGCAGTAGAAACCTACACAGATCCAGTTTTTCTTTGACAGAAACGAGCAATTCGAGTGATTAGTAGAGGTGGTTATAAAGATCATACCAATCCAATATTTGTACAATTAAAAACACTAACATTTAATGAATTGGTAGAATTTAATATCCTTAAAACTATGTATAAAGCTCATAAAAAATTGCACATACTTTTTACAAAACGTTTTCCAAAAGAGAGAAAGTAGTTATGAACTAACCCTGTGTTCACACCAAACGTGAATAAAATTATTCACGTGAATGAATTACATGTTAAGTCAATGTTCAGACATGATTAGTCGCACGCTCGCTTGGGGCGGCGCGTTTGATGCCAATTTTGCAGCGCAATTAGCTAGCATGTCTTATTCATGCGAATGAGGCGTACTCGAGTGAATACAGCGTATTTTGCACATTCACTCGAGTTGAGAAAATTGAACTCGAGCGTTTTTTACGTGTGAACGATACGAGCCCCGTCATTGAAAATGAATGAGACGCTCTGCAGCTCGCTGCTTTCTTCTATCGTAAGAAGAGAAAATCGCTTTTCACAGATAAAATCACAAAGTGCTGCACACAGAAGCGGTGGAATAATACCATAAATTTAGGACTGAAAACCCGGTCAGACAAAACCTCATTAACCTGCAGCTGCAGATCTCTGCAGCCGGCGTTTGACGGGATGAAACGTCACAACGCGACACTGCAGCGGGAACAGAGAACCTGTAGTTCCCGGAGGAAGATGCAGCTCTGTCCTCACTACAGAAAGAAACTGAGGTTCTTTATTATAAAACGTCAATATAATTCAGTATGAGTCTCAGACTGGTGTAGTGTTCAGTTTGGTCACTAGATGACGATCCAGTACCAGGAGTTCAGCCTCAGCTGATGTAAACACACACTCGCCGTGTGTTGTGATCCAAAGGATGAAAGCAGCAGAAAAAGGGATCAGTTACGAGTTACGTTTAATCAGCTGGTTAAATGTTGAGAGGTGGAGGCGAGGAGACAGCAGAGACTCGTTAAACTGGAAGTTGTTGGAAGTTTAGCTGGAAGCGCTAACTAGCTGCTGCTAGCTGCCTCTGGAGAATCTGGTGGACCGACTTCCAAAGCAGGTACAACGCTGCAACTCTCTCAAAGTACTAAAATAACCAGTTCCGTCATGTTCACCTGACTGCAGTGACTGACGTGTGACAAACCACCATCCCCCACTCCAGAAAGTTCAACCTGCCGCGCAAATGAAGCGTCTTTTTCACGCGTATCATACGCTTCATTCACCCGGAAAAAAACCGCCCGAATAAAGCGAGTGAACATCCAGCATTCGCGCGTTGAAATCAGGCACGTATGCGAACGGAGGCGTCCGGTGTGAACACGGGGTCAGAGGGACTGAGGTGTTTTCAGTACCGAGGTCAAGAACGCAAATGAAGAAAACAAATATCTCGATCAAAGGTGTCACTCTACGGAACAGTCCGGATGATAAAAACTTCTTTTTATATTTAAAAAAACGTGTCAAAACATCATTATTAAACAAGTATGTCAATGCTGCGTAGCAAAATAGCCCTGATTATGACGATGTTCAGTTTTGGAAGACATCTGTGTATATAAGTGTTTCTGCCCTTCATTTAAAAACATACAAGCCACAGTTATGCTTGAAAATTTGTGCATCTTTAAGAATTTTCTACACGTCTGCATGAATATGAAGGAATGAAGAATGAATTCTGATTGTAAAAGGGAGCAGGGGTAAAGAAGTTTTTACTTCATTCTGCTACTTTTTGGACTACAGTCATTTTATTTACCATTTAATCTGTTGAACAATTTATGCATATTTTTTTAATCCTATCTTTTGTCCAAAATGAATGAATGAATGAATGAATGACCATGAAACACCTCAGTCTGCATTCTCCTCCATGCTCGCTTGTTACAAAGAAGGGAAGCCATGTTGCATACAGTTAATGTTTCAGATTGTTTTTAGCAAGAGTTTGGGGAGGGCCCTTTCCTGTTTCAACATATCAACATGACATGAGAACAAAGTGGTTGAATAAAGATCCCTGCAGCAGGATCCACGATGCAGGCGTGTCTGCTGGTTGAAGCGGAGAATGAGGGACCGGCAGGCCTGGCTCGGGTCAGAAACTCAGACACAAACTCACTTCTTTAAGTTCTAAACTACAAAAAGACAAATAGTTGTGTGAAAAAGTGTTTGCCCCCTTCCTGGTTTCTTTCTTTTCTTTTTTTTTTTTGGATGCTTGTAGCTATTATATGTTTCAGATCATCAAACAAATTTAAAGATTAGACAAATATGACTCAAGTTAACACAAAATGCAGTTTTTAAATGAAGGTTTTTATTAGTAAGGGGGGAAAAATCCAAACCATCATGGCCCTGTGCTGGCCGACCAAAATGACCCCAAGAGCACAGCGACGACTCATCCAAGAGGTCACAAAAGACCCCAGAACAACATCCAAGAACTGCAGGCCTCACTTGCCTCAATGAAGGTCAGTGTTCATGACTCCCCCATCAGAAAGAGACTGGGGGGCAAAAATGGCTGCATGGCAGAGTTCCAAGACCAAAACCACTGCTGAGCAAAAAGAACATAAAGGCTCGTCTCAGTTTAGCCAGAAAGCATCTTGATGATCCCCAAGACTTTTGGGAAAATACTCTGTGGACTGACGAGACAAAAGTGGAACTTTCTGGAAGGTGGAGGTCCCATTACATCTGGCGTAAAAGTAACACGGCATTTCAGAAAAGGAACATCATAGCAACAGTAAAAAATGGTGGTGGTAGTGTGATGGTCTGGGGCTGTTTTGCTGCTTCAGGACCTGGAAGACTTGCTGTGGTAAATGGAACCATGAATTCTGCTTCTACCAAAAAATCCTGAAGGAGAACGTCCGGCCATCTGTTGGTGACCTCAAGCTGAAGCACACTTGGGTTCTGCAGCAGAACAATGATCCAGAACACACCAGCAAGTCCACCTCTGAATGGCTTAAGAACAACAACATGAAGACTTTGGAGTGGCCTAGTCAAAGCCCCCACCTGAATCCCATTGAGATGCTGTGGCATGAGCTTAAAAAGGCGGTTCATGCTGGAAAAGCCTCCAATGTGGCTGAATTACAACAATTCTGCAAAGATGAGTGGAACAAAATTCCTCCACAGCGCTGTAGAAGACTCACTGCCAGTTATCACAAACGCTTGATGCAGTTGTTGCTGCTAAGGTGGAACAACCAGTTATTAGGTTTAGGGGAAGATCACTTTTTCACACAGGGACATGGACGTTTGGATCCCCCCCCCCCCCCCCCCCCCCCCCCCCTTACTTATAAAAACCTTCATCTAAAAACTGCATTTTGTGTTTACTTGTGTTATCTTTGTCTACCATATATCAGGTACTAGCAGGTATCAGATACTACCATCAGATACTAGCAGGTATCAAATACTACCATGTATCAGGTACTAGCAGGTATCAAATACTACCATATATCAGAAACTAGCAGGTATCAGATACTACCATATATCAGGTATTAGATACTACCATATATCAGATACTAGCAGGTATCAGATACTACCATATATCAGGTACTAGCAGGTATCAGATACTACCATATATCAGGTACTAGCAGGTATTAGATACTACCATATATCAGATACTAACAGGTATCAGATACTACCATATATCAGGTACTAACAGGTATCAGATACTACCATATATCAGATACTAGCAGGTATCAGATACTACCATATATCAGGTACTAGCATGTATTAGATACTATCATATATCAGATACTAGCAGGTATCAGATACTACCATATATCAGGTACTAGCAGGTATTTGATACTACCATATATCAGGTACTAGCAGGTATCAGATACTAGCAGGTATTAGATACTACCGTATATCAATTACTAGCAGGTATCAGATACTACCAGATATCAGGCACTAGCAGGTATTAGATACTACCATATATCAGATACTAGCAGGTATCAGATACTACCATATATCAGATACTAGCAGGTATTAGCCAACATGTGTCTAATTCTAATGTTTCTGACAACTTGGTAATTTAACCAACAACTTAAAACCAGACATATTATCAGCAGCTTCAAAGCAAGTCAGTCTGTAGCAGCAGCAGCTGCACAGTGGTCACATGACTCTGAAAGGAATGCTGGGAAATGAAGTTCTTCCTGGATAAGAGGGACTTTTTTACATGCTGGACCAACGCTGATTGTAAAAATATCGGTTTGAATTATTGGACGTTTGTCATTTGTGTGTGGTTCATTAAACTGGAACTGTGCTAATTTAACTGTCTTTGGCCCTTAGCCTTTTCTTTTCAGTCAGATTTCTACGCTTCAACCTCATCTCCATTGTTTGTGTTGCCATGGTGACGCTGACTGACATTCAGTGTCATTTGCTGGGTCGGTACGTGGAACTAACTTTAAACTCAGTCAATGAACGTACACTTACATTTAGTGAAATCTTTATCAGATAAATTTTAACAAAGGATATATTTTCATCTATTAAAAAAAACATACAGAGATATCAGAAAATTTCACGTACCCCTCTGGAAAGCCTTGATTTACCCCCATTTGAGAAATAAAGCTTTAGATTCTAAAGCACTTTGGGAAGCCTGGGGGTGTGAGAAATGTGCAGCATAATTAAATTTGACTGTTTTTGTTACATCCATTATAACTGGTGAGCATCACTCAGTAGATCTACGAACCAGCCGCATGTTTCTGGCCACACCGTGAATGTAAGATGATCTCCACGACTTCCTTGTATTTACTTTTTGATAGCACCTGAGCACCTAATAAGTCCTCAGTTTGCGTCGCCATCAATCTAAAGCCTATATGGTCAAAGATGACATAAACTCTGCTCAAATATACTTTACAGCAGACATGTGATCACCGCGACAGCTGTACTGCATAAGGGAACATTCACACGGAAATGGAGGCTAACAGGAATGTAAAGAGAAGACAGGCAAGGGGGGGGGGGCTGAGGGAGGACAGGAATTCCAGAAAGAATGAAAAAACAGGTTGTGGGGTGGAAAAGAAAAGTGGAAGAGGCAAGTTAAAAAATGAGAATGAGATAAAAACATGTGGGGAGACCGGAGCACGTCGGGGGGGGGGGTAATACGGGAAAGCCAGACGGCGGCTGTTGGAGGCAGGACTTGCATTGCTGTTGAAAAATAGAGGTGGGAAAAGATTTCGATGCACTGAAATTTTGCGATATTTTCATATGCTATCATAATGACATTCAGAAACGCGGTATCGATATATTTTACTAACGAAATCTCGCGGTACAAAATCTCGTGATATTTCATCGTTCTGTTACAAAATCTCGTGAGAATTCGTAACAGGACGATGAAATCTCGCAACATTTTGTAAGTAAAGTAGATCGATACCGCACTTTTAAATGTTGATCTAATATCGGCATATGAAAATATTACGATATTTCAGTGTATCGAAATCTTTTCCCGCCCCTACTTTTCAAAGTGTCGGAAACAGAAAACAAAACTACTATTTGCAATGACTGCTTTTTTTCACTTTTAATATCGGTATCAGTTATCAGCCACATGAGTTTTAAAATATCGGCAAATTGGATATCGACCAAAATTCCAATATCATGCATCCCTAATATATATATATATATGTATATGAATATATACATATATATATATATATTTTAACTTCTGAGCTGGTCACATAAATGCTTTCAAGCGGAGAAAATGATATTTTTCCAGGATATGGCACGTTGGCGGTAGACCGTCATGAAATGACATTTCCTCTCATAGTTTCCTGTGTCAGCCGTTACTGAGCATTTACTAAGTTGAGTTATTTCCTGCTGGTGTCACCGATCTGGTCGTGCACCGTGCTTCAAATGAAAGCAAGACGTCTACAAACAGAGCCTCTGTTATAAAGGACTGCTTAAGCCCTGTTCAGAGGTCAATCCAATTCAATTCAGCTTATTTATTTAGCAGCAATTCACAACATAAGTCATCACAGGGTGATTTACAGGGAAGGCAAACAAGTTCAAAAGTTCACTTTAACTGGTTGGTTCTGTAAAGTTTGCTCGCCTTTCTCTGAAGTCAGCTGAGTAAGTGAGTGGTGGGTCGGCCAACAACTCATTTTCTTAAATGGGGATTAATATGCTTCCTGGGTACGGCTGAATATTGTAGTTTCCTACCATCTACAGCAGCAAATGTAGAAACAATATTTAGTAAAAGAGTACAAGCTTAAATAAAACTGAAGCAGTAAAGTTGTGTATTATTAGAAATGTGAAAATGTGTCTGTGTGGACCTGGGATGCAGATATCTATTATTACTCGCACCAGGTTGATATTTGGGTCAAAAGTTACACGGCGTCCCTTTAAAATATCCGGGATTTCATTTTGCTACAGTTACAGAAAATCATTGTGATTCCTATGTGAGGCACATATGGATCCATGTGGATCACATGTGGATTCGCACCACAACGAGCGACTATTCTGATTGTCTGTTAGTCATCGACTATTGAAACGATTAATCGAGTTATCAGTTAATGAATAACTGTGAAATTACTCTTAGTGAGCAATCAGCTTTCAGTGTTTCCAGAAACTTTTGTAGCCGTGGTGGTATTAATGGTTTGAGGCGGTTAGGAAAGATATTAATAGCCTACAATAATGAAATACATTTGGGATTTTTATTAGGATATTATTAACTAAGTTATTACTGATGCCACATTACAAATCTGTATGCATACTAAAAATAGAGGTATCAATTTGTACTTTAAAGGGTCCAAAGCTTGTTGCTGACATTTCTGTACCTTCATGGTCCATTTTTGTACCTTATCAAGCTGTATGAGTTAATAAAGTACAATTAAACCAATTAAAGATGATGAATAAAAGTCAATAAAATAGAGATTATGACAACAATCAAAGATGCTAATAATAAATGAATGATTATTATAGAAATATTAGGCCAAACACATATATAGTTATACATATAATTATTACTATGATTATTACGAAAGTCATAATATAATAACTATAATAATACTACTGTTTAGAAGGGCTGCTAGTTATAGTTATTTTACAAGATACACACATTTTTCAATGCTGCAGGTACCCTTAGGGTTGAAATGGTACAAATTTGTACTTTATATAACTTTGGACCCTTTTTCATAGTATATAGGTACTTCTGGCCTCATAAAGACCAATATTGTACTTTTGAGAGAACATTTGTAAAAAATGTACCTAATCTTAGGTCTTCTGTGTAATTCTAAGTTATAAAAATGTTTTTTGTTAAACATGTTTGTAGTTTATACGCTACAAAATCAAACTTTTTTAATACTCCGGTTTGATGGTTTAGTTTTTTTTCTTCTTTTAGTGAGATTTTTTCCAAAAACAGTTAACTCCGTTTTTTCTAAATGCTGCTTCTGCACATAAACTCTTCATTTACTTTTTGAATATTTTCACCAAATCACACTCACATGAAGTAGAGGGTTTTAATGAGGTTAAATGGAGATAGGAGGTTTGGACCCGACAGCGACGATAAAGCAGTTAACTCAGTTTTTTCTAAATGGTGGTTAACTCATTTTGGAAAAGAACTCTTCACATATATATATATATATATATATATATATATATATAGTTTTATATCTATACTTGCATAACATTTATTCAGTATGACCCTCAATGCAATGCTTCTATCATGTGCAGTATGATATAATGATGGTCTGTATTAACCTACTAAGCTACAGAGGATTTTTTTTCTTTTTTTTTAAATGTGCAAAATCAGATTAGCAGCAACGCATCAGTCAGACCTGCTGCTGTCTTATGATTCTGCAGCGCTCTTTGGTCATTGGATCAGCAGCTTTTAGTGACTCCAAGATCAGGATTCAGATCTCAGACTTGGACCTTTTTCATGGCGAGTCGCTCCACGAGTCGTCCCCCCCCCCCCCCCCATGTGCACCTGCACCGTTTTTACTGTTTCTAGATTTTTTGCTTTTTTATGAATGAAGCTAAACTTGCTGAGGAGTGAAAGAGCAGTGCGGGGAGGGGTGAAGATGAGCAGAGACGTGAGCGACAGCAGGAGGAGGAGGAGGAGAGAGAAGGGTCTATCTGCGGCTCGCAAGACAGGGGCGTGTCGTAGTGTGGGCGTGTCGTGGTGTGGGCGTGTCGTGGTGTGACGTTACACGACGACACGCCCACCAGGCCAACGAGAGCATGGTAAAATCTAGCCCTACCCCTGACCCTTCCCCTAAACCTAACCAGACCCACCCACAATGCGACACGCCCACAATGCGACACGCCCACACTAAGACACGCCCACTGGGTTGCAAGCCGCAGATAGATACACTTGGGAGGAGAGAGGAGGAGGTGCAGGTGGTTTACCAGAACATCCGCCATGTCCTGAGGGTGGGCAGTCTGTTAGCGTGCCAGTCGTCAGCGATGTTAGCAGGCCGGGCGCATGCATGTCATCCCCCCTTCTGTGGACCTCTGCTTTATAAGTACACACGTACATACATCCAGCACACGTGTGAACACGCACACACACACACACACACAAATGCACGAATGTGTGTACAAACATGCCAAACATGAGGACACACGAGGAAGTTTCCAGCAGCAAAGCAGGAGTGTGTGAAGACAAGCAGTCATGGAGGGAAGCAACGTTGCCACGCAGAGAAAGACAGCGGCAACCACACACACACACACACACACACACACACACACAGGCAACGGCACGGACACACACGCAGAGAAAGACAGCGGCAACCACACACACACACAAGAACATGCACACACAGCCAACAACATCATTGCACAGGCAACGACACACATACAGGCAACAAAACGCATGTAATGACCCACACACAAGCAATGACATCCACACACAGGCAACAACACACAAGCAATGACATACAAGCAACAACACAGGCAACAAAACGCGCAAACAGGCAACAACACACACACACACACACACACACACATAAGGAGAGAGAAAAAGAGGCTACGGTGAGTCTTTGTACAACTCATCAACTTTGTTATACAAATAATCCTTCAGAAGTTATAAATACTCCAACAGTCATAGTAGTAGTAGTAGTAGTTGTAGTAAACGATACAGTCAGTATTTTAAAAAAAGAAAAAAGATTTACTTTTTAAATCCCAATGAGGAAATTGGTTCTCTGCATTTAAGCATGTCAGGTTGGAGCCGTGGGTTGCTAGTTAAAGCACCTGTGCAGCAGATGGTGGGTTAGGGACGTTGCTCAAGGGTCCACCGTGGTTCACCTGAGTGTTGAACCCGGATCTGGCACGCCCCAGCCCACGACATTAACCACTACACTCCCCCACTGGAGAGTATTCTGGAGAAGTATTCTGGAGACGTCCGTCTTCCAGATGCCAATAAAACCAAAGTTAACGTTTCTTCTTCTCTTTTTCATTTTAAATTTTGTAAATTCTAAGTTTCTCTCCAAACGTGTGATTTTCACCTTGAAACATGAGAAAGTGGCCACCAATTCATTATTAAATCCATCAAAATGGTACACGTCCCGAATCCAGAACTGTTTGAAATGTCCAAAATTGATTATTTATACTAATGACACCAGGACCTGTTACGAAATCTCATGAGATTTCACGAAATACCACAATATTTCACTGTTCTGTTATGAAATCTCGCGGTATTTCCTGAAATCTCATGAGACTTCGTGACAAAACGATCTTGTGAGACTTCATTAGTAAAATAGATCAATACCGCATTTGTAAATATATGGTATCGGCATATGAAAATATCTTGATATTTCAGTTTATCGATATTTTTTCCCACCCTAATTGAATAATCAGTGACCCCTTTGTAGTCAGTCGAGGTGCAGCCGGGTCATTACGAAAAAATAAAGCAAAAAAATGTGGACAACCAATGCCGCGATATAACGATATGTGTAAATATCTTTCATGTAAATATCATATGGCGATATCATATCAGTATATCGCAGAGCCCGACTTTGTATATATGGTCGTCCTCAAAATTATTCACACCCTCCAATTAAAGAAAAGGCTAAATTGATAATAGTAATTCATATAACAATAAACTAAAGAAACAAATAATAAATAAAAATTTACAAAATTATAATTTAGAGAAATAAATTGTTGCTTTTGAAATATGGTTGAAAATAACTATTAAAAAAAAACAAATAAACAAATTGTCCTAGTCACATTAGAGCACCTTTCCGGTGAAATATGGACCAAAATACCTGTGAAGAGGTGCTGACGTCTGATTGGACGTTACAGAAAACACCTGATTGTCTCAAAGTGTAGCTCAATAAAATTTGAGCTTCAGAGCCCCATCATGCTTATTTATTTGTTTTATTTTTTGTTTGTTTATTTTTAATACTTCTGTTTACCGATATTGATATTTCAGCATTCTGTTACAAAATCTTGCAAGAATTCACAGAAATTCATGCGAGATTTCAAAACAGAAAAATGAAATATCGCGAGATTTTGTCAATAAATAGATCAATACCGCATTTTTAAATGTCAAAATGATATCAGCATATGAAAATATCGTGAAATTTTTGTGAATTCTCATAAGATTTCATAATAGAACGATGAAGTATCATGAGATTTTGTTAATAAAAGAGATCGATACTGCGTTTTTAAATGTCAATATGATATCAGCATATGAAAATATCGTTACATTATTGTAAATTTTCGCGAGATTTCCCAACAGAACGATGAAGTATCATGAGATTTTGTTAATAAAAGAGATCGATACTGCGTTTTTAAATGTCAATATGATATCAGCATATGAAAATATCGTTACATTATTGTAAATTTTCGCGAGATTTCCCAACAGAACGATGAAGTATCATGAGATTTTGTTAATAAAAGAGATCGATACCACGTGTTTAAACGTCAACATATTAGCATAGAAAATATCGTGAATTTTTTGTGAATTCACCCGAGATTTCATAACAGAATGATGGAATATCGCGAGATTTTGTTAGTAAAATAGATCGATACCGCATTTTTAAATGTCAATATGATATCAGCATATGAAAAAATCATGAAATTTCTGTGAACACTTGCAAGATTTCGTAACAGAACGATGACATATTGTGAGATTTTGTTTGTTACATAGATCGATACTGTGTTTTTAAATGTCCCTATGATATCAGCATATGAAAATATCGTAAAATACGGCTACATGCTTCGGCACTTTTGCTGCAGGTTTAATTTGATGAAGGGAACTGGAGAAAAAAACCAAAGCAAAAACAGGAAAATATGAAAAATATTCCAAAGGAAATTACAGAGATCATCTGGCGATATCAGATGGAAATATCTTTCACTCCATGAATCATTTCAGACCTAATTGCCTGCCTGGCCAAACGACCCATGGGGTCATTTTTGGAGCAGGAGAGTCTCTGAAAGCTCGGGTTTCGTCATTGCTTCTTCCAGTCCTGGATAATGAGTTCGTTTCTCTAACTGCGTAATGTGAACATCCAGTCATGTAAATAAAACAAAAAAAAACCCACAAGTACTCCTTCTCAATGTCATTTTCAGGGTTTTCAGCATTAGTTTAATTAATCCCTGACCTCCTGAGCTGCCGTTTAAGTGGATAAATACCCCTGATTACTGCACATCGTCACTGAGCGAGCGAGGAGTAAAACACCAGCTGCAGAAAAACCAGAGGTCCACTGGTTTAAAAGAAAAAAAAGCCGTCAATCTTTGCAGAGATATCAGCAACTATTGGAGCATTTCTGAACCGAGGATGGAAAACACAGTATAACAGTATGCAAAGCACTATTGTTAGTGAGAAAAGTACACTCAGCAAAAGTTTTTTTTATTTAATTCATCAATCATTTTTATTTTAATTTGCAAATTTTCAAAAGTGGCATTGCTGTTGCTTTTAATAGCAGCTCCCTTTCAGACATCTACCTCTGCAGATCATTTTCCTTTGAAATTCCCCTCAAGTGAGTAACTTGAATTCCACATTGAAACCATGAGACAGAGATTAGTGGCAAGGTTGTTGCTCATCATGCCAATTAGTTTCAATAAGGGAAACTAATGATGCTAAGAAGTCACTTAAGGGAAAATGGAAAGGCTGTCAAAGCAGGCTCCATAAGCAGAGATTTACAGAATAATACATATACATCTGTTCAGACAAAAAGCAGCAGAATTATGTATGTTACCACTTCATCTTGTGAGTATGATTTTTGACAGTGATGGCAGCGATAAAAGCCAAATCTGCACTGACCACCAGAGGTTTTTGACTTTTTATTCCCTGGACGTCAACAGGGAAAAACACAGGAAACACAGTGAATTAGGTGCAACATGTAGCTGGATTTTCCCCACGTTCTTTTAGTTAAAGCAGGGCGCAAATCAGATATTTTATATGGACATTTAAACAAAAGAAACGCCTCATGTTGGACTTTCCGTTGGTTTTATGAATTTTGTTTAATGGGATTTAAAGTAGAACTTTCCAAATGTAAAACTGCTTCTGAGTGGTTCTGATGGCACACTGACGTTCATTATGAACATTCCTGGAGCTGCTGCTGTCCTGCAGCAACCCGAGGAGGAGAAAGCAGCCTTTCCTACTTCCCTCCCATCCCGGCACATCACTCTGCATCAGGATTTACCGGCACTGCGTCACATGCTAGAAAGTTCTGACGTTTACTGTCTGGACAGAGCTCAGAGAAGAAACAGGATGCAAGACAGACTTTAATGGAGCTAAAAACATAAGGCCCCGTTTCCACTGAGCAGTACGGTGCGGCTCGGTCTGGTCCGGTACGCTATTTTTGTGCGATTTCATTATAAAATGGGCACATAAAACCAAACTGTACCGTACAATGTGTGGACCGCATTAGGAAGGGGGGCCATACATGGTACGATACGGTTAAGGTGGGGCTATGTAGCTACATCACGCTGGCGGACGGAGAAGCTTCAGTGTCCCACGGTGCAGTTAAATATCAGTTATATATCAATAAATGTTAGCTCAATATTAGTTAATGTTAGTTAAATATCAGTTAATATCAGTAAAAGTCAGTTAAATATCAGTTAATGTTAGTTAAATATCAGTTAATATCAGTAAATGTCAGTTAAATATCAGTTAAATATCAGTAAATGTTAGTTAAATATCAGTTAATATCAGTAAATGTCAGTTAAATATCAGTTAATATTAGTTAAATATCAGGTAATATCAGTAAATGTCAGATAAATATCAGTAAATGTTAGTTAAATATCAGTTAATATCAGTAAATGTCAGTTAAATATCAGTAAATGTTAGTTAAATATCAGTTAATATCAGCTAATGTCAGTTAAATATCAGTTAACATCAGTTAATATCAGTTAAATATTAGTTAATGTTAGTTAAATATTAGTTAATGTCAGTTAAATATCAGTTTATCAGTTAAATATCGGTTAACATCAGTTAAATATCAGTTTGATAACAGTTAATATCATTAAATATCAGTTAATGTCAGTTAAATATCAGTTTATCAGTTAATTATCATTTGCATCTCTTATGTAATATTTAGGTCGGGTAGATAGGTTACTGTGTACTACTTAGCTAACATATGATTACATCTGCATAATAAACATGGTAACGCATGTCATAAATGTACTAACTTTTTTTTGCATTTACACCAACCAGTTTTCTTTCTTAAAGGTACAGTCTGCAGTTTCCCTGTTGAAAATAAACATTAGACTTGTGCAAGTGAAATCCATCTCACCTTTAAGCCTCTACTTTCGTGTGGTGGTGAGTTTGTTTGCAGCTCCCTGTCTGTAATTTGCTATTTCCTGTTTTTATGGTGCATTCGGGACGTTTCTGGGCAGAGATTTCTGTTTAAATCGCCAGCCAATGACAGGGCTAAGGGCATGACGCTGTCTGGGGACACGCTCATGATTGAAGCCAGTTGTGGACGCAGCGAAGAAAAGGAAGTACTCTGCGGTGAAAAAGCTTTAGATAGTGCATGATGGCAAACCAGGGTTAATATTGGTTTGGCTTTTACCCATTTCTGGGCTCTGACAGAGAGGCTGAAGAGCGATGCGGCCATTAGACCGAGGGGAGGGGCTCTCGGTTTGAACAGTGTTTACAAACAGAAACGGGTGGAAACTCTGGATTCTACCTTTAATTATGATGTTTATTATCATTTACAAGCATTAACTGTGGTCACATAAAGTTCTATATGCAAATCTGAAAATCACAAACCGAGTTCATTCCTGGAAAACATGGATATGGTTTAAGTTCTTCATGTTTTCTTTACGACTGGTCACCAGTTATTTATGTGGTTTCCACACGTGTCACATATGACCACAAGTCGGTTTTCTCGTTCCCACATGTTAATTATTTGTGGCCATGATTTAATCATGCGTGACCACGAGATAAAACCTTATGGCCATGCCTGATCAATGTTTCGCCACAAGTCCCAGCTAGTGATACGGCTACGCTGGGATCTGGTTTAAAGGAATAGTACACCCACAGAATGATGGTTCGTCATCTTCTCCACATCCTCATGCTGAGCAAGACTGGAGCACTTTTTAAATATCTCAAATGCAGCCGGTGATCGGACAGGTTTTTTGTTTTTCCCCAACTTTCATATAATGGAGTTCAGCGGCGACTGAACCAAAAAGGTCCATAAAAGTCCACAAAAACATGTTAATATTCCTCCATACTGCTCATAATTTACTCAAAACGACATCATTTAGTAGATTTTTATAGCCTAAACAGCGATCTCGTCTGTGGGGGGAAACAAAAACCTGTTCGATCTCCGGCTGCATTTGAGATATTAAAAAAGTGCTCCAGAGTCTTGCTCAGCATGAGGGTGAGGAGAAAATGAACGCACATCATTCTGTGGGTGAACTATTCCTTTAACCGTGGAAGTTGCCCAGCGGAAGATGAAGTTGCCGTGGAAACGCTCGCCTGAATGGGCCGGACCATTCTAACACTTCTGAACCGGACCGAACCGCTCAGTGGAAACAGGCTATTATTGCCTAAATTGTCTAAAGATGTTGTTTAAATGATTCTGGACCAAAAACCACGGGACAGATTAATTGCCCTTCATCAAGGTTTGCAGCAACATGCTGCTCCGTCTGGCTTTGGTCTGCAGAGCAGATCTGCGGTGAATTTTCCAGTTTAGGACGCTGTGATACGACGGTTACATGCAACTGCTCCCAGTGCCGTCCATGTTTCACCTACAGCTCACCAGACAGTCTTTGCATGTCTTTGGCTAACATCTCCGCGATAAGGTCGGCTTTTAGCGCTGCCATTGATGCTGGTTTGAGGAGAAAACTTCTTTCTCATGTGTTCAACCACATAAACTATTCAATTTTTAATAGAAATAAATGAGTATTTAAAAATAACTAACCATTCCTGGTAGGGATGCACAATATAACCCTATCGGTATTGGTCTATATCGGCCTGAAAACTGTGTATCGGACATCGTCCCCACCGATATTTAACTGTTTAGCCCACTGTTTCTAAAGTCTAAAAAAAAAAAAAACTTCTAAAGACTAGGGGTGGGAAAAGATATCAATACACTGAAATATTGTGATATTTTCATTGGCCAATATCATATCAATATTAAAAATACAGTATCAAGCTATTTTACTTACATCTTGCGAGATTTCATTGTTCTATTACAAAATCCCACAATATTTCATGAATTGTTGCGATATTTTGTAACAGAAAGATAAAATCTTGTGAAATTTTGTTAGTAAAATAGATCAATACCACGTTTTTAACTGTCAATATGATATCAGCATATGAAAATATCACGATATTTCAGTGTATTGATATTTTTTTTCCCAGCCCTACTCTTTAGAAGTTTTAAAGTCTTTAAAAAAGAAGTTTTATTTTTTTTAGACTTTTAGAAATATCGTGATTTTTTCATATGCTGATATCATATTGACATTTTTAAAATGTGGTATCGATCTATATTACTAAAAATCTTGCGAGATTTTATCTTTCTGTTATGAAATATCGCGAGAATTCATGAAATATCTTGGGATTTTGTAATAGAAAAATGAATTCTTGCAAGATTTTGTTAGTCAAATAGCTCGATACCACATTTTTAAATATCGCTTTGATATTGACGAATGAAAATATTGCAATATTTCAGTGTATCAATATTTTTTTCCACCCCTTCTTTTCAAAGTGTTGGAAACGGATAATAAAACTACTATTTGCAATGACTGCCTATTTTTTTTCAGCTTTAATATCGGTATCGATATCGGTTGTCGGCCAAATGACTTTTAAAATATCGGCATATCGGATATCAGCCAAAATTCCAGTAGCATGCATCCTAATTCCTAGTTTAATTGCCAGGAACAAACTATCTTACTATCTGTAGTGTATTTAAAATACATTTTTGTACTTTAATTTAGGTGAAGGAGAAAAATCCTCTCTGTTGCACATTCACTTGATCGCTGTGTAAGTGATTTGTTAAACTACCTGTTAGCAACACACCACCAGTTAAGCTAAAATTGTGTCAAACTGAACTAATTTTCTTCTTCTATTCTTTTAATCCAGCGCTAATCCTGTTGCTGTAAAGGCAACACAGCAACATAGCTGGTAAAAGCAGTAAACAAATACACAAAACAGGAGATTAAAAGTGACAAGCACACATTCAGACACAAACATGCACATGACAAAGATAAAGATGGACTGGCAGACTCAGGACAAGAAGAGAAAGAAAGACAGAAATGATGAGAAAGAGAAAGAGGAAGGGGAAAGGAAGATGAGCAACCTGAAAAAGAGGATGTAGGCAACAGACACAATGAAGAAAGACGCAGGAAGAGGAAGTGTGTACCAACGGGCAAGAAGAAGAAGGAAACAAAAAGAAGACTCATCTTCTTTAAGTCGCTTCGCTGTCTAACAAGTCTTATAATCTAAAGTTTAGGAATTTCGACCGGCCTTGAAACTGAGTATCGGACATCGGCCACCCCACCGATATTTAACCGATATTTAACAGATCAGCACACTGTTTCTAAAGTAAAAAAAAAAAAAAGACTTGTTTTTCTTCCTCCTCTTCAAAAACTTCTTTTTGAAAGACTTTAGAACTTTTAAAGACTAGAAGTGGGAAAAAAATATTGATACAGTCAAATATCGTGATATTTTCATATGCTGATATCATATTGACATTTAAAAATGAGGTATCAATCTATTTTACTAACGAAATCTCACAATATTTCATCGTTCCTATACAAAATTTCATGAGAATTCGCGAACATTTTGTCTTTCTTTCATATGCTGATATCATCTTGACATTTACAAACGAGGTATCAATCAATTTTATTAACGAAATCTCGCGGCATTTCATCGTTCTGTTACAAAATCCCGTGAGATTTCATGAAATATTGTGAGATTTTGTAAGTAAAATAGATCGATACTGCGTTTTTAAGTATCAATTTGATATCTGCATATGAAAATATTGCGATATTTTAGTGTATAGATATTTTTTCCCACCCCTATTTATCAATGTCTCAGAAATGGATAACAAAACTGCTTTTTGAAATAACTGCTTATATTTTTCAGCTTCAATATGGGTATCAATATCAGTTCTCGGCCACATGAGTTTTAAAATATCGGCATATTGGATATCGGCTAAAATTCCAATATTGCGCATCCCTAAAATAAACATTTTAGGAGTTTATTTCATGACACTTTGTCTGATGCACCCAAATCTCCTGAAAATGCAGCTAAAGTTGGTGTTTTCACCGTGGTGCTCGTCTGAACCCTGTCATGTCTGGTATCGTTGGAAACATCACTTTTCCTGAACGATGTCATCTCAACAAAACTTGATATTTCCAGCTGTATCGGTTGTTAAACTTGATCAGAAAAGGGAGGGTTTTATGCTAAGCGTGGACTCTCATTAACTGATCTTAATTTTGGACATTGTCATTGGTTCACATTGGTCACGTGACACGGTGCAGCCGCTTCCCATCTGGCCTTCGATGAACTTAGGAAGTTAAAATACCAAAAGAAACGCGTCCAAAATGTTTTTCAGAGACAGAGAGACGTACCGTTGTCTGTAGGAGACAACAGGATGTCACAATAACCGCAATTACCGTGTTTTAGAACAAAAATGTGGAGAATTTTACAATCCAAAACTTTTAAAGGCATTTTCTCAAAATGAGTTTTTTCTCTCCACTTCAGGAGCACTTACAGAAACCAAACTTTCAAGTTTTGCTCCTGACTGTATTCTTAAAGTTTGCAGAAGGATTTTTTGATATCTCATTCACAGGCTGATTTATTGAACATTTCATCCCAAAAACATGACAAAAAATGAGTTTTTTTCCGGTTGTTGACAGTATATTCTAGATTGTGAAATGATCTATAGATATCTAAAATCCCCTCTGTGAAAACATTTGACTTTGATATGTAAGCAAAATTCAAAAGAAACTTTGACCCTGGTTTAATCCCGTGTTTAGATTTTTTTCCTAGAAATGTATGCAAATTTGCACATTTTTGGCAATATAACACCTCATTTGCATATTTAGTCATAAAATTTGAGAAAACTTGCAATACAAAAAATGATAGTAGCCCTAATGTGAGGAATAGACCGGGAAAGTTTCATGATAACAGGTTTACTCTATGAGGTGTCTCGCCTTAAGAGTATTTTATCTCAGCAGCACATTTCTTTCTATATTTGTGTATCTGGTTGTCTTGAACGGGCCGAGGATGACGATGGTTGAAAAGCAACACTCAGAACTTTACTTCTGGACGTCTGATCTTTCCTACTACAGGACACAGCTCATGTCCAAAATAAGAAGGGGGAGGGGGTTTGGATGGGGCTCCCCGTGAAGCAGGAGCTTACCTTCCTCGCTGAGAGAGTGAAAAATCCGGGTTTTCCATACAGCACCTCACACTCTGCTGTTGAATCTTTCTCACGCTGATAACAACCAATCACCTGACCTGACCACTCATTTGCCACAAGCCCGAACTGGACCCGACCCCACCCACTGGGTCGCAACAGGTCGCGACGGGTTCGGGCAAAGATGCTGAGTCTCCTGTTATCCATGACAAACTCACGTGCGTAACAGCTTCCCACCACTAGGTGTCAGTAACGTGTCTGTCAGTTGTAAAAAAAGCTACAATAAGCAGAAGACTTGTAGCTAGCGGCAAGAATAGGGGATTATCACGCTTCCTTGTTCCGAACTTCCGGTTTTAAACAGTTAGACGGCCCACTTCCGGTCCAGTTCAATGTCCCTGCTTTACTTCGCAGATAACGTGAATAAACGCCAGCCCTACTGAAATTTTCACGGATTCCAGACTGAAGTGATACTAAGGAAGAAGTGGATCAAAGCAATTCACCAGAGTGAAGGGCCGAACTTTATAATAAAACAACGTAGCATGTTTGTTTGCAGCCGGTGGGGCACAACACCGGCATGCTAGCATTAGCCAGCTAGCGTTTACCGACGTGCTTAACATTGTGCGTCTTAAAACACACAAACATCTGAAAATCGGGTCTGTACCCCCCCCGTTTCCAGTGGAACAACTGGGGACTGCCAAGAAAGGAGACGCTTTCAGATGCTTGTGTGTTTTCAGCCGCACGAAGTTAGCACGTTATCGAGCTGGCTAATGCTAACCTGCTAACAGTAGTCCGTCAGCTACTACTCTGTTAAACTTTGTAAATCGGATAAACGCCAATGCCAAATTTTCATTCCAGACTGAAGTGATGCTGAGGAAGAAGTGGATCAAAACGACCGATTCGCCGCGGTGGAGGACCGAACTTTATAATATAACGACACACGTTTGTTTGTGGCCGGCAGACTGCGCAGTCGTGTTAGCCTGTAAGCATTAGCCAGCTTGATGACGTGCCTAACTTTGTGCGGCTGAAAACACACAAGCATCTGAAAGCGTCTCCTTTCTTGGCAGTCCCCAGTTGTTCCACTGGAAACGGGGGGGGGTACAGACCCCGATTTTCAGATGTTTGTGTGTTTTAAGACGCACAATGTTAAGCACGTCAGTAAGCCGCTAGCTGGCTAATGCTAGCATGTTGTGAAGTGCCGGTGTTGTGCCCCATAGGCGACAAACAGACGTGTGTTTTATTATAAGTTGGATACGGCCCTTCTCACCGCGGCGAATCGATCGCTTTGATCCAGCTTTTGATCCAGTATCACTTCAGTCTGGAATGAAAACTTAACTTATGTTTGGGTTTATCCGATTTAAACAGTATAACAGAGCAGGAACGGCTGTCGTTAACATGGCCCGGAAGAGGAAGTGTCCAAAATCCGGGAACTTCCGGTAAGCGTGATAATCCCTATTTAAGTATAAAACAAAATACGAAGGTGAAAGTGGTTCCTAACTCCCATAAAAATAAAAATTGCGTTAATAGAAGCTTATTAATTAAATGCAGTTTTGTAAACAGAAGTATCAAGACAAAGCTCAGATAACGTTACCCAGAACTTTTGTTTTTTAACATTAAAGCAGCATACAAGAAACTATATAGGAATTTTGAACAAATGAAATAAACAGTTTATTTTTGAAGCAAATTTAAAGTATAAGACCATTCAAATTGCTATCATGAAATAAATTCTTTATCTAAATGATTGATGTATTAATTAAACTAGAAATTTCATTTACAGTCTGTTTGGGCCTTTTAATATTCTACAAGGTATTTATTTTATCTCTGCATTATTTTATTGGTCAAATTTCCATTTTTTCATTAGTTATTTATTAATAATTGATAGTTTCCGTGTAAACAATCCTGAGTTCAGCTTTTAAATTTGTTCATTTCACAGTCTGATTTCACACCGTGAACTTTGGCTTATTGAGCGTCTGCAGGTTTGCGTACGCATGAGAAATAAATGTCTCAGTGATGATGTCACTGCATCATCTCACATATTTTAGGTGTTCAGCTGTCTGTGGATTTGGGTTAGACATCGAATACAAATTAAACCAGTGTGAGATCAGTAAAACCAGTAAAGTGTTCATATTCTAATGGGTCCATGAGCCACTTCGTACTGGAAAAATTAGACCCAAGTTTAAAAAACGTTAAGACTCCTGCTCTAGTGGATACATTGGCAAACTATGCCAACATAAAGCATGAATGGGGACGGTGTGAGCAGGGAGTAGGACTGGGGGAGCATGTCAATATAAAAAACTATATCAATTTATTTTTAAATGAGATATAGAATCGGACCATATCACATATCGATATACAGTCGTCCTCAAAATTACTCTCCAATTAAAGAAAATGCTAAATTAACTATAGTAATTCAAATAAAAAGAAACTTCACAATGTAATAATAAATACAAATTTACAAAATTATAATGTAGTAAAATAAAATATTGCTTATGGATTGTGGTTGAAAAGAACATTTGAAAAAAAAACCCAAACAAATAAAACTGTCCTAAACTAATTAAGAGCACCTTGCTCATTAACGGAGGACAAAAATACCTGTACGGATGCAGACGTCTGATTGGATGTTACAGACACCTGAGTGCAGTGATTGGCTCAAAATGTTGCTTAATAAAATTTTAGTTCATGAGGCCTATCATGCTTGTTTATTTGTTTTATTTTTTGTTTGTTTGATTTTAATATTTCTGTTAGACCGCAATTAAAATCATTGTTGCGATTTTCATAAAAATTTTTATTTATTATTACTTTTGCCAATATTACCTTATTTCACTGACAGCGGATTTTTTCCTTATTTATTAGGAGTATTAATAACTCTGAGGATGACTGTACGTAGTTCAATGTTTGATTTTTTTTCGTCTTTATCTAAATGCTGCCGTTACTTGGGTTTGTCATACTTTATTTTCGTTACTTGCCTTTGTGAATTTGTCATTTATCCAGTATTTATCTTTACATTTCATTGTTCTTTAAACAGCCGAGCATCATTTCATCCGGCCGGTTTAAATAAAACTACTTGTAACGTCATATTAGGCTTTGACTGTGACTAAACATTTGCTCTCACTTTGTGACAAAAATATCAGGATATATATCGATATTCAGCACCTAGCCCTAGCAGTGACATCTGACAACGTTTGAAACACTAATATTAATAATAATATTTCATTTTAAAAAATTATATTTTTAAAAAATATTTTTAAAATTTTATTTGTATTGCACTTTATATTAAAAGCAATCTCAAAATGCTAGTTTTTAAAAAAAATGGGGCTAATTTAGTGAACATAAATGTGCCACTGAGGAGATACTAGAACTGTTTGGACCAAAAGTGCCAAATGCATCAACGATGAAGAATTGTTGAATTTAATCAGAATAACTATGAGGTGTATAAGTGTAAAAAAAATAAAAAAAATAAATACAGTACCTTTAAAGGTACAGTATGTGAGAATTACTGAAATCTGGTGGTAAAGATGGGTGTTTTAAAGAAAAGATGTTATCTTTCAAATAGCGTCATACCCTTCCTATTCCTTCAGGGACACCGTAGTAAAAATGGTGGAACAAATATGGCAGCCTCCATGTGTGCACTGCTCAGCAAGTATATAAATGACTCATTCTAAGAAAATAAATACATAACAGTTATTTTAGTGTAGCAATTACACATAAATAGAAACACAGTTTTGAATTATAAATCACATTTTTCTGCCATTGACCTTTGATTTTTTACACGCTGTACCTTTAATATTTATCCAAACATTGGTGTGTAGTGTGAACACGTCATTGTTAGTCATTTGCAGCCTATACCTGTAGAGTAAGTCTGTAAAGTGTGAAAATGTTCAAAACATTAAATAATGCAACATTTATCAGTTTTACTGCTAAAAATAACAGGAAGTAATGTGGTTTGCCTTGTTAAATCCCTTCCGCTGACAACTAGTTTTGCTTTATTATGGCTGAAATTCCGTCGGTTTTTATTTATAATACTCAGTTATTCTTTTTTTTCTTTTTTAAACTTCAGTGACGCTTGAAATTGAACTTAATAACCACCACATCTCCACTTAACTAAACGTGTTATATGAATTATTGTTTTAAAGATGCTTGTTTACCTAATTAGGCGTCTGATTATTTTTTCAGGACATGATATAACAGATAAAACTCGGTGTGAACAGACAGAACAAGCAAAACCAAAACTTTCCCGGCAGCATCCATGTTGCTTTTCCCATTTTACCTCCGAGGTAAACCGAACGCACCACTACAAGCGACCTGTGCAACAGTCAGTGACGTCACCCTGGTGGATATAACCAGCAGACACTGGGAGGCTTTACTGGAGAAGTGACTGTCAGGAGAAAACGGCCCGTGAAGGAGAAGAAAACAGAAAATAAAGTAAGGAAAGTGCCATTCCGCGACTGCGGGCTCGCGCTTCGTGTCCCTGCTGAGGCGGAGGAAGAGGAGAGGACGTTCTCCTCTTCACCCCGAACACGCTCCGCTTTACAGAAGGAAGCGAGGAGGCGAGGAAGGAAAGGAGGGGGAGGAATCAAGGAGACCGAGCTTTTCCTGAGCACCGCGGCGCGAGGGCCCCGGCTCTGACGACGGGAGAACGGAGGTTAAGGTGGAAGCGGCCCCCCTCCTCCCCGTCCTCAGCCCCTCTCTTCTCACAATCTTGGCATTAGTGGGGTCTGCAGGGCGGAATCCGCTGCGCTTTCGGAGGCACATCCGTGTTTTTTTTTGTGTTTTTTTTCTTCCTCTGTCGCTCCGCACCGGGAGCTTCGCTGCTTTCTTTCCTTTTTTTTCTTTATTTAATTATTATTATTATTATTATTTAAATAAACAGCCTCCGCCGCTGTATCCGGAAGAAGAAGGAGTCCTCCTCCTCCTCCTCCTCCCCCTTCTGCTGCTCTCCTCCTGCTCGGGTTTTTCCCATAGAGAGAGCGTGATAGAGAGACGGACAGAAGAGAGAGGGAGAGAGATCACCGCCCTGGCGGACACGGGCGGCACAGCGCATGCGCCGAGTCAGCTACACGTTCATTCAAGCCGGAGAGCCGCTGTTATTTATTTATTTATTTATTTATTTATTTATTTATTTATTTATTTAATAACTAACGATGAAACTTTGAAAAAGGTTTTTATATACAAATCTTTATATAAATTTATATGTATAAATTAACATTTGTGACACATTTATAGACATGACAACTTAATTAAAACAAGTGTTTATTTGTTTATATATTATAAATATAAATGCTGATGATGGAATTATGTTCACTACATTTTCTTACACGTATAGAATATATATATATATATATATATATATATATATATATATATATATATATATATATATATATATATATATATATATATTCACATATACATATAATGTACACATTAGGCTACAGCACTTTGCTCCAACTGTAGTTGTTTAAAGGGCTTTATAAATAAAGTTGAGTTGAATAATAATGGTATAAATATATATATTTTAACTAAACGTTATATGAATGATATAACACGTATATACACAGACACACACACACACATATATATATATATATATATATATATATATATATATATCTTTGAAAAATATTTCTTATTTAAAAGAACTTCAGGAATTGAAAATAAAGTATGTTAAATATTTGGAAAAAAATAATTTAAAAAATGATTTAATTTGCATTCACAGAATTTTTGCAAATTAATATTTTTTGTTTGATTTCAAATCTAATTTCTATTATTGCTACAGTATTTTAGAAACTTTGAAAAGGAACATATATTTGGGATGCCTGATATTGGAATTTTGGCCGATATCCGATATTTAAAATCTCATGTGGCCGATATCCAATGTCGATACCGATATTAAAGCTGAAAGAATAATAAGTCATTTCAAACAGCAGGTTTGTTTTCCATTTCTGACACTTTGATAAAAAGGGGTGAGAAAAAACATCAAAACAATGAAATTTTGCAATATTTACATATGCTGATATCAAATCGATATTCAAAAACGCGGTATCAATCTAATTTACTGATCATATCTCACAATATTTCATGAATTCTCATGAAATTTTGTGACAGAACGATAAAATATTGCAAGTTTTAATCCTCGATTTAAATGCCGAATGTGACATCAGCATATGAAAATATGCAAAATGATTTTGTCTTATTAAGATTTTGTTACGGGACGATGAAATGTTGCGAGGTTTCATTACTAAAATAGACTGGTGCGTTTTTAAATGTCAATAAGATATCAGCATGTGAAAATATTGCGATATTTAAGTGTATCAATATTTTTCCCACCCAGTCTTTAGAAGTTTTAAGTCTGTAAAAAAAAGAAGTTTTTGAAGAAGAAGAAGAAGAAGTTTTTTGTTTTTTTAAGACTTTAGACAGAGCGAGCTGATCGGTTAAATATCTGTCAAATATCTGTGGGGTGATCGATGTCCGATACTCAGTTTTAAAGCCAATATAGGCCGATACCGATAGATTATATCATGCATCCCTAAGATAAATATATATATATATAACTTATATATATGTATATATATAAATAATTATTAGTCACCTCAACTTTACACACCAAGAAAATAATTAAGAGAATAAAACAATTAAAGATAAATAAAAATAATATAAACCAAATAAAACCAACAACTAAAACAATCCACAAAAACAGAAACGGTCTCATGCTGTGTTAAAAGCCAAAGAAGAAAATAGGTTTTAAGATAAGTTCTACTCATCTTGATTTGATATTACTACCATTATTATTACTTCAATTAGTTTGTGATTGGAGGGAATGTTTTACATTTTTGTCTTTACTCTCAATGTTTTTCAATCGTGAAAATTTTCCTTCTGATTCTTGTAATTTTCAAACAAATTGTGGCTCTTAACCAACTAAAAACTATAAGAAACTTAGAAAAATAAATAAATAATAAATAAATGGATATAATATCAGAGATGTATAAACATGGCAAACCACCAACTAAAGTCCAACACAATAAAACCAGTTCAAACAAACAAGGTCAAATAAAAGATAAAGTCTTACTGATGTTTAAAACTAAAGAATAAAAATGGGTTTTATCGAGTTTTAAAAGTGGACAGTGAAAGGGGTCTCTGGTCACCTCTGACAGCCTCCAGCAGACCATCCAGAGGAAGCTTCTCCATCATATTAGAGCAGTTTAACTGAGCAGATAATTGTTTAACGAACCCCTTCTTCAGTTTTAGGGGGGAAATCTTCTTTTCTGAGCGACTGCACTGATGCGGGTGGCCGAACGGGGACAGGAGGGGGAGCCACACACCAACAAGAGGGACAAGACACAAGCATGACTGAGAGGTTTATGGCTGTTAAATCATTACAGATGAACACTTACCAGCAGAATTAGTTTCCATCAAACTTCCTAATCCTGGAAAATAGCTGATAAATGAACGATTCTCCCACTGGGAAAAAATCACAGCCATCCTTCTGCGTTTACACACCAGTCTGGATTTATTTTGCTGAACTCCTTGAAGCTGGGGTTTATTTAAATACCAGGTTTTTTTGGCTGGAATCCACAGTTTTTCCTGCAGAGCGACTTCTCCTGACTTGGACTTTATTCTCCTGCTATCAGAATTTCACCTTTGATCGGTGAAATGAGTCTGAATCATATCTTCAGACGTAGAAATGTCTGTTGCTTTATTTTGAGAAGCTCATCAATTCCTTGATTTATTGTAAATGTGAGTAATGAAACAAAATGCAAACTGGGTGAAGATATGACCTGTGCAGACACATCCGGCGTGTTTTTGCTGTCACATAGACCATGATGAGACCTGCAGCTTGCAGAGCGTCTCCTGCAGTCCCTCCAGTCTCCTGTAGAGGGCAGTGACGCTGCACATGACGCCACCGAGGCAGGGCGCCTTCAGGTTATGCAGATTGATGCTTTTATGCAACACATTGACCAACAGCTGCAATCAGGATGATCTGCCTTTGCAGAAGCCAGTATCTGATTTGTGGCCTCAGCAGCCTCGTACTGGTTTGTCACCAGTGTGATTCACTTTCACACCACTGGAGTCACCACAAATGCATTAGTTCCACAGAGGGTCAGGACTTATGATTGGATGAGATTATTCAGTCTTTACAGGATTACCTCATTTCCTTCTTCACCAAAATTCTGAAAGTGGACAAAAAAAAAAAAAGCAGAAACAACCTGGAAAGATTTAGAAACTGATATAATATAATAATAATAATAATGATAATAATCACATTACTTTACATATAAATATATAATTACTTAAAATGTATTTGATTTACAAGGGTTGGGATTAGATTGGTGGATAATACCAATATTAATAATAATAATAACAACAACAACAATAATGATAATTATAATAATAATAATAACAGCATTTCTTTACATATATAAATAAGGAATACGATGGCCCCACCACCTCTGGGGGATTTTATCATAAAGAAAAATGGTCTGAGTGGTACCAGGTCAGCCTCTGGAGGGGTGGGTCGGTGGGGGTCTGCAAAGCACAGTTCAGAAAATCCACCTTTTCGCAGGATTTTCTTTCTGTTTAAAGGTAGAGTCTGAAGTCTGGAATACGCGGCCATTGAAGATGGTCCCATCTAGATTTACTGTAAATGATAGCACAGACACGGCTGGAGAGTCATCAGCACCATAAAAGTTACACCGTTGCTAAATTCACACATTTACAGCAATGCATACATTCATATGCACTAGGGCTGTGTTAAACGATTATTTTTAAACGATTAATCTATCGATTATTTTTCGATGCATCGATTAATCTAACGATTCACTTTTTTAGCTCGAGTCGACTCGATTCGATTCGATTATCGATTATCTCCTCATAAATTGACAGACAGCAATTTATATATGCTGATATAGATATCTAAAATGTAAAAAAGAGCATGAATAAAAAGGCAGTGGGAGCAGCAGCCTGTCATGGAGTTTTTCATGAACCAACAGAATGTAAAATTTATGTTGAAAACACAGCGGACTGAAAAACAGGCTTTTAATTCTTTCATTTACATGAAAATAATAATAAAAAAAAAGTCATTATTGAAATAATATGATCATGTAAACTTGGAGGATTTAGCTAAGACAGATATTATTTTCCCAACAAAAGATAATGAAGATAAGTAAACATTCAGAGTTGAACATTATATTGAACATGGGTCTAGATTCCAGAAAAAGTGCATCTTCATCTTTATTCTGTTAATGCTTAATACGGTTACAAATCACTTGGCACCCAAAAATTCTTTATTTATCCCAGAAGTGACTACACAATACTATTACCAACAGATGAAACACTAATATGAGGTTGAGAACGTGACTTTAATTATATTCAGTCAGAGACGAGACAGCTCCCTGCATCAGCTGTAGTTCCACCCACGGCCAGCAGATGGAGCTCAGCATCAGCTGCAGTTCCACCCACGGCCAGCAGATGGAGCTCGTGCTTCATGCTGACCGTCTCAAACAGGCCTGACGTGTCTGAAGACATGGCGTCCATCTCACGGAAGTTGTCTCATGTTACATTAGGCTTCGGATTCGCCATCCCTAATATATAGTTATACCTTTGATAAACGAGTGTGGGCCTTCACTGCCTTACACTTTGGAAACTTGGAAGCTCCACTCGCGGAGATCGCGCCGCCATCTTTGTTTTAGTCTGAAGTCGCATGGCGCCGCCATCTTTGTTTTGGTCTGACGACGCATCAGTACGCATATTTTGCGTCGACGTATTTTTTACGTCCCAGCCCTAATATGCACGCTTCCATCCTAATAGAGAAAAAAGAAGATCTAATTCAGCCAATCACACGGCAGCATCTAGTCATGTAGACATGGTGAAGCATCAGAATGAGGAAGAAATGGGATTTAATGGTTGCTGGTCTGAGTATTTACTGGGATTTTTAATCAAGTGGCCAGTGGCTGCTAATCCAGATGAATAAGTTTACTTTCATGACATCACCATATCTGCAAACACACTGAAAAAAGAAATCATTGAATCTGCAAACATACACTATGCTGCCAAAAGTATCGTCTCACCTGTCTCGACTCACATATGAGCCTCAGTGACATCCCATTCCTGATCCACAGGGTTCAATATGACGTTGGTCCACCAGCGTGGACCGAGGGGCCAAGCCCAGCTCCTGAAAAACACCCCCACACCATAATCCTCCCTCCACCAAACTTTACACAATGCAGTCAGGCAGGTACCGTTGTCCTGGCAACCACCAAACCCAGACTCCTCCATCAGACTGCAGATGGAGAAGCGTGATTGGTCCTCCAGAGAACGTCTCCACTGCTCTGGAGTCCGGTGGCGGCTGCTTTCCACCACTGCATCCACGCTTTGCATTGCATGGATGGATGCAGCTGGTCGTCATGGAAACCCGTCCCATGAAGCTCTCTGTCACTGTTCTTGAGCTGATCTGAAGGCCACATGAAGTTTAGATGTTCACAAATGTTGGTAGGAACAGTCTGCATGCGGAGCTGCTTCATGTATGCACCTGTGGACATGGAAGTGATGGAACGCCTGATTCCCATCATTTGGATGGGTGAGCAAATACTTTTGGCAGTACATTGTATTTGCTTATGTAACTGTCATGTCATGTGACACGCCCTGAATCACAGTTTTACGCAGCATCCACTTCTTACACACTGTTCCGGTGACTCGACTGGAACCGAAAGAAAACAGGTCAAAACTACACAAACTCTCCTTTCCTGACTCAAAGGGAAACGCTGAATTAAAAGAAGCGAATGGAGCGCTTTGGTGAAGTGACTCCCCTCCTCTCTCATCTTTCACCCACAGCGCTGCGACTCTGCGAGGCTCAAGCTGGTCTGAGGAGGAAGTGAAACCTCCAGCAATAACAGGAAGCACCAACACACCCACACATGACTCACATTCATCCCCACATGCAGCGAAAGCAAGGAGCAATAAAAGCATCTACGCTTGTTTTCCTTTACTTTTATTTTCCTCTCCTTTAACATTAACAACTCTCTTTCTTTAGCTCCACGTGTATCTGATGTATTATCTGGGGTATGATGTTAAATGCAAATCAATCCTCACATGCAGCTGGTCATACTGCTGAGGATGGAACTGAGTTTAAGGAGACAGACCAACAGTTGGACGACGACTTATCAGTTTCATGCATGCTTGAGCATCTGAATGTAGCTACTTCATTTCATGTTCATTTTATATGTTATATAAATGTTATAAAAGCAGTTATTAGCAGCTCCTGTGAATGTTGGCTTACATGGCACACGCTGGTTTGATGCCATATTTACTGTATGTTTCAGTCTCAGCGCGCTCATTAACCGTGTATTCAGACAGGACTGGAGGCAGCTACTGTCAGCTATGCCTCATGCTAATGAACGCTCGCACTGCCTGGTGCGTAGGCTCAAATGAAAAGAGTCTTCACAAAGTAGAGTCAATGCACATTAATTACATTCAGTCAAGCAACTTTTGTATCAGCACTTACTTAAAGCGTAGCGCTGCTTTTTTCTCCAAGCGTACGAGCTTAAAAAGAGACAAATTTTCTGCACTTAGCTGAGTCAAGAAGAATTAACAATGAAGTTAAACTGGAGTTAAATGGAGACTAAATACTGCACATTTACATGGTGAACACAAACGTTACTCAAAAAGGTTCATTTTATCACAGATCTGCAGTGGACGTAGTCCAGGAGATTCAGATCGATGGGGTCAGGAATTCTGAAATATTTTTTTACCTTGGTTTACTTACACGAACCAAACCGTCTGAGCAACATCACGTAGTTACGGTCACTGCTTTCTGAGATATTATGGTGACTGACGAAAGGTGCAAACGCGTCAAAAACAAATGCACGCTTAATACATTAACATATGTAAACCAAAACAACTGCAGGAAGAAAATGCTGCATTAATGAAAACAACTAAAAGAAGAAAATGCACCATAAAATCAAACAAATGCAAGACAAAAATGCTGCATTTATGAAAACATCTGCAAGAAAATGCTGCATAAAAAAAACTGCAAGAAGGAAATGCTGCATTAATGAAAACAACTAAAAGAAAATGCTGCATTAATAAAAAGAACTCCAAGAAGAAAATTCACCATGAAATCAAACGAATGCACGAAACAAATGCTGCATAAATGAAAACATCTGCAAGAAAATGCTGCATAAAATTAAACAAAAACTGCAAGAAGGAAATGCTGCATAATTGACAACGACTTCATAAGAAAATGCTGCATAAAATCAAACTGAAAGAAGAAAAGGCTGCATAAATAAAAACAACTGCAAGCAGGAAATGCTGCATAAAATAAAACTACACGAAGAAAACACTGCATACTGTAAACCAAAACATCTGCAAGAAGAAAGCTTGCAGCAAAAAATAAGCTAGTTAGCCCTGAGCTAACGCAGGGCAGGAGTGCGTCTCCTCTGTCACGCCTGACTCTATGTCGAACTGGTGCAGCTCCTTCCCAGTTGTGCGTCGGCTTGGTGCTGTTCTGGGTCGCTCCACACAGTTCTGGGTCGCTCCACACAGTTCTGAGTCGCTCCACACAGTTCTGAGTCGCTCGGTGTGTCGGCATCGCAGCTCCTAGCTGAACCGAGTGGACCTGAGGCTGGAGACAGACTGTAGTTCTAGTCCGGTTCTAACCTGTAAGGTGTGATGTCCCCGTCTTCCTCAGCATCATCATCACTCTTCTGAACTGGTTGATGATCCACCACTCAAACCAGTTCCAGTCCAGCTGTTCTGGATCATCGTTCATGTTTTCCACTGCTTTGATTATACATGTGAATCAATGAGTCGTCTGCAACTCCTAATCTCGCTGACGACATGTCACAGAGACGAGGTTGGTAGTGAAGAGCTAGTAGTTCTTATCTGCACCTCTAAACATCAGATATTTACGTGAATACACGTCTGATTGACTTCTAACTGCACAGAACTACTTATTTTGTCTTGGTGTGTTGTGGTATTGGTTAGATATTCATGTTACCCTTACCAAAAGAAGTATTCCTTAGGTACATGTCATCAAGTATACTAAAGTATATCCCCCAAGTGTACTTTTATTTACCAAGTGCACTGCTAATACAGGTATAGTCCGCCGTTGTAGTGTTTAAAAGTACATTTTCAAATATACTGAAAATTGCCTTATTATACTACCTTGAATGCTGAGTAAAAAAAATATTACAAAATTTATGTCAAAAATAGATTCAGGTGTTTTATTTGTTGTGTTTTATCCACCAAATGGTCCAGTAACATTTAAACTGTTGGTATCAAAGAAACCAGTATGTTTGAAAATGTACTATGATTGTACTGCTATTAAAGTATACTGTTCAAAAGTTTAAATATAAGTAAAGTATAGGCTAAATATGTTAAACTTCTAGTATATTTATTAGTAAATGCCAAGTAAACTTTAAGTATTTCTGATAAGTACTTAGAAAGTAAACCGAAAGTATACTGTCTTATATAAAGTTTAAAATTAGTATACTTAAAGCATACTTGCATACTACTTTTGGTAAGGGTATCTAAAACAGTGGAATATATTTGCCTTTGTTGCCTTGTTCATATCTGAAACCAGAATATGAAAAAACTCAAATCATTCTGTGATATTTGGTCTATTCTGAGCAGATGAACATCACAGGGGCTACTGAAAATACCAAAACCTGTTTTAGCCTTTATAATGCTAGAAAGCGCCTGACTGTGTGACCCTCCATCATCATCATCATCATCCAGATGAATGAGTATAATTAAAGTCTTTCAGTTTGTATTTACTCAGCAGGTGTTTGGGTCTGAGATGCACCGTGGGTTTTAGGAAGAAAACAGACTGAAGCGTTCCCCGGCAGAAAGGTAATTACCCAGCCTCCCCCGCAGACACTGATCCTGCCTGAGTGGAGCTTCTGTCACAGAATCACCGAAGCCGAGGCCACCTTTTTCAGAGGATGGATTGACAGCTCGATTTTCAGACTATGACGTCCCGCAGCCTCAGCACTGTCGCCAGCTTTTTAAAGTCATTTATTATATAAAGATTTTCTTAAAAGCTTTGTAATTTTTTTTATTAAAAAATAAGATTTTAAGAGTGAAACTGCAATAAGCAGATCTTGTTCATGGTCTCATGCAGTCGCACTCGGACATCTTCCTGCAGTTGAAAAAGGTTTGTTTGTTGACGACTTTTGTTTGTCTTCCACCTCAATGTCGCACAGGTTAGAAAACAGTTTGCTTCACTTCCCTGCAGAGCTCTGGGAAAGTGACACACAGTCCCTGGTGGGGGTTTAGATGGCAGATGACACATTTCTTTTAGTGATGTTTGACATTGGGTGGGTGCTTTTTTTTATTTATTTATTTATTTATTTACAGATATCTAATGTACCAATATTGTCTAACTGTTAATTTCTGATACCAGATGAATAAAATGATGTTAAATTTAGTGTTATTTGTCAAAACAAAGATGTGGAACTCCTGTATAATAATATGTTTATCATTGGAAAATTTTATTTACACAAATGTAGATTTTTTTCAAGGTTTCTCCAAACTTTCAGGTATTTCATGATAGAAGAATTAGAATATCTTTAAGCATCAATTACGATACTGGAAAGGAACAATGCCTGAAAGGGGAAGTTTGTTTTTTTCAACCTGGATCTATTTTCTAACATGAATCCGTTCATTTCCTCACACAGACAGTTTTGGTGTAAGTTGAATTCCTTCAGGAGATATTTAGATCTACTCGAGATCAGTGTATGTCCGATAGAATGGAAGTGATGCGGGCAACCTCACGCAGCCTCTAAATAAGGCATTATCTGCCACAAACTCCTTCATTTCACCAATGTTTTGTTACCAAACATTAGTCGGACCCCCCCCGTGAGCTCAAAGCGGCTTTGAGTTGCTTATTTGTGGTGATCCGTCCTGATTTACAGACATTTACTTTCTATGGTGTCACATATCAGTGACATCATCAAAGCTGCCATAGTAAAAAGCTATGAGCTGAGCTCCTACCCCCACCCCCCGCCCCGCCAATTTTTTTTTTTACTTAATTTTTTTCCTCAAAACTTGGTTTTATCATCATCATTATTGTTGTTGTTAATTTGTTTTTTATTGCTCATGGGTATTTTTTTAAAATTTATTTTCTGTTTCCGATCAGCTGCTTAGAATTTTTGGATGACATTTCATGTTTACCTGTATCTATTTTGTAATTTTGAAATTGTTTAATAAAGTAAAAGAAAAAAAAAAGATATTCGATATCAACTGATGCTAATCTCTGCACACAACTGCGAGGTTTTATCTGAGATACAACTATATTCTGCTCTGAAAGCAAAGAACCAAAAAATCTCCTCAAAGGATAACATTCTTTTTATATCTTCCGAAGGACTCAAAGTGATGCAGAAACTTTATCGTGAGTAAATGCATGTATAAACTCCTAGAAATAAGGTCTAGGTTGAAAAAAAAGAAAGTTATCCTTTAAAACCAGACATATTATCAGCAGCTTCAAAGCAAGTCAGTGTGTAGCAGCAGCAGCTGCACCGTAGTCACATGACTTTGAAAGGAATGCTGGGAAATGAAGTTCTTCCAGGATAACTTTTATACATGCTGGACAAACGCTGATGGAACAAGATCTCACCAGATTTTATGACGGAATTACGAGATCTCGCAAGATATTTTTAGTGAAAATATCGATCCAATAAAATTATACCGAAATTTTCCAATATCACATTTTAATGCCAATATCAGCCGATAATATCAGACATATGTAGTTTTTGTTTTTTTTTAATAGTATTGATGTCATAATTAGGTATGTACATGTGTTACCTGTTATCGGCCTTTGGGAGCGGAAATTCATTGGATATCAGTATCGGTTTATGTTCTCTTGGAACGAACCATTTCTATCTCCTCAATGTGGGTGCTCATACATGCAGCTGCCATTTTTACTACGGTGTCTCTGACTGGACAAACAAGTTGAACCATCTGCAAATGGAAGAATATCTCGCAAGGTTTCGCAACAGAACGAGATCTTGCAAGATTTCGTTACTGTAAATATCGGTCAAAAAAATAAAGTGTTAAAACTAAAATACATGCAGATATTTTCCAGATATCTCTAAGATATCTCAGACTTCTCTAATTTTGTCATACTTGTTTCATGTTAAACAAGAAAAACATGGAAGTAAAACTGATGACATGGATGTCGGGAGATCTGGAGGGACGCTGCAAAAACTCGATAAAATTATGGTGATGGGAAAAATATTAAGAATATGCAGAATCCAAAACCAGTAGTTGAACAAATGCTGATGGTTGAGCCTGCAACACTGTAAATTACACTCAGTTATCCAATGTGAAGATGGATTTATTCAAATTATATGAAAAAGAGCAGAAACTTGTTTTTTCTCATGAAATAACAAATGATAATACTTTAGATTATTACCAGTAATCAAAATATTTTAACATTGCATCTTCTGCCTACGTCTGGTGTTAGCATTTGCTAAAAACATTTGTTTATGTCATGAAATCTAAATCAGGTTCTCAATTACTTTCTAGTGTGAAAGAAAATAAAGACAGAGCCTCGTTTCAGACGGATAACATGATACAGGAGGATAAAACCATCATATCAAGCTGAAGTGCAGATTCATGACCACAGAAACATGCTGTTTAACACGTTCTCCTTTTCTGGGCTTTATTTCCTAAATATTTGTTTAATGAGGACTTTAGTGAACAGAAATGTTGCACAGTGTTATTTTAGCTGGATATTCTGTTTACAGATGCACAACCAGAACAAACCGGACTTCTGTTCCTCAGTCTGTCTCCTGACTTCCAACATGCCGGTCGGAGCAGAGGGTCTAAATGAAGAGCTATCAGTGTGACTCACACCAGATCGATACGTGTGTGTGTTTGTGTTCATCGGGTCTCGGCTTTAATTTGTGTCCTTCTTTGTCTCCTCCACTCTCTGTCTCAAGAGAGGGAGGGAAGGTGTGTGTGTGTGTGTGTGTGCGCGTGTGTGTGTGTGTGTGCTGGCAAACATGATTTGTAGGGATGTTTTATGGGATTCACAACATTATGACGACAGAACTGATGTCCTCACAAATTATGGAATAATACCATCTCATGAATGGTGAACAGAGAGTGAAATATTTGAGAAATCTGTGGATTTTTAACTTTTAAATTAAGTATCTGGCTTGAAACAACAGCTAGACTCTCAAAATTATTCATACCCTCCAAAAAAAGAGGGAAAAAAATCAGCTGTCAGTGAAATATGTTGAAATTGTCCAAAGAAATCATAAATAAAAATTCTATGAAAATCATTATTTTGATTTTGAATTGTGGTTTAACAGAAATATTAAAAACAAACACACAAAAAATAAAACAAGTAAACAAAGCATGATGGGGCTTGAAAGTTTAAATTTTGTTGAGCAACACTCTGAGACAATCACTGCAATCAGGTGTTTTCTGTAACGTCCAATCAGACGTCTGCACCTGCTGACAGGTATGTTGGTCCACTGTTCATGGGAAAGATGCTCTAATGTGTCTGGGAGAGTTTTTCTTTTTTAAATTATCATTTTTAACCAAAATTCAAAAGCAATAATTTATTTCACTAAATCATAATTTTGTAATTTTTATTTATTTATTATTAGTTTTTTTTATTTTCTTGTTATTTGAATGACTATCATGTAGGGATGCACAATATAATCGGTCTCCAATCGGTATCGGCTATATCGGCTGTAACACTGAGTATCGGACATCGGCCACCACACTGATATTAAACTGATATTTATCCGATCATTCTGCTGTTTCTAAAGTCAAAAAAAAAAAAAAATTTCTTTTTTACTTTTTTCTTCTTCAAAAACTTTAGACTTTTAAAGACTAGAAGTGGGAAAAATATTGATATACTGAAATATCGCAATATTTTCAAATGCTGATATCATATTGACATTTAAAAACGAGGTGTCGATTTATTTACTAACAAAATCTTGCAATGTTTCATCGTTCTGTTACGAAATCTAGTAAGAATTCATGATATATCATGAGATTTTGTAAGTAAAATAGATCAATACTGCGTTTTTAAATATCAATTTGATATTGGCATGAAAAATTATTGCGATATTTCAGTGTATCAATATTTTTCCCACCCCTGTTTATCAAATTGTCATAAATAGATAACAAAACTGCTATTTGCAATGACTGCTTATTTTTTCAGCTTTAATATCGGATAGATATCGGTTATCGACCACATGAGTTTTAAAATATTGGCATAGCGGATATCGGCCAAAATTCCAATATCTTGCATCCCCACTATTGTGAATTTAGCCTTTTCTTTAGCTGGGGGTACCAATAATTCTGAGGATGACTCTATGTAAAATGTTTAATAATATGACATCCGCAGTCTTTCTTTAAACTAGTTGTTTGTCTCAGAAAAGGTATTTATTTCACAATATTCAGTTAAGAAATGGAAGAACGAACTTGTTGACAGGTGTGTCAACAAGTTGGGAAATTCTCGTCTGCTGTCCCATTTCCGACCGACTGTTTCAGGAGGCTGCTTCGAAAATGTGCGGACTACGTAGCCTATGTAGTGTGCGCACTTTGCAGTGTGCAGATGCAACATGACACAGCTATCCAAACTCCTTGTTTTTTTTTTTGGTATTGATGGTTAGACCAGAAGTCAGTGATGACAGCCATGAAAAAAAAATGCAACTTTTAACTTTTAGATAATATTTGCAGGCCATTAGCTAACAGTGGCCAGTCTGGGCCCTTAAGAAGCTGATCGTAACTTTTTCCGAGCTTTGAAGGAGAAGCTTGCAGCTGAATAGGCTGACGAACGAAGCGGCCATTAGACCGAGGAGAGGGGCTCTTGGTTTGAATAGTATTGTTTATAAGGATGCACAATATTGGAATGTTGGCCGATATCCAATATGTTGATATTTCAAAACTCATGTGGCTGAAAACCGGTTTCGATACCAATATTAAAGCTGAAATAAAAAAGGAGTCATTGCAAATAGCAGTTTTGTTATCCGTTTCTGACGCTTTGAAAGAAAGGGGTGGGAAAAAATATCGATACACTGAAATACTGTGTTATTTTCATATGCCGATATTAAATCGCCATTCAAAAGCATGGTACTTAGAAGTACTTTACTCACAAAATCTTTCGAGAGTTCATCATTCTGTTACAAAATTTCATGACATTTTGTGAATTCTCGTGAGATTTCGTAAAAGAACGATGAAATATCGCAAGATTTTGTTTGTAAAATAGATCGATGCCGCATTTTTGAATGTCTATGTTATCAGCATATGAAAATATCTTGAAATTTTCGTGAATTCTCGCAAGATTTTGCAACAGGACGATGGAATATCATGAGATTTTGTTAGTAAAAAAAAGATCGATACTGCACTTTTGAATGTCATTATGATATCAGCATGAAAATATCTCAAAATTTTTGTCAATTGTCAATTTAATCATAAAGTGAATTATGAGTTAAATGTCTTTATTTTCTGTGGATATTTGCTGATGTACATTCTGTACTGCTGATATTGGATCAAACAGAGAAAAGTAGCTATTAATCAGCTCTCTTTCAGGAAAACTTATTTTAAATCTGTGTTTCACTGGTCTGGTCTGAGACCAAGGCCTCTGTGTTATTATGGGATGTTATCAGAACATACTGAACCTCCTGAACATGAAAGAAGGCTTTACTAAGCAGCTTTTTCTCTCCACACTCTGTGAATGCGAACATGAAAGGCAGCATCAAACGAATGATTTTCTTCTTCCGATGACACGCCAATCTCTGGACACTTAGTAGAGGAGCAGATTATTTAAATGGCAGAAAGTCATGAATATATTCATAAAGGCTGAGTTTTATTTGTGGAGCGCATTATCAATCACACAAGTGCTTCATCGAGGAAACATCAAAACATGAAAGGAGACAATTGAATAAAACAATGGAATAGTTGACGGATAGATGGAGGAGATGTTAACGGAAATAAAAGCAAATAGCAAATAATAAAAGTATGATATCAATGCACCAGGGAGCATTAAAGCAATATATTTGGAACAGATACGTTGGGAGCCTTGTCTTTAAAACCTGAGAGTTGTTCTGAACTCACATCAGCAGGCGCCTCCATAACGGAACAGTGACATACTGGTGTTGTGATACTGGAATAGTGATACTGGAATAGTGATACTGGAATAGTGATATACTGGTGTAGTGATACTGCAGTGATACTGGTGAAGTGATACTGGCTTAGTAATATTGGTGTAATGATATGGGTGTAGTGATGCTGGTATAATGATACTAGTGTAATGATACCAGTGTAGTGATACTACTGTTGTGATACTGGTATAATGATACTAATGAAATGATACCAGTGTAGTGATACTACTGTAGTGATACTGGTATAATTATACTAGTGTAATGATACTGGTGTAGTGATATTGGTATAATGATACAAATGTAAGGATGCTAGTGTTGTGATACAAGTGTAGTGATATTAGTGTAATGATAACGGTGTAGTGATACTGGTATAATGATACTAGTGTAATGATGCTAGCGTAGTAATACTGGTGAAATGATCCTGGTGTAGTAATACTTGTATAATGAGACCTGTGTAATGATACTGGTGTAGTGATACTGGTATAATGATACTTGTGTAATGGTACTGGTGTAGTGATACTGGTATAATGATACTAATGTAATGATACTGGTGTAGTGATACTGGTATAATGATACCAATGTAATGATACTAGTGTAATGATACTGCTGTAGTGATACTGGTTTAGTGACACTGGTATAATGATACTAGTGTTATGATACTGGTATAATGATACTAGTGAAGTGACACTGGTGTAATGATTCTAGTGTAATGATACTGGTGTTGTGATACTGGTATAATGATACTAATGTAATGATACTGGTGTAGTGATACTGGTATAATGATACCAATGTAATGATGCTAGTGTAATGATACTGCTGCAGTGATACTGGTTTAGTAATACTGGTATAATGATACTAGTGTAATGATACTGGTGTAGTGATACTGGTATAATGATACTAGTGTAGTGACACTGGTATAATGATATTAGTGTAATGATACCAGTGTAATGATACTGGTGTAGTGATACTGGTACAATGATACTAGTGTAATGATACTGGTGTAGTGATACTGGTATAATGATACTAGTGTACTGACACTGGTATAATGATATTAGTGTAATGATGCTAGTATAATGATACTGGTGTTGTGATACTGGTACAATGATACTAGTGTAATGATACTGGTGTAGTGATACTGGTATAATGATATTAGTGTAAATATACTAGTGTAGTGATACTGGTATAATGATTCTAGTGTAATGATACTGGTGTAGTGATACTGGTATAATGATATTAGTGTAAATATACTAGTGTAGTGATACTGGTATAATGATATTAGTTTAATGATACTAGTGTACTGATACTGGTGTAGTGATACTGGTGTAGTGATACTGGTGTAATGATCCTGGTGTAGTGATACTTGTATAATGAGACCGGTGTAATGATACTGGTGTAGTGATACTGGTATAATGATACTTGTGTAATGGTACTGGTGTAGTGACACTGGTATAATGATACTAATGTAATGATACTAGTGTAATGATACCAATGTAATGATACTGCTGTTGTGATACTGGTTTAGTGACACTGGTATAATGATACTAGTGTTATGATACTGGTATAATGATACTAGTGAAGTGACACTGGTGTAATGATTCTAGTGTAATGATACTGGTGTTGTGATACTGGTATAATGATACTAATGTAATGATACTGGTGTAGTGATACTGGTATAATGATACCAATGTAATGATGCTAGTGTAATGATACTGCTGCAGTGATACTGGTTTGTAATACTGGTATAATGATACTAGTGTAATGATACTGGTGTAGTAATACTGGTACAATGATACTAGTGTAATGATACTGGTGTAGTGATACTGGTATAATGATACTAGTGTAATGATTCTGGTGTAGTGCTACTGGTATAATGATACTAGTGTAAATATACTAGTGTAGTGATACTGGTATAATGATTCTAGTGTAATGATACTGGTGTAGTGATACTGGTATAGTGATATTAGTGTAAATATACTAGTGTAGTGATACTGGTATAATGATATTAGTTTAATGATACTAGTGTACTGATACTGGTGTAGTGATACTGGTGTAATGATCCTGGTGTAGTGATACTTGTATAATGAGACCGGTGTAATGATACTGGTGTAGTGATACTGGTATAATGATACTTGTGTAATGGTACTGGTGTAGTGACACTGGTATAATGATACTAATGTAATGATACTAGTGTAATGATACCAATGTAATGATACTGCTGTAGTGATACTGGTTTAGTGACACTGGTATAATGATACTAGTGTTATGATACTGGTGTTGTGATACTGGTATAATGATACTAATGTAATGATACTGGTTTAGTGATACTGGTATAATGATACCAATGTAATGATGCTAGTGTAATGATACTGCTGCAGTGATACTGGTTTGTAATACTGATATAATGATACTAATGTAATGATACTGGTGTGGTGATACTGGTATAATGATACTAATGTAGTGACACTGGTATAATGATACTAGTGTAATGATACTAGTGTAGTGATACTGGTATAATGATACTAGTGTAGTGATACTGGTGTAGTGATACTGGTGTAATGATACTAGTGTAGTGATATAGGTGTAGTGATACTGGTATAATGATACTAGTGTAGTGATACTAGTGTAGTGATACTGGTATAATGATACTAGTGTAGTGATACTGGTGTAGTGATACTGGTATAATGATACTAGTGTAGTGATACTAGTGTAGTGATACTGGTATAATGATACTAGTGTAGTGATACTGGTGTAGTGATACTGGTGTAATGATACTAGTGTAGTGATATAGGTGTAGTGATACTGGTCTAATGATTCTAATGAGGCTTCAGGATCAGCACGGTTTGTCTTCCAGGTTTCACTCTATCGTTAATCCCACTAATTGAGCCAAAATGCAGTCTCAAACTGAACTTTACTTCTTTTTAAAAAGACGTTTCATCAGTATTTTTAGCTGGTGTTGATTTTCTTGGATCAATGATTTCTGAACGGCCCCGCCAGCGTAGATCAATGAGCCGTTTCACCCCGAACATTCTGCAGAGTTGCTGATCTCCTGCATTACAGAAACAGCAGAGGGCCGATTGTTGGGGGGCCATGTGTGGCGTTTCGTCTGTGCCTGGACCCGTAGAGGAGCAAACATCTGCCCGCCTGCTTGGTGACGAGACGAGTCTGGCTAAAGTCTCCTGTCAGGACATGTCCATCACACCATTATCCTGCTGTAATCCTGTCAGTGTGTCTCCGTCTCACACCCAGCACGAGCCTCGGACCTGTTCACACCCTGTCTTATGACGGGGTAATGATGCAGCCTGACGAGCCCCGTGTGTGTGCGTGGGGGGGGAGGTCTAAAAGGGGAAAATAAAAGTCTGCAGTTATTGTGTCGTCCACAGCATGCTGCAGGGCCTAGTTTGATTTAGCTGAGGAGGAAACGACAGCATCTTCTGTTTTTCTTTATGTTGTTATTGATCTGTGTGAGATGTGGGACGAATAAACAAACAGAAAGCAGCGAAGCAGCCGGGAAGAAGCTGAACGGCTGCCTGCAAACTCATACCTCATTTCTTCTCTGTTCCCTGCAGCCTTCACGGCCTATTCCAACATAAAATTGAAATATTTGCATTTCTCTATCAGCTCTTCCTGCTCAATTTCTCTTGGCTTTCACCTCCTCTCCATTTTTTTTTTACCTTTATACAAATCCATTACTCTCATCCCCGTCTCCTCCTCACCTATCCTGCCCTCTCATCTCCTCATCGCAGACCTCCTTGACCTCTTGATTATTCCTCTCCTCCGTTTTTCTGCCTCCAGCTGCCTGATCTGTTGCAGTTTTATATAAAATGATAATAATGATATGATCCTATTAAAGCAACACTGTGAAACTGCTCTTGTCATTACATTTAATTTAATTAATCTACGTTTTATTCTTCATGGTCCAGCTCAGTAAACAGACTCACAGTCATCGCCGGGTTTGTGTCTCTGCATTCACAGCATTTTCTTTCAGCCTTTTCTTTAAATATCAGCACTTTTAGAAAGAAAGAAAATGGCCACTTAAGTCTGCATTAAGGAGACTCGTGATGTGTTAAAATTACATGGGAGGATGAGAGCTGTGGCAATAACTACAGATGTGTAACTGCAGACATTTTACAGGGCTGTCTGAAGAAAGGGCAGCTTACAGCGAATCTCTGGTCTCAGCTTCTACTTTTCTCTCCAGTCTGCTGCCATGATTTTTAATTCAAGCATGTTATTACAGCTCTCATGTACCTGAGTCTCCGGTTTGTCATCATCTCTCCTTCACTGTCAGGTTTGGATTAATGTTGCTGCTCCTGATCTTCAACTAGAGCACCTTCCTAAACAGCATCTTCAATTGGAATGAATTTGTATCAGTTGTAGTGGCGACGTGATCAGTTCAATATTTCCAACTACAGCTGTTAATATTAAAATCATAGACTTTTACAACCCAATGTGGGAATATTTGCTTAAATGATTGAACATGCGAGCCAGCTGACTTTACATGGATAAGGACTTAACAAGAACATTTTCTTATTACTGTAGGTCCATCATCTAGGACAGTGTTGGACCTCCTTCTTCCAAAGAATCTCCCGTTCCACCTCATCATGATGAGAATCTCCTGTTCCACCTCATCATGATGAGAACCTCCCGTTCCACCTCATCATGATGAGAATCTCTCGTTCCACCTCATCATGATGAGAATTTCCTGTTCCACGTCATCATGATGAGAATTTCCTGTTCCATCGCATCATGATGAGAATCTCTTGTTTCACCTCATCATGATGAGAATCTCCCGTTCCACCTCATCATGATGAGAATCTCCAGTTCCTTCACATCTTGATGAGAATCTCCCGTTCCACCTCATCATCATGAGAATCTCCAGTTCCTTCACATCTTGATGAGAATCTCCCGTTCCACCTCATCATGATGAGAATCTCTTGTTCCACCTCATCATGATGAGAATCTCCCCGTTCCACCTCATCGTGATGAGAATCTCCCGTTCCACCTCATCGTGATGAGAATCTCCCGTTCCATCACATCTTGATGAGAATCTCTTGTTCCACCTCATCATGATGAGAATCTCTTGTTCCACCTCATCATGATGAGAATCTCCCGTTCCATCACATCTTGATGAGAATCTCTTGTTCCACCTCATCTTGATGAGAATCTCTTGTTCCACCTCATCATGATGAGAATCTCTTGTTCCACCTCATCATGATGAGAATCTCCCGTTC
>JALJCO010006827.1:0-116296 GCA_023101725.1 Atherinomorus stipes
TGATATGTATAATCTCTTTTAAGTGGGTGCAGTTCCCTCCAGATATCTGTAATTCCCAATTCACTACGGGCTGTTTTAATATATCGAAACACATGTATTTTGCTACTTTTCTTTGTACTAGTTGTGTCCAAGCTCTGGTCGAAGGCAGTGTTAAAGTCTCCGCCACATATCATAATGCCCTCTGATTCCTGTACAATAACTTCAAATAAGTCCCTGAAAAATGTTTCCCTTCATCTGGAGGTGCGTAAACATTATTTTATGTAATAGGTTGGTTTTCAATTTTCCCTTGGACCAGAATGTGTAATTTGTAATTAAAATCATTACCCCCCTTTCACTTCCTTTTTTGTATGAGCTTTAACACGTACTCTTAAATCCAAGTTTCTTAAATTTCTCATGCTCTTTGTCTGATAAGTGTGTTTCCTGCAGAAAACTGATCTGTGGCCTTTCCGTCTTTAATTTTGCAATAACCTTCCCTCTTTTCATGGGGTTGTTTAATCCATTCACATTCAGAGACACCACTTTAAGTCGGTTACATTGCATCCCTTACTTTTTGGGTTCTTTTGCCTTTTCCCACTGACACTTTAAACAATATAAACAATAACACACGAACAATGCTTCCAGTAAATATGGGCCTCCTGAACTATGCCCATGTCCCTGTTGGATGGGGAGGGGTAAATTCTCTCGTAAAAGGAGGGCCCCTCACTAGAGGTGGGCGGGTGTCCACCATAAAAAAAACTCTGCCTTCTAGTGATGTCCAACATTTTCTGCTTCCACAGCACCAGCCTGTAAACATTTTAGGAAAGCCTTGCATGGGAAGAAAAGCTAGGGTTTTGTCTTTAAACTTATAGTTTCACTGAAAAATAAGTCATATGAAAAGAAAAAGTATATATATTCCAGTAACTTAAATACAGACTTGACATTACCATGACGCACCACAGTCCTTCTTTACGTACAAATATGCATTTCTGTTCACACCTGCAGCTCCATGTTACTCCACTCGGGTGTTTTCCTCTTCTCCCGATCTCCGAAACTCCTGTAGCTTTCCTCTCGCACGCTGGGTGAGATCACTCGTCATCCCTGGGTCTCCGACTCGTTGCCGCTGTGAGGCTCCTTGAATCCGCTCCTCCAGCGTGTGCACCTCGTCGTGCGCTTTCACCTGCACCTCCATTCCCCTTTTCCTCATCTCTCTCGCTGCTTTTTGCGCACTGTTATAGATCCGTGGACCGTCAGACCAGTGGATTCTTATCCTCGTTAAGGGTGTCTGAAACCTGATGCCTTTTTCTTTCAGCGTCTTTTTTATTTCAGTGTAAGTTTTGCGCTTCTGTACCACCTCTGCCGGGTAATCATGATCGAAGTACAGCAGTGCGTTGTTAATTTTGATCCGTTTCTGCCAGGCTTTCTTCAATATCATCTCTTTGGTGTCGAACTGAAGGAAGTTCACGATTATCGACTGGGGCGTCTCTCCTGGAGCCGGTCTTCTCCCTGTTGCTCGGTGTGCCCGTTGAATAAGAAGGTCGGTCCCGGAGGATAAAGCCAACTTTTTTAATAACAACTCCTCCACGAAGCGGGGAACAGATTGCCCCTCTGTCCCCTAAGGAACCCGAAATATCCGCACATTGTTCCTTCTAGACCTCCCCTCTAGGTCTGTCAGTTTATGCTGCCGATTTCTCTGCTCACGTAGTGTTTTCAGTAGAGCTTCTTTGGCCTCCATATTGAATGTCTCGAGCTCCTCGATGCGTGATTGAGCCTCGGTGAGAGTTTATCATTGGTCATGTAGCTAGTCGCTGTTAGCTTTGGCTGAGTTGTTAACATCTTCTTTGAAACTGCCAGAACTCCTGTTTGACACCTGAGTCAAGAGATGTTATATCCTTTTTCAGCTCTTCTTTGAGTTCACATATTTCTTTGGTAATGTTAGTTAAATGATTAAATAGTGCTGAATTGTTGCCTTGGGCTATCAGCTCCGTCGCTATCTGCCATATCTTCAGGGCTTCCTTTCCGACGAGTTTTCGTATTTTCCTCAGACGTTTTCTTGGCGATTTGACCTCTTTGACTAGTCCCCCCACGTTCACCTTGCTGAATTTGTAATTGACTTCACGATTTGGAGTTTGGGGGGTAATTCTTCCCTTAGACTGGTGGGAGCTAAACTTTATGCTGCCGTCCTCTCGTCCCTATTGGCAATCTTGAGCAATGACAATCTACAATTTGAAATTTAGAGGCAATCGCACAGCCCTAAGACCCACAGACCCGTAAGCCCGTAGACCCATAAACGCAAAGACCAACACACCCATAAACGCGTAGACCCATAAACGCAAAGACCAACACACCCATAAACGCGTAGACCCATAAACGCAAAGACCCACAAACCCACAGACCCATAAACCGGTAGACCCACAAACGCAAAGACCAACAGACCCACAAACCCGTAGACCCATAAACGCGTAGACCCATAAACGCAAAGACCAACACACCCATAAACGCGTAGACCCATAAACGCAAAGACCCATAAACCCACAGACCCATAAACCGGTAGACCCATAAACGCAAAGACCAACAGACCCATAAACCCGTAGACCCATAAACCCGTAGACCCATAAGCCCGTAGACCCATAAGCCCGTAGACCCATAAACCCGTAGACCCATAAACACGTAGACCTATAACCCCGTAGACCCATGGTCTATGGGTGCTGGGTGTCACCTGTCAGTTGGTACCCGTGTCGGTTGTCAGTTGGTATCCGTGTCGCTTGTCAGTTGGTACCCGTGTCGGTTTTCAGTTGGTACCCGTGTCGGTTGTCAATTGGTACCCGTGTCGGTTGTCAGTTGGTACCCGTGTCGGTTGTCAGTTGGTACCCGTGTCGGTTGTCAGTTGGTACCCGTGTCGGTTGTCAGTTGGTACCCGTGTCGGTTGTCAGTTGGTATCCGTGTCGGTTGTCAGCTGGTACCCGTGTCGGTTGTCAGCTGGTACCCGTGTTGGTTGTCAGTTGGTACCCGTGTCGGTTGTCAGTTGGTACCCGTGTCGGTTGTCAGCTGGTACCCGTGTCGGTTGTCAGCTGGTACCCGTGTCAGTTGTCAGCTGGTACCCGTGTCGGTTGTCAGTTGGTACCCGTGTCGGTTGTCAGTTGGTACCCGTGTCAGTTGTCAGCTGGTACCGTGTCGGTTGTCAGTTGGTACCCGTGTCGGTTGTCAGTTGGTACCCGTGTCGGTTGTCAGTTGGTACCCGTGTCGGTTGTCAGTTGGTACCCGTGTCAGTTGTCAGCTGGTACCCGTGTCGGTTGTCAGTTGGTACCCGTGTCGGTTGTCAGTTGGTACCCGTGTCGGTTGTCAGTTGGTACCCGTGTCGGTTGTTAGTTGGTACCCGTGTCGGTTGTCAGTTGGTACCCGTGTCGGTTGTCAGTTGGTACCCGTGTCGGTTGTCAGCTGGTACCCGTGTCGGTTGTCAGTTGGTACCCGTGTCGGTTGTCAGTTGGTACCCGTGTCAGTTGTCAGCTGGTACCCGTGTCGGTTGTCAGTTGGTACCCGTGTCGGTTGTCAGCTGGTACCCGTGTCGGTTGTCAGTTGGTACCCGTGTCGGTTGTCAGTTGGTATCCGTGTTTGGTGTCACGATTCGGGGTCTTACCTGTTGCTGATTGGAGGTCGCAGCTACCGAAACAGTCTGGTGAACTCTCTGATGGCCCAGCACACTTGTTTACACTCCTCGGCACTGAAACCACATAAGAAGAAAGATTGGTTCAGGCTCATGTGTGGGGATGGAAGCTGTTGCCATGGTTACAGCTGCATCTTCAGGAAGTAGATCTTCAACCCCATGTATGTGAATCTACGCGTGTTCCTGCAGCTGGTGCTCTGTCTCGACTTCAGTATTCGGCTATTGACCTAAGTCAGGGCTCTTCTCCTGGGGTCCCTGAGGGCCGCAGTCCTGCAGGCGTTTGATGTTTCCCGCTTCAACTCACCTGACTCAGACTAACAGATCACAGTGAATAACTTGAGAAAAAGCTGCTGGATTCATTGGATGAAGTAGTACTGGAGTCAGGAAACGAGGGCCCTGACTGATAGCCTAAAATCTGCTGCAGCTCAGGTGAGTTTCCCTCACGCTTGCTTGGTTCCAGACAAGCCTGAACTGGTTCCTCTGTACTCCAGTTTGTCTGCGTTCCACCTTCAGATGAGCAAGTCTCAACATAGATGTTTCTGAATTCCCAGAGTCTCCGAGTCCAAATTGCTGCCTTACTCAGTTCGCCTGGTTTCAGCCAGGTTAACCGCTCACCTGGACTGCTAGTAGCTTCAGTCAAGAATCATCATGAAAAGGAAAAAAAGCAGACAAGTCGTGCTGGACTACAGGTCGCATTCATTCATAAATTAATTTAATAAAATCCAAGACCAGGAGCAGACGTCTAATCTGGGATGTAAGATGGAATGTAACATCAGTCAGAGGCTGAACAGGTTAGCGTGTGTGTGTATATATATATATATATATATATATATATATATATACACACATATATATATATATATACACATATATATATTATACATACACAGTGTGTGTGTGTATATATATATATATATATATATATACATATATATATTATACATACACACCCTGGGTGTGTGTGTGTATATATATATATATATATATATATATATATATATATATATATATATATATATATATATATATATATATATATTATACATACACACCCTGGGTGTGTGTGTGTGTAAATATATATATATATATATATATATATAAATATATATATATACCCTCGACGCCTCCCTGGTGAGGTGTTCCAGGCACGTCCCACCGGGACAAGACCCCGGGGGAGACCCAGGACACGCTGGAGGGACTACGTCACCCGGCTGGCCTGGGAACGCCTCGGGATCCCCCCGGATGAGCTGGCGGCTGTGGCCGGGGGGAGGGAAGTCTGGGCTTCCCTGCTTAGGCAGCTGCCCCCGCGACCCGATCCCGGATAAGCGGAAGAAGACGGTACGGTATATATATGTATATATCACACACACTGTATATATGAAAAACTGTTTTCCCCCTACCTGATTTCTTATTTTTTTGCATGTTTGTCACTCACATGTCTAAGATCATCAAGCAAATTTAAATATTAGACGAAGATAACAAGTAAACACAAAATGCAGTTTTGAAATGAAGATTTTTATTAGTAAGGGGGGAGGAGGAGAGAAGGAGATTTCCACACACTTCATCTGTACAAATAAGATGAAGGGATCTCACTGGCGTTTGTCAGCGCAGAACTTTGGGCAAGGCCCACTCCATCCTTGGGGACCGGAGCCCCCCCTGGCTGGTGAATTCCTGCTTCTCCCATCAGGGCGTAGGTACATGCTGCCAAAGTGCAGGACCAATAGGCTCAAACACTCATTTGTCCACGCAGCCATTGTTCTCCTAAACAAGTGACTAACCTGTCATGCTGTTGTTTCCTATTTGTTGTCTTTGTTGTTGACTGAGTGACTGTTGTTGTTTAATTGTGTTTTAGCACTGCTAGTTGCACAAGGAATTGCCCTACGGGGACAATAAAGACTCCTTGAACCTTGAACCAAATGTCACTCTTGCTGAGCTTTCGGTCCTGGGGGACCTTCATCAGAGGGCTGAAAGCTCAGCAATAAAGGGACATTTGTACAGATTAAGTGTGTAGAAATCTCGTCTTTTCACTAGTTGCTCTTCATTTCCAGCACCTTCTTTAGACTACACAAGGTTGAGCGGTAGTCCATCTGCAGCCTATTTGTAAGGGGGGGCGGATCCAAACCTCCATGTCCCTGTGTGAAAAAGTGATCTTCCCCTAAACCTAATAACTGGTTGTTCCACCTTAGCAGCAACAACTGCATCAAGCGTTTGTGATAACTGGCAGTGAGTCTTCTACAGCGCTGTGGAGGAATTTTGTTCCACTCATCTTTGCAGAATTGTTGTAATTCAGCCACATTGGAGGCTTTTCCAGCATGAACCGCCTTTTTAAGGTCATGCCACAGCATCTCAATGGGATTCAGGTGGGGGCTTTGACTAGGCCACTCCAAAGTCTTCATGTTGTTGTTCTTAAGCCATTCAGAGGTGGACTTGCTGGTGTGTTCTGGATCATTGTTCTGCTGCAGAACGCAAGTGCGCTTCAGCTTGAGGTCACCAACAGATGGCCGGTTGTTCTCCTTCAGGATTTTTGGTAGAAGCAGAATTCATGGTTCCATTTACCACAGCAAGTCTTCCAGGTCCTGAAGCAGCAAAACAGCCCCAGACCATCACACTACCACCACCATGTTTTACTGTTGCTATGATGTTCCTTTTCTGAAATGCCGTGTTACTTTTACGCCAGATGTAATGGGACCTCCACCTTCCAGAAAGTTCCACTTTTGTCTCGTCAGTCCACAGAGTATTTTCCCAAAAGTCTTGGGGATCATCAAGATGCTTTCTGGCTAAACTGAGACGAGCCTTTATGTTCTTTTTGCTCAGCAGTGGTTTTGGTCTTGGAACGCTGCCATGCAGCCATTTTTGCCCCCCAGTCTCTTTCTGATGGGGGAGTCATGAACACTGACCTTCATTGAGGCAAGTGAGGCCTGCAGTTCTTGGATGTTGTTCTGGGGTCTTTTGTGACCTCTTGGATGAGTCGTCGCTGTGCTCTTGGGGTCATTTTGGTCGGCCGGCCCCTCCTGGGAAGGTTCCCCACTGTTCCATGTTTTCACCATTTGTGGATAATGGTTCTCACTGTGGTTCTCTGAGTCCCAAAGCTTTAGAAATGGCTTTGGAACCTTTTCCAGACTGATAGATCTCAATGACTTTGTTTCTCATTTGTTCCTGAATTTCTTTGGATGGCAGCATGATGTCTAGCTTTGGAGGATCTTTTGGTCTACTTCACTTTGTCAGGCAGGTCCTATTTAAGGGATTTCTGATGGAGAACAGGTGTGGCAGTAATCAGGCCTGGATGTGGATAGAGAAGCTGAACTCAGCTTTCCAAAGATGATAAACCACAGTTCATTAATGTTTTAACAGCGGGGGGCAATCCCTTTTTCACACAGGGCCATGGAGGTTTGGATTTTTCCCCCCTTACTAATAAAAACCTTTATTTCTAAACTGCATTTTCTGTTTACTTGTGTTATCTTTGTCTCACATCTAAATTTGTGTGATGATCTGAAACATTTAAGAGTCTATATATACACATGGACGTGTCGGGGCTGCTGTCAGTTTGGACTGGGCGGACTGGACAGATGTGGTGGTGTCCATGCTGCTGTTAGTCTCACCTTGTCACCTGTTTGTGGAAGTCTGTCAGCTGTTTGTGGGTGACGGTCACGGCCCCTCCTGACGTCTCCTTCGGTAAAGCCTTCAGAGCGTTTTCCAACCAGCGGCAGAACATCTGAAACCGACAGTCATCATCAGTCGCTGAACAAAGACCTGTGGCGACCGTCATCAGAAAAGTACATCGTTGATTACGGACGTCAACATGTTCTGATGCTGCATCCCTGCCTCCAGAAGCACTGTGTGGGCGGGGCCTAGTTAACTGTCTGTTACCTACCCGACCTTTTTCCTCTAGCTTTTAACCCTAACTAGCTTAATTCCTTTCACATTTTTCTCTCTTCCACGTACACCCTGCACTTCTCGAGTAGCCAGTTCTGATTTGGAGTTGTTGTTTTATAGCTCTTAATTTTCCATATTTAACTCGGCATTTATGATGATTGCTTCGTCTCTTTGTCTGTGGTCCAGCTCTGAAGCTCTTTGTGTGTCCATTGATTACTCGAAAGGGCTCTATAAATCAGGGATGTCTCGATCCGACCACGTTATCGGAAATGGGACCCGATCAGGTGATTTCAGATTCGATATCGGCTGTTATGTCCCGATCAGGGATGGGACATGGCAGCAGCGGGCTGCCACGGTTTAGGGGAGGAATTTCATGGCCAACGTTGCTCCTCTCTTCTTGGCCGGAGATTTCCTGTCAGTTCCGGTTTAATGAGCAGCGGTTGGTTTGATTCTGCCTCATATGAGGCGCTATGATGCAGCATCACCGGGCAGGACGGGGTTAAATGTAACGCAGTAGCAGCTGTTCATCCAGATGTTACGGTGAAGGCCGCTGCAGCGCAGAGTTCAGAAAATTGAATCCTTCTGTTAAAGCATATGACAGTGAACTCAATATAACGTCTAAAACATGGTTCATATTTGGCGACGCAACGCGGCCATGTGCTGGTTTAACGTTACTGGTACAGCACATGCAGGTGACCCGCGACAGGCTCAGAATGACAGGAAAAAAAGAAAAGAAAAGAATGCTGGTTTAACTGTGTTTGCCGCTACATAACTGGGTAAAAGCTCACATCACATTATCTGTTGTATCACAGTTTATTTAAAATCTACAGTGTTGGTTTTATTTGCTGCCCAGCAGAAAGAAGCGAACGTTCCCATGATTCAGAGAAATGGAGAAATAACCAAATAGTTTCTTTTGTGATTTCCACATACATTCACAAATAATCAATTCCTTATTAATTTGGTGTTAGTTTGGTGTAGAAATGTTTGATAAACATCTTGTTTTAAAAAAGGGGTTGGAAGAATTTAATTGATTAGGGGAGGTGTCATAATAAAGTAAAATAACAATAAATAAAAGTAAAAAATATAACAAATGTGACACCTCCTGACTCCCCAATTCCACTATCACGTGGGGCTGCGCAATTGCCTGTAAATTTCAAATTGTAGATTGTCATTGCTCAAGATTGCCAATACACGATTAAATTGGAAAGGGGGCGGGGTCTTATGTTGATCGCTATCAGTCAGCATGGCTGTGTCAATCTGAATTTGATTGCATGTGTGAGCTGAAAGTCCTGTGACATGGCTTTGTAACAATTACTGTTATAATTATTACATGTATTGTATATGTATATATTCCTAATAATATGTATAATACCATGTAATTGAATAATACTTTAATATTTTAACCTCCATCCAGGCTAGACTGCGCTAACTGCCTTAAAATCAGCTTTGCTGGATGATGTGTTAATGAAATCTCTTTCTGAAAGCCCTTGTGTGAACATTTCAGTAGCTACACATTAAAACAATATTTATTTGCAATCAGTCTACTCTGTTGAACGACCCCGAAGCAAACGGGCTGTGTCAGTTCCAATCAAAGAGATGCTCCCTGTCACTGTCACAGGGCTGCTGACATGTAGCTGCACTGAGGAGATAGAACGTGGATTGTAGGTCTGTTGGTAAACGGGGCGTCTCTAACAGTCATGGATTTCCTCCAGAAACGTCTAATGCACAGTAGAGCGCCGTTTTTTTTTTTTCAAAATTGCCTTGATGAACAGCAAATTGCTGGCAACTTTCCAATTGCCAATATACGATTTAAGTAGGGATTGTCCCAGCCCTACCTTCACGCTCTCATTTAAATGACCTAGGATTCAGAATCAGATCAGTGTGCTGATGACCCCCCTCTCTGACCAGTGGTATCACCACGGCCACAGCATGCTGTAGGGAAACACTGGATCTGTCTTTTTTCTCTTTAATTTTTGTTTTATTATAGGAGTATCGGATCGGGACTCGGTATCGGACGATCCCCAGAATCTAATGAGTCAGACTCAGAATCGGGGGCTAAAAACCCTGATAGGGACCTGATCTCTGATATGAATAAACTTGATTTGATTTGAAATGCTCCAGTGTGAGTGGACACGCCCATGGTCAGACAGAAACTTGGTGTGAATCAGCCATAAGGCTTTAATGATATCAGCAACTTGGTGAAATAAAATATTGCATTAGAATTGTGGTTGAAGAAAATAATAAAAAAAAGAACAAAAAAAACTGTCCCAGACAAATATGAACACGTTTCCCGTAAAACGTGCTGTTAACATGTTTATTCCCGCTGTAAACGTCCTTTATTCTGCTGTGAACATGTTTATTTCTGCTGTAAATGTGTTTATTTCTGCTGTAAACGTGCTTATTTCTGCTGTGAACATGTTTATTTCTGCTGTAAATATGTTTATTTCTGCTGTAAACGTCCTTATTTCTGCTGTGAACATGTTTATTTCTGCTGTATATGTTTATTTCTGGGGTAAATGTGCTTATTTCTGCTGTAAACGTGTTTATTCCTGCTGTAAACATGTTTATTCCTGCTGTAAACATGTTAATTTCTGCTGTAAACGTGTTTATTTCTGCTTTAAAAGTGTGTATTCCTGCTGTAAACATGTTTATGTCTTCTGTAAACATGTTTTTTTCTTCTGTAAACGTGTTTATTTCTGCTGTAAACATGTTTATTCCTGCTGTAAATGTGTTTATTCCTGCTGTAAACATGTTTATTTCTGCTGTAAACGTCCTTATTTCTGCTGTGAACATGTTTATTTCTGCTGTATGTTTATTTCTGCTGTAAATGTGCTTATTTCTGCTGTAAACGTGTTTATTCCTGCTGTAAACATGTTTATTCCTGCTGTAAACATGTTAATTTCTGCTGTAAACGTGTTTATTTCTGCTTTAAAAGTGTGTATTCCTGCTGTAAACATGTTTATGTCTTCTGTAAACATGTTTTTTTCTTCTGTAAACGTGTTTATTTCTGCTGTAAACATGTTTATTCCTGCTGTAAATGTGTTTATTCCTGCTGTAAACGTGTTTATTCCTGCTGTAAATGTGTTTATTTCTTCTGTAAACATGTTTATTCCTGCTTTAAAAGTTTGTATTTCTGCTTTAAATGTGTTTATTTCTGCTTTTAAAGTGTGTATTTTTGCTGTAAATGTGTTTATTTCTGCTTTTAAAGTGTATATTTCTGCTGTAAACGTGTTTATTTCTGCTTTTAAAGTGTATATTCCTGCTGTAAACGTGTTTATTTCTGCTTTTAAAGTGTATATTCCCGCTGTAAACGTGTTTATTTCTGCTTTTAAAGTGTATATTCCTGCTGTAAATGTGTTTATTTCTGCTTTCAGTGTATATTCCTGCTGTAAACATGTTTATTCCTGCTGTAAACGGGTTTATTTCTGCTGTTAACATGTTTATTCCTGCTGTAAATGTGTTTATTCCTGCTGTAAACATGTTTATTCCTGCTGTAAACATGTTTATTTCTTCTGTAAACATGTTTATTCCTGCTTTAAAAGTTTGTATTTCTGCTTTAAATGTGTTTATTTCTGCTTTTAAAGTGTATATTTCTGCTGTAAACGTGTTTATTTCTGCTTTTAAAGTGTATATTCCTGCTGTAAACATGTTTATTTCTGCTTTTAGTGTATATTCCTGCTGTAAACATGTTTATTCCTGCTGTAAACGGGTTTATTTCTGCTGTAAACGTGTATTTCTGCTGTAAACGTGTATTTCTGCTGTAAACTTGTTTATTTCTGCTATAAACATGTTCATTTCTGCTTTAAAAGTGTGTATTTCTGCTGTAAATGCGTTCATTTCTGCTTTAAAAGTGTGTATTTCTGCTGTAAATGTGTTCATTTCTGATGTAAACATGTTTACCTCTCCTGTAAACATGTTCAGTCTCTTTACCATGGGAGTTTATGGGTATTTGCTGTGTTTTGAACCCCTGGTGGACAAAGAGAGAACTACAAGGAAGTAGCTTGGCTGTTCTCCAGTGAAGTTTGCCCCTTCCTTCCTTCCTTCCTTCCTTCCTTCCTTCCTTTCAGTTTTAGTGTTTCTTCTGTACCTTAATTCAAAATCAATGTCCTTGTTTATTTATTAACACAAATATAACTCAGTTCTTTCTCAAATAAGTCACAACATCCTCCCCGCTGATGAACTATAGTTCATCTAAAACTCCAAAGGATAGTTCCAGTTCCAGTGCGGACAGCACATGAACGCACAAGACCATCACGACCAGGAAACAGCTCCTCGATACTTTTCCCCTGTGAGTGTTGTTCTCTCCCACAAGTACCACATCCCCATGCTTTTTTCAACCATGAAGGTGAAGCCACTGAACCTGCCCCCCCCCCCCCCCCCCCCGAAGAGTTCAGGTTCTTACAGTCTTCGTTCTCAGGAGTTCTTACTACTTTCAGTCCCGAGGACGAGAACTGAAATGGGAAAAAGGGCTTTTTCATATGCAGCGCCGTGTGCCTGGAAGCAGCTGCAGAAAGTCCTGAAACTGCATGATTTGGTCTCATTTGATGTTTTTAAGAAAATGCTGGATGAATCTGTCTGTAAATGCTTTGCCTGATTTGTGGACTTTGCATAGTTAATTTATTGGTAATTTATTTTAGTTATATTTTTAAACTTGTTTTATGATTTTTACTGTTTTGGAATGCTTGTTTTGTAACTTTTACTTCTCTGCTGCTGTCTTGGCCAGGACACTCTTGGAAAAGAGATTTTCAATCTCAATGAGGTTTTCCTGGTAAAATAAAGGTTAAATAAAAAAATCCCCCACTTTCAGCACAGAGGGTTGTGGTGTCTCACAGTGATGAGCTGACTTTAGGATTAGCTGGTATTCCTTTTGCCAGCTGTTCCAGAAAACAGTCATTAGTGTCTGTATCTCCATCTCCGTGTCATTTCCTCCGTGTTAACTGTTGGATGGAGAGTCTGCTGGGATAGACTTGGGCGGCAAACAAGAGAGTCTCTGGCCCACGAAGAAGTGAGCAGGTGTCAGAGGCTGTGGCTCATTTACGTCATTGTGCACATAAGTGAGAGGTTGAGAGTTTATTACAGCCTCAGCTTCAGTCAGTACAGTGCACATTTCTTCAAAGTTGAGCTTTGCTCTTCCTAGAACTCTCCTCAGGACGGTTCTGACTGATGCTCCCAGAAGCCCCCCCACCAGGCAGCTCTCTCTGCTATGAATCGCCATCAGATGCCCTTTTCTGACAAGAAGTCTCGCAGCTCAGGGTCCTTGTTGCTCTGCCACAACTTCTTTAAATCCTGATCAGCTTCCTTGAATGTTTTGGCATTATCCGAGTAGATTACCTTGCACAGTCCTCTTCTTGAGATGAATCATTTTAGTGCCAACAGGAAGTTTTCAGTTGTCTGATCGGAGATGAGCTCAAAGTGAACAGCTCATGCTACTGCACAGGTAAACAAGGCATATAAGATTTCCTCATGGAGTGTTGTTCCTTAACACAGTGGTCAAGCAAAGTCCACCCCGGTGATTTCAAATGTTGGTGACTCAGTTGTTCTGTCCCTTGGGAGTGGAGCAGTCGTCTGCTGTCCAGCTCTTGCCTTGAGTTTTTTGCAAAATGTGCACCCTGATACAATTCGACGTACCAGTTATCTGGATCTTAGAATCCAATATCTCTCTCTCACGTGCACTAAAGTGTCTCTCACACCTGAATGCATTATTTTCTCATGTTGATACTGAACCAGCATTTCTGTGAACTTGCTGTTGTTGGGCAGAATCCAAGGATGCTTCTCCCTGTAGGTAAAATCAGAGTACTGCAGCCTACCTCCAACACTGAGCAGCTCATTTCAGCCAGAAAGGGTTTTAGCTCTCGTATTTTAGAGTCAGTATTGAGGTCCCTTCTAGCCTTGAGAAGGTTTATCTCCTGGCTGAAGCCATGGCTCTGCGTCCCCTTGATCCAGTAGTTTTCTGCTCCCTGTAGCTCCTCAGCTGTCAGTTCACCACGTAATTTTGTTCTGCTGCGTGTGTTGGTCATGAATCTCCTCATCCAGGCCGTCACTTTGAACACAGTTCTCAGATTATTATACCTTTCCAGGCACAGCGCTGGTGTGAGCTTCTGGGTATCCTGCTTAATGAGCTGCACAGCGATCAGGTGTTTGGATTTGAGTTCAGAGTTCACGTCACTGTCCAGTGCATTGTCCAGCATCCTCTCTGAATGATCATTTAACATGAGAGGACGGAGTCCATCCCACCACAACGTGCTCTGCTGCAGATCTTGTACACTTCGTCCTCTGGTGGGAAGATCTGCTGGATTCATCTTCCCCGGGCAGTGGAACCAAACTTTGGGATCAGTCAGTGATTGGATTTCCATGACCCTGTTTGCCACAAAGGGTTTCCACTTTTGGGCAGAACTGCATATCCAGTGCAGTACTATCATGGAACCTGTCCACAGTCTGGGTTGGGTCTAGATGCAGTGATTTTATCAGGGTGTTTCCTAGTCTCGCTCCTGTCACTGCTCCCATCAGCTCCAGGCGTGGAAGTGTGGAGCCACTCTGGATTTCGATGCGACTAGGCTTGTGGTCATTTCTCCATCCTTTGTTTCCCCCTGTACATATGCAACAGCACTGAATGCCCTTTCACTTGAGTCACAAAACACATGCAGCTTTAAAGCGTGACTGGTTTGAGGCTTCACGTGTGTTGTACCACCTCGAGATGGAGAGCTGGTGCAACTGAGGAAGTTCTGAGCACCACTGTTGCCATTTCTTTGTCAGATCGGGTGGCAGTTCTCCATCCCAGTTCAGGCCCCTCTCCCACATTTCCTGGAACAGGTACTTTATTCTGACAGTGAAGGGGTCAAGAGTCCAAGGGGGCAAATATTCGGACAGCTGATTGTAGGACGCTTCTCTTCGGGTTTTCCTTTTGCTTCAGGATCATGAGCAAGAACTAAACCAAGAACCTTCAGTACTGATCCATGAGCTTCAGGCTCAACAGCACAGTCCATCTTGCTCTCCTGCCATTTCTCCTTTAGCTCTGAAGAGGTTGTCATCCACTTGCAGAGATCCATACCTGCAGCTGCCATAAGGTTCTTTGCTGTCAGAGTCAGTGAATGAGCTTCAGATACCTCCTGTGTACTTGCAATAAATTCATCAACATATAGTGAGGCCCGGATGGTCTTCACTACTTGTGGGTAGTCTTGTTCGTACTGTTTCAGATGCTTTCTTATGGTGGCTGCCAGTAAGAATGGGCGTGAGGAGGCACCGAACACCACTCGTGTCATTCTTAACATGCGTGGTTTCTCCTCTTTCTCTGCAGCTGGAGGACCACTGAGCCACAGAAATCTCACTGCATCGCTGTTCTTTTCTTTGAGTGATACCTGCAGAAACGCCTTCTTGATGTCTGCCATAAATGCAGTCTTATAAAGTCTGAATCTTATCAAAACACTCAGCAGATCTGGGTTCAGATTGGGTCCTGTCAGAAGACAGTCATTAAGTGAAGGAGTTCCATTTTCATGGGATGAAGCATCAAAAACAACACGCAGTTTCGTTGTTGCCTTGTCCTCCCTCAGTACAGCATGATGAGGTAAGTAATACACATGGCTGTCTGGTGATGCTAGTTTGTCTCTTGGGACATCCTCAGCCATTCCTTCCTTTAGGTAGTCCTGCACCACATCATTATATCTGCTGTAAAGTGCAACATCTCTTTTGAGTTTTCCCTTTGATCCTTCCAACCTTTTCCTGGCTATGCAGTAGTTGTCCTGACAAGGGGGATGATCTTGCCGCCATGGCAGCTCTACTTGATCATGTCCATCTTTGAAGACAGAAGTTTCCTCAAACTGCTGTAGAGCTTCTTCATCCTCCAGCTTCTCAATCTTTTCACCTGTGATGCCAAGTGACTCAAGTTCCCAGAATGCACGCAGCTGTTTGTCGAGCTGGGCAGTTTCATTTAGCTGGATGTGCATGCAGGTTGTCTCGGTCATGCTGGAGACTGATACTGGACCCTGTACAGTCCATCCAAAGGTGCTCTCTAATGCAACCAGGCTCTCTGTAAGTCTCTACCCGGCCTGTGACTATCTGCCAGTAGTAATCTGAGCCGATCAGCACAGAAAGTTCATGTTTGTCGTCTCCAGGATTATCTGCAAGCGGCAGATATCGTCCCTTCATTTCCTTCTGTATGTGAACTGAACCGGAACAAGGCTGCAGGTCCAGATGGTGTCAGTCCCAGAGTTCTCCAGACCTGCTCAGAACAACTATGTCCGGTTCTCCAGACCTGCTCAGAACAACTATGTCCGGTTCTCCAGACCTGCTCAGAACAACTATGTCCGGTTCTCCAGACCTGCTCAGAACAACTATGTCCGGTTCTCCAGACCTGCTCAGAACAACTATGTTCGGTTCTCCAGCACCTTTTTAACACCAGCCTGAGACAGAACAGAGTTCCTGTGCTGTGGAAAACATCCTGTCTTGTTCGATGCTGTGTCCTTTATCCAAGACGTTCTGGAAGGGGAGTTTCCCTATATCACGTTTCACAGTTGTTGGGGCAGGGGAACCAAAGGTGTGGAGGTTTAACGTCCCTTGTCTGATCACAGGTAGCTTGAGGGTTTTCACCACATCCTCATACACAAAGCTTCTCTGGCTGCCTCCATCCAGCAAACAGCGCACTATTTTTCCACCTGCAGGACCAGATACACATGCCTTGGCAGTTTGTAGCAGTACTGTGTTCTCCGGTTTCATCTTATTTGCTTGCGGAATGACTGATGAAATGACGGTGTCTGTAACTTCAGGAACTGTTGGTATTTGTGAGTCAGTCTCTTCACAAACAGCAATGCGATGCCTTCCTCCACATGAGGCGTATGTCATTCCTTCACCTTGCAGAATCTAGCAATATGTTTTGGTCCCAAGGATATGAAACACCTGCCCATCTTCTTCAGCTTCTCTTTACGTGATCTGGGCATTTTTCAGGTTTATGGTCAGCACTATCACAAAATAGACAGCTGTGTGTCTTCTGGCTGGCTGTGTGTAGTGCAGCTGCAGATGTCATGTTTGGTTTCTTTAGTTTCATGTCGTTGGCAAAGCATGACCTGTTGCAAGTCTTGTGAGGTGGCTGGCTCTCTCTCTCTGATTATATGACCTTGTCATTTGTAATGCTCTTTCCCTGCTATGAACCTCCATCTCAAGAAACTTAAGTATATCAGGCATCTTCCATTCATCATTTTCTCCTCTTTTGCAGCTGTAATCCAAAGCCATGTCTTCTGGCATCATCTGGAGAAGGATGGGGCATGCTTCCATAGGTATCTGATACCACTCCCATTGACTCAAGGCTCCTGATCTGAACTTCACAGTCATGGTAAAGATGTCTCAGAGCCTTTACATCAGAGGATTTTCTTACAGGGGTGACATTCAGAAGCTTTGACATGTGAGCATTTACAATGATGTCTTTCCTTCAAAATCCGTTTTGGAGTATGCTAACTGCAGCATCATAGTTAGCATCTGTCAGGGTGAGGCCTGCTACCACTTTGCTGCTGAGCCCGTTAGGTATGTTTTCAGATACGTAAATTTCTCTCTTTTGCAAAGGGCATAGTTGTTGTGAATAGCAGTCTCATACTGGCTCCAAAACTCTTGCCACAGGCTCACATCACCGTTAAACTTCTCGATCACCAGCTTTGGTAACTTAACTGAGGGGTTGCTCTGTGCGGATCTAGTGGAATGAGCACTGACATCACTTGTACGATCAGATCGATGATTGACATTACTCACATCCTCCGGTGTTTTAAGCGTGCGGTGAGCTCGCATTCTCGTTCTGATAATACAACCCTTGTATTCCTCAGCGAGTTCAATCTCCGCTTCCATATCATCCAGTGAAGTGTTTTCCTCCATTTCCCGGTCCAGCTCCCGTGAACTGTCCTCTTTAGCTGATAAGACCGCCAGCATCTCCCGTACATGACTCACGTCCGGATCATCCTTCAATAACTGATTCAGTAATCTTGTAGCAGAGCTCCGAATTGTCCGGCGTTTGCGTCTCACCCTTTCAATGCGTTCTCCGGCATTCAGTCTCTCTTCATAGTCTCGCTCTTCACCTTCTGCCATCTCAGATTCCCGGGTTTCGGCACCACAAATGTTGCAGCTCGACAGACTGCTTCAAACAAAAGGATGAGACGAGACTCTGGATTGCACTCAAATTTAAACTTTAGTGCACGAACTTTGTGGTCATGTTACAGGAAAGGTTCTACTTCACTTCAGCATTTTTTTTTGTTTAAAACTTTTTAATTAACAAAAGTAACAAACGGGATGTCTGATATTGGCTTTATAATGTGATATCTGAAATCGTAGGTTTTTTTCAGGCCGATATTTTTGTTAACGAAACCTCACAAAATTACATTCTTCCGTTACAAAATCTCGTGAGATCTTGTTCCATTAGCAGCGGTCCAGCATGTAGAAAAGTCCCTGTTGTCCTGGAAGAACTTCATCTCCCAGCATTCCTTTCAGTCATATGGCTACGGTGCAGCTGTATTATTAATAATAAAAATCAAATACTCCATGCTCCCTTTAACGTTTTAACTAGACATTTTTCATGAATCAACTTATTAGTATTTATTTGTTTATTTATTAACACAAATATAACTCAGTTCTTTCTCAAATAAGTCACATCTTCTGCTGTAAACGTGTTTATTTCTGCTGTAAACTTGTTTATTTCTGCTGTAAACGTGTATATCTGCTTTAACAGTGTGTATTTCTGATGTAAACATGTATATTTCTGCTTTAAACTTGTTTATTTCTGCTCTAAACTTGTTTATTTCTGCTGTAAACGTGTATTTCTGCTGTAAACATGTTTATTGCTGCTGTTAACGTGTTTGTTTCTGCTTTAAACTTGTTTATTTCTGCTGTAAACGTGTATTTCTGCTGTAAACATGTTTATTGCTGCTGTTAACGTGTTTGTTTCTGCTTTAAACTTGTTTATTTCTGCTGTAAACGTGTATTTCTGCTGTAAACATGTTTATTGCTGCTGTTAACGTGTTTGTTTCTGCTTTAAACTTGTTTATTTCTGCTGTAAACATGTTTATTTCTGCTGTAAAGAGTTTATTCCTGCTGGAAATGTGTTTATTTCTGCTGTAAATGTGTTCATTTCTGCTGTAAACATGTTCATTTCTGCTTTAAAAGTGTGTATTTCTGCTGTAAATGCGTTCATTTCTGCTTTAAAAGTGTGTATTTCTGATGTAAATGTGTTCATTTCTGATGTAAACATGTTTACCTCTCCTGTAAACATGTTCAGTCTCTTTACCATGGGAGTTTATGGGTATTTGCTGTGTTTTGAACCCCTGGTGGACAAAGAGAGAACTACAAGGAAGTAGCTTGGCTATTCTCCAGTGGAGTTTGCCCCTTCCTTCCTTCCTTCCTTCCTTCCTTTCTTCCTTCCTTCCTTCCTTCCTTTCTTTCAGTTTTAGTGTTTCTTCTGTACCTTAATTCAAAATCAATGTCCTGATTTTCAATTAATGTAATTTATTATAACTTTTGTCAATTTCAACTCATTTCACTGACAGCTGATGTTTTTCCTTTTTTAATTCGGCGGTATGAATCATTTAGAGGACGGTAAGGGTTAGAGATGACCTGCAAGCTCCCGTTGGGGGGGCCGGCAGACACCTTAGCAGCCGTACTTACGGGCCGGTCGAACACCATGACCTCCCACAGCACCTCGGCCACGTCGGGCAGCGTGTACGGCGGCAGGCAGAAGCAGCACGAGTGCATGAGCTGGCTGACCAGCTGCTGGCCGTGCTGCTCCATGGCCTGGCCAATCAGACGTTTCCTCACCTCGAAGTCCTCCTCGTGCTGCGGACGACACATGAGAGTACCGAGTCAGAGTTCACCTGGACTGTCTCATCCGTTACTCGGTCGGTTCTGGGGACTCACGTCGTTGGACACTCCGGTGTGGATCAGGTCTCGCACGAACTTCATGACGCTACAGTTGGCGTCCCGGTGGTCCAACGAGGTGGCAGCGATGGCGCACTGGATGATGTGGACGATGATGCTGCTGCTCAGCAGGGTGATGGGACTCCTCTGGACAAACCTGGACACGGAGACAGGGACGTCAGGGAGAGACAGAGGACAAAAACAAAACCGTCCCAGACACATCAGAGCACCTTCCCCATGAACGTGGACCGACATACCTGTCAACAGGTGCAGACGTCTGATTGGACGTTACAGAAACACCGGATTGGCTAACAGTGTTGCTCAACAACATTTTAGCTTCAGAGCCCCATCGTGCTTTTTTACTTGTTTTATTTTTTGTATGTCTGTTTTTAATATTTCTGTTGAACCACGATTTTCAAAGAATTTTAATTTATTACTTTTGTCAACCCATTTCACAGACAGCTGATTTTATTCCTTTATTGATAAATGAAATTAACAATAAACCACACATGGAACACGGCGCACACGGAGCCGGGTGGAGTTAAACCATCGACTGAAACGGTCGTGTAGTGAGGAACCACACATGGAACGCGGCGCACACGGAGCCGGGTGGAGTTAAACCATCGACTGAAACGGTCGTGTAGTGAGGAACCACACATGGAACGCGGCGCACACGGAGCCGGCGTGGAGTTAAACCATCAACTGAAACGGTCGTGTAGTGAGGAACCACACATGGAACGCGGCGCACACGGAGCCGGGGGGAGTTAAACCATCGACTGAAACGGTCGTGTAGTGAGGAACCACACATGGAAGGCGGCGCACACGGAGCCGGCGTGGAGTTAAACCATCGACTGAAACGGTCGTGTAGTGAGGAACCACACATGGAACGCGGCGCACACGGAGCCGGGTGGAGTTAAACCATCGACTGAAACGGTCGTGTAGTGAGGAACCACACATGGAACGCGGCGTACACGGAGCCGGGGTGGAGTTAAACCATCGACTGAAACGGTCGTGTAGTGAGGAACCACACATGGAACGCGGCGCACACGGAGCCGGGTGCAGTTAAACCATCGACTGAAACGGTCGTGTAGTGAGGAACCACACATGGAACGCGGCGCACACGGAGCCGGTGTGAAAGTCTGTCAGCAAAAAACGGCACATTTTAATGGTCGCACATGCGCGAGTGAATGAAAAATTTACTCGCTCCGGCTCACATTTCTGTCGCAAAATGCGAACATTTTGTCGCAGTCTGGACCCCTGCTTGGGTTGTTGCCGTCATCTGGTGGAAATTTCATGTCAACAGCTCGACTAGAAATTCTGAGAAAATGTTGACGTGTTCAATACTTTTTTCTCCGCTGTATATGTCAATAATGATGTGACAAAAAAGTCTGAGCCCCAGCAAAATCCTTCGTCTGTTGGCCTGACATAAGTGGTACAGCAAAGTAAAGCCTCTGCAAACTCGATCTAAATTTCAACTACTTTTCTAATTTCAATTATTTCAATGAATGCCTTTTTTAGTTAGCTGCCATGTTCCCTCGCCCAGTTGTGATCCAGGGGTCGTATGAGCAACGATGTCACGTTCTAACAACGTCAAGGCTACGATGTAAACCGTCTGATACGACCCAGCCCTGCATGAAGACCTGCATGACGGCGGTCCTGGAGGACCAGGAGAGTCCCTGCAGTAGCATCACATCAACCTCCCACTGGTCGTGAGAACGGACCAATGATGAAGCCAGGTAACAACCCCCCCCCCCCCCCCCCCCCCAAGAGATCAGCAGGGACTAACCTGGTGGCCAGTCGGAACAGGTCATCCACGGTGTCAGGGTGGTTCCTCAGACCATTGGGCTGCTCCAACAGCTGAAAAGTCGGCATGCAGAGAGCCTAGAGGAGGAAGAGCACGACAACATCATCATCATCATCACCAACATTTGGTTTTAGATCTACTGATGAAGGTTTTATAAAAATGGTGGATTTTAGTAAAATCCTGCTATGGTGGATTTAGTTCTGAGGTAAGAACGGGATCTACGAACGTCGGTGCGTCGCCGCGTTCCAGTCAATCAGCATCCAATGTTTCTGCTGTTCAGCTCATTAGAACACGAGAACAGAACAAGGTTACTGATGTTCTGACCCAACCCACCAGGTAGGGCTGGACAATTAATCGAATTTTAATTGTGATTTCAATTATGCCTGTTCACAATCATAAAAACACTGTTATCGAAGAAAAACTATTAATCCTGAAGCGAAAAGACTGGTGGAGTTATAGGAAGCGAACTGCAGGGAGTATAGAACAGGAATGCATGTAGACTGAGTATTCATTTTTATTGCTATTATTATTTGAAATAATATTCTTATTTTACTCCTTTGCTTGTTTCTAAATTATTTCTGGTTTTATTCATTTTTTAAAGTTATATTTGAAGATGTTTTGGTGGTTTAATAAACACTTTTTATAAAATCAACGAATAATCGTGTATATTAATCGTGATTTCAATATCAGTCAAAATAATCGTGATTATAATTTTTTCCATAATCGTCCAGCCCTACCACCAGGTTCTACTGATATTGTGACCCAACCTGCCGGGTTCTGATGCAGTTATAGCAGGTTCTGGTGCTTACCTGCAGCATGTCCAGCAGGCCCTGCCTGCAGCCCTCCTCCATGCCGTACTCGTCCACCAGGATGCTGCCCAGGTACAGGAAGCAGGAGTGCGGGTACACCTGGTACACATTCACCATCTGAGCACAGCAGCATTGGTCAGTTATCGTCATGGTAACGGATGGAAGTGTGATGTTACCTGGTATCAGGTGAGTGAAGGGAGCAGTAAGGACAGACAGTTCAGTTAGAACTCACCTGAGTGACGAGCGGCTGCAGCAAGGAGGCGGAGCCTTTTCCAACACATCGAACAGCAAAGCGTAGGCAGCGACAGCATCGCTCCACGATCCGGTTGTCCGCCTGATGAGTGTTCAGTGTCTCCGACAAAACCGGCCAGATCTACAGGTGAGTCAGGTGAGTCAGGTGAGTCAGGTGAGTCGAGTTTACCCACTCACTCCGATCTGCAAAAACTCAAACAAGTCTTCCAGGTGCTTTACCTCCTGGATGACTTTCTGACAGGGGTGGGTCTGTCCGTTCTCCACGATGGGGTTAGTATGTCTGAGGAGGAACGCACGGATCAACCAGCAGCTTCATTTGCATACAGAAGTAGACAGGTAAGCAAGTTGCTCATTTGCATACGGAGGTAAACAGGTAAACAAGCTGGTGCACTCACCTGAAGATGACGGCCAGTCGGTCCAGCCAGACAGTCGGATCAGCTGATTTACCATTAGTCGATTCTTCAGTCAGAAGCTGAAACAACGGTCAAGCTGGTCAGAGGACACGTCTGGACCCCAGATGACGGGGACACACACACACCCCATCACACACCCACACACCCCAAAATACATCAACATACACCATCACACCCCAACATAAACCATCACACCCCAACATACATCAACATACACCATCACACCCCAACATAAACCATCACACCCCAACATACATCAACATAAACCATCACACCCCAACATACACCAACATTCACCATCACACCCCAACATACACCATCACACCCCAACATACACCAACATTCACCATCACACCCCAACATACACCATCACACCCCAACATACACCAACATTCACCATCATACCCCAACATACACCATCACAACCCAACATACACCAACATTCACCATCACACCCCAACATACACCATCACACCCCAACATACACCAACATTCACCATCATACCCCAACATACACCATCACACCCCAACATACACCAACATTCACCATCACACCCCAACATACACCATCACACCCCAACATACACCAACATTCACCATCATACCCCAACATACACCATCACACCCCAACATACACCAACATTCACCATCACACCCCAACATACACCAACATTCACCATCACACCCCAACATACACCATCACACCCCAACATACACCAACATTCACCATCACACCCCAACATACACCATCACACCCCAACATACACCAACATTCACCATCACACCCCAACATACACCATCACACCCCAACATACACCAACATTCACCATCACACCCCAACATACACCATCACACCCCAAAATAAACCAACATTCACCATCATACCCCAACATACACCAACATTCACCATCACACCCCAACATACACCAACATTCACCATCACACCCCAACATACACCATCACACCCCAACATACACCAACATTCACCATCACACCCCAACATACACCAACATTCACCATCACACTCCAACATACACCAACATTCACCATCACACCCCAACATACACCATCACACCCCAACATACACCAACATTCACCATCACACCCCAACATACACCATCACACCCCAAAATAAACCAACATTCACCATCATACCCCCAACATACACCAACATTCACCATCACACCCCAACATACACCATCACACCCCAACATACACCAACATTCACTATCACACCCCAACATACACCAACATACACCAACATTCACTATCACACCTCAACATACACCAACATTCACCATCACACCCCAACATACACCAACATTCACCATCACACCCCAATATACAACATCACACCCCAACACTCACCATCACATGCCAACATTCACCATCACACCCCAACATTCACCATCACATGCCAACATTCACCATCATACCCAAACATACACCAACATTCACCATCACACCCCAACATTCACCATCACATCCCAACATACACCATCACACCCCAACATGCACCATCCACACCCCAACATACCCCAACACACCAACACACACATCGACACACACCCCCATACACACCATCACACACACGCAAACACCAACACACATCGCAATAACACACAAACACTCACCAACGCAACCCCCCCCCCCACACACACACACACAAACATTCACCAACACCCCCGCGCAAACACTTACCAACACACACCCGCACAAACACACAAACACTCACCAACACACACCCCCACACACCTTTTTCAGAGCCAGGACCTGAACGGCGCACAGGTCACTGAGACACTCGGCGATCTTCTCCAGAGGAAGACGAGCCAGAACCAGAGCCGTACCTGGACAGGTAAACACACCACAGATGATCCAGATCAGAGATCCAAGAGACAGGTGGTCCAGATCAGAGAGAGAACCGGGTCAGGTACCTTTGAGCAGACCCACAGCAGCCTCAGTGGACAGGGCAAATGAGTCGAGAGAGCGAGCGATGTCCAGCAGACCCTGGAAGTGCTGGGCCATGTGGTCCCTGCAGACGGAGCAGATGTTGTGGATGGCCTTGGCCGCCGCTGACGCCAGCGGCTTCTCCCGGAGACCTTTCATCAGGTAGCTCAGAACCGGGTCTGGAACACAAGTTCAGGTTCAGAGACGGGTGGAGGCTGGCTCGTCGCCACAGCAACATCCCCAACATCATACCCAGGAATCTCGGGTTCCTGTCCACGACCTCGCTCATCTCTCCCACCAGCTCGATGCTCGTGTACCGGACCGCCATGTGGACCGATTCTGGAAGCAGAACCACCTGCTGCAGAACCTCCGTCAGGGTCGGGTTGTTCTCCCTGCAGATCATAGAGTTACAGAACACCGGATCAGAACCAGAACAGGTTTAACACTGACGCAGAACATCAGATCAGAACCAGAACAGGGTCAACACTGATGCAGAACATCGAATCAGAACAGGGTCAATACTGATGCAGAACTCCAGATCAGAACCAGAACAGGGTCAACACTGATGCAGAACTCCAGATCAGAACCAGAACAGAGTCAACACTGATGCAGAACATCGAATCAGAACAGGGTCAATACTGATGCAGAACTCCAGATCAGAACCAGAACAGGGTCCACACTGATGCAGAACACCAGATCAGAACAAGAACAGGGTCAACACTGATGCAGAACACCAGATCAGAACAAGAACAGGGTCAACACTGATGCAGAACACCAGATCAGAACAAGAACAGGGTCAACACTGATGCAGAACACCAGATCAGAACAGGGACAGACTCACGGGTCAACACTTTTTGCGATGGCGGCCATGATAAAGAGGACAGCCTCCGTCACCTCCCACGAAGGGTTCCCATCTTTCAACGTAGAATACAACTGGAACAGAACAAACAGAACCCAGTTTAAAGCAGGTGCGTTTTGATCGCAGACACCAGAACTGTAGAACCCTGTAGAACCCGGTACCTGAGAGAAGCACTCCATGGATCCGACCAGGAAAATGACGTCTTTGACCAGGTCTGAAACTCTCATCCGGAACTCCCCGAAGTCGTCTGTGTCCTCGGGGATCCCCTCCTGTCGGGTCAGAACCACATGGATACCTGAACCTCCAACACGACGGCATCAAAAACCAGACTGCAGTCTGCAGACCAGGTCGGGTTCTTACGTGGTCCGGATCGAGCTGGCAGTGTCGGGCCAGACAGTGAAGGAGTCTCTGGATGTAGGGTCTGAAGACGGAGTGCAGTCCCACGTCGTTGATCTTATACAGATGTTCTCCGAGACGGTACCAGAAGTTGAAGGAGATCTCCACCACCTGTTCCACACAGAACATCATCAGGGACAAGAACTGGACATGGATCAGAAACAGAAACAGAACCAGAACCCCAGCCAGGAGGACTTAATCATATTAGTACCAGAACTGAACAGCACAAGTCCAGAGGTTACAGACCCAATGGCCAGAACCACGACAGTCCAGAACCATGACAGTCCAGAACCATAACGGTCCAGAACTGTGACAGTCCAGAGGTTACAGACCCAATGGCCAGAACCATGACGGTCCAGAACCACGACAGTCCAGAGGTTACAGACCCGATGGTCAGAACCACGACAGTCCAGAACCATGACAGTCCAGAACCGCGATGGTACAGAGGTTACAGACCCAATGGCCAGAACCACGACATTTCAGAACCGCGATGGTACAGAGGTTACAGACCCAATAGCCAGAACCATGACGGTCCAGAACCACCACAGTCCAGAACCGCGATGGTACAGAGGTTGCAGACCCAATGGCCAGAACTAGGACAGTCGAGAACTGCGATGGTACAGAGGTTACAGACCCAATGGCCAGAACCACGACATTTCAGAACCGCGGTGGTACAGAAGTTGCAGACCCGATGGCCAGAACCACCACAGTCCAGGACCGCAAAGGTACAGAAGTTGCAGACCCGATGGCCAGAACCACCACAGTCCAGGACCGCAACAGTCCAGAGTTTACAGACCCGATGGCCAGAACCACGACAGGCCAGAACTGCGATGGTACAGAGGTTATTGACCCAATGGCCAGAACCACAACAGTCCAGAGGTAACAGACGAGATGGCCAGAACCGCTGAAGTCCATCAAGTTTCTTTTGGCATAGATGTGGTTCTGGTTTTGTGGGTGCAGTTCTGGTACTGTAGGTGTGGTTCTGGTAGAATAGCTGTGGTTCTGGTACTGTAGGTTAGGTTCTGGTACTGTGGTTCTGTTACTGTAGCTTTAGTACTGTTGGTGTAGTCCTGGTACTGTGGCTCTAGTACTGTACGTGTGGTACTGGTACAGCAGTTCCAGTACTGTGGTTCTGGTACAGTAGTTGTGGTCCTGATGCCGTGGTTCTGGTACCGTGGAAGCAGTTCTAGTACCTCGTACTGCGGGTGTCCTGCACAGATCAGCAGCAGCTCCAGCGTCCTCAGGTCTCCCATACCCTGACCCGGACTCCGGACCGTGGTCTCTAAGAAGGTCTCGCAGAGCTCGGTGAAGATCCGACAGTAGTTCAGAACCCTAAAAACCAAAACCAGATGTCAACATCTCCGACGACACACCAAGATCACATTCAGAAGCGGGACCCTCACTTGTCCAGGTCTTCTCGGGCCACGGCCATGTGGTAGGCGGTCTCCAGAGTCAGGACCCCCTGGAAGAGCTGCAGGGCCAGCGCCACGTTGGTGTCCACGTTCTCGATGGCGTAGAGTGCTGAGCAAACGCAGTCCGATGCCGCCTCATGGAGGTTGGTAGACGTCTCGTCCCTCTGCTGTGGAGAAGGAGAGGGTGTCAAGACGGACCCGGACAGCAGCGCCCCCCACTGCCCGTTCCCACCATCCCTGTCCCCACCACCACCGTCCCCCACCATCTCCAGCACCACCGTCCCCCACCACCACCGTCCCCCACCATCTCCAGCACCACCGTCCCCCACCACAACCGTCCCCCACCATCCCCAGCACTACGGTCCCCCCCCACGTCCCCACCATCCCCAGCACCACCGTCCCCCACCACAACCGTCCCCCACCATCCCCAGCACTACGGTCCCCCACCGTCCCCACCATCCCCAGCACCACCGTTCCCCACCATTATCGTCCCCCACTGTCCCCCAGCACCACCGTTCCCCACCATTATCGTCCCCCACCGTCCCCAGCTCCACCGTCCCCCACCATCCCCCACTTCCACCGTCCCCCACTGTCCCAAGCACCCCCGTTCCCCCACCCCTACCACCACTATCCCCCACCACCCCCACCATCCCAAGAACCACCATCCCCCACCATCCCCTGCACCACGGTCCCCCGCCCCAATCACCACTATCCCCAGCACCACCATCCCCCACCACCACCGTTTCCACCATCCCTAACACCACCATCCGCAAACCCTACCACCACCTTCCCCCACCATCCCCAGCACCACTGTCCACAGTGCCCATCCCCAGCAGCACCGTCCCCCACCGTCCACTGTCCCCATCACCACCATCCCCACCATCCAGCATCCCCCACTTCCACCATCCCTAACACAATCCCTAACACCACCATCCGCCAACCCTACCACCACCTTCCCCCACCATCCCCAGCACCACTGTCCACAGTGCCCATCCCCAGCAGCACCGTCCCCCACCGTCCACTGTCCCCATCACCACCATCCCCACCGTCCAGCATCCCCACTTCCACCATCCCCAGCACCACCGTCACCCACCATCCCCAGCACCATCATCCCCCACCCCTACCAACACCGTCCCCCACTGTCCACCCGTCCCCTCTACCACCCATTGTCCCCCACTGTCCCCAAGCACCACCATCCCCAGCACCGCCGCCATCCCCCACCTCCCCCATACTCCCCCACCTACTAAAAACAAGACATGGATCTCACCAGAACTTGGAACAGGACCATGAGAAGCTGGTTGCTGGCCATGAAGTTGCTGTCCAGAACTCCCAGGTTGAACCAGCTCCCCAGACAGCGGAACACCTTCATTAGCATCTTCTCATTGCTTCCAGTCTTCTCCACACACGAAGTCTGCAGAACCAGAACCAGAACCAGGGCTAAACTTTCCGTTTGTATTTAGACACAGATATGAAGAGCTCCGTCTTTCATGATATGGACAACAACCTGATCAAAATCTGGACCAGAACACAGAAAGAATCTGGACCAGAACCCAGCTGAAGTCAGGATGAGGGTGATAAGCCAAATAATTAACTGTGTAGAGATTCTATTGTTATCCTTTATGACTTGCTTTTATTGTGCTAGGGCCTGAGTACAAATGAACTGCATTTTCCCACAAAGCCTTGCTTATCTGCAAATTGATAAACAATGAAGGTGATTAGTGAATCGCTGTGAGCAGTATGTGTCCGTTACCCTTGAAATTAGATGAAAATACATTGAGCTCATTTGCCTCCTTCCCTGCAGGACCTGCGAACACTGCAGGATATATTGAGCAGGCCAAGTGATACGTATGCAGACAAATTCCAGCCGCAACTAACCTCATAGTGGGAGTATGGAATAATGGGCATGTCATAGTCGTTTAATGGGCGTGTCATATAGTGGGCGTGTCATATAGTAAGCGTGTCATATAGTAGGTATATGTTATAGTGGGTGTGTCATATAGTGGCTTTATGGTATAATAGGCACGTCAGTGAGCAGTTCTTATAATGGGCGTGTCATATAGTTGGTGGCCCATGTAGTGTGCGTGTCGTATAGTGGGCGTGTCATATAGTGGGCAGGTCATATGAGTGAATGAGTGAATGGTAGTGGGCATGTCATGTAGTGGGTTTATGGCAAAATGGGCCTGTCATATAGCAGGCGGATAATAAAGTGGGTTCATGGTATAAAAGGCATGTCATAATGAGCGGGTCGTATAGTGGGCGTGTCATATACTGGAAGTATGGTATAGTGAGCGTGTCATATAGTGGGTGGGCCATATAGTGGGCATGTCATAAAGTGGGTGTATGGTAAAATGGGTGTATCATAGTGGCTTCATCGTATAATGGGCGTGTCATGTAGTGGGCGTGTCAAATAGTGGGTGGGCGGTGTAGTGGGCGTGTCATATAGTGGGTTCATGGCATAATGGGCGTGTTATATAGTGGGCGTGTCATATAGTAAGTATATGGTATAGTGGGTGTGTCATATACAGTAGTGGCTTTATGGTATAATAGGCGCGTCAGTGAGCAGTTCATACAGTGGGCGTGTCATATAGTTGGTGGGCTGTGTCGTGTGCGTGTCGTATAGTGGGCGAGTCATATAGTGGGCGGGTCATATGATGGGTGAATGGTAGTGGGCATGTCATGTAGTGGGTTTATGGCTTAATGGGCGTGTCATATAGCAGGCGGATAATAAGGTGGGTTCATGGTATAAAAGGCATGTCATAATTAGCGGGTTGTATAGTGGGCGTGTCAAATACAGGAAGTATGGTATAGTGTCTGTGTCATATAGTCGGTGGGCCATGTAGTGGGCATGTCATAAAGTGGATGTATGGTAAAATCTGCGTATCATAGTGGCTTCATCGTATAATGGGCATGTCATATAGTGGGCGTGTCAAATAGTGGGTGGGCTGTGTAGTGGGCGTGTCATATAGTGGGCGTGTCATATGGTGGGCGTGTCATATGGTAGGTATATGGTATAGTGGGTGTGTCAAATAGTGGCTTTATGGTATAATAGGCGCGTCAATGAGCAGTTCATATAGTGGGCGTGTCATATAGTTGGTGGCCCGTGTAGTGTGCATGTCTCATGGGCGTGTCATGTAGTGGGCAGGTCATATGATGGGTGAATGGTAGTGGGCATTTCATGTAGTGGGTTTATGGCATAATGGGCGTGTCATATAGCAGGCAGATAAGGCGGGTTCATGGTATAAAAGGCATGTCATAATGAGCAGGTTGTATAGTGGGCGTGTCAAATACAGGAAGTATGGTATAGTGTCTGTGTCATATAGTCGGTGGGCCATGTAGTGGGCATGTAAAAGTGGATGTATGGTAAAATCGGCGTATCATAGTGGCTTCATCGTATAATGGGCATGTCATATAGTGGGCGTGTCAAATAGTGGGTGGGCAGTGTAGTGGGCGTGTCATATGGTGGGCGTGTCATATGGTAGGTATATGGTATAGTGGGTGTGTCATATAGTGGCTTTATGGTATAATAGGCGCGTCAATGAGCAGTTCATATAGTGGGCCTGTCATATAGTTGGTGGCCCGTGTAGTGTGCGTGTCGTATAGTGGGCGTGTCATGTAGTGGGCGGGTCATATGATGGGTGAATAGTAGTGGGCATTTCATGTAGTGGGTTTATGGCAAAATGGGCCTGTCATATAGCAGGCGGTTAACAAAGTGGGTTCATGGTATAAAAAGCATGTCATAATGAGCGGGTCGTATAGTGGGTGTGTCATATACTGGAAGTATGGTATAGTGGGTATGTCATACAGTGGGTGGGCCATATAGTGGGCATGTCAAAGTGGGTGTATGGTAAAATGGGCGTATCATAGTGGCTTCATAGTATAACGGGCGTGTCATATAGTGGGCGTGTCGTTGAGTGGGTATATGCTATAGTGGGCATGTCATATAGTGGGTTTATGGTATAACAGGCGTGTCAAATAGTGGGCGGATAATATAGTGGGTGTGTCATATATTGGCTGGGGTGTATATTTAGCATTGTGTAGTGGGTGGGCTGTGTAGTGGGTGTGTCTTATAATGGGTGTTGTGTAGTGGGTGTGTCATATAGTGGGCGTGTCGCATAGTGGGCGTGTTGGATAGTGGGAGTGTCTAATGGTGGGCCTGTCATCTAGTGGATGTTTTGTATGGTGAGCACGTTGTACAGTGGGCGGGTCGTACAGTGGGCATGTCATACAGTGAGTGAATGATATAGTGGGGGTGTCATATATTGGGTTTATATTATAATGGACGTGTAATGTAGTGGGTGGGTCGTAAAGTGGGCCTGTCATATAGTGGTTATATGGTATTGTGGGCGTGTCATAGTGGGTCCATGTATAATAGGTGTGTCACAATGAGCGGGTCATGTAGTGGGTGTATCGTATAATGGGCATGTCATATTGTGGGCCTGTCGTATAGTGGGCACGTCGAAGAATAGGTGTGTTGTTTAGTGGGCATGTTGTATAGTTCTTGTGTCATATAGTGGGTGTGTCAAAGTGGCAATGTTGTATAGTGGGCATGTCGTATAGTGGGCTTTAGGGCTGAAACAATTAAATTATTTGAATTATTTGATGACATAATTGATCGATTAATATTTTACTAATCGATGCTTTGTTTAACTTTTTAAAGTCCCGCGTCACGCATTGCTTCCGGTCTGTATAAACTACTTCTGGTTAGGATAGACAAGCGTGCCTAGTTGCATATATCACGTGTGCTACGTGCTGTCGTGTGTCCTGCAGTAGCACCTTCTCTGGCAGAGCTCAGGTTGCTGCAGATGAAGTATTTCAACCAACTAACTACTGTAATTAACGCACATACACAGCACAATACTTACAAAGACTTAAGTTTTCCGAGGCTCACGCTTAAGAACATATTTGGCGCACACATGAGTTGTTTCCCGACTGGTTTCTCTGATAACGAGCTCACAACATTGCCGGAGAAAAAACAAGATCCTCGTTAAGATGTTAGCACTCGCTCGCTCGCATAACTAACCATACGTTTTAACAAAGAGCTTTTTAAGATGTGTCACACTGATTAGATCTGAAATTCAAACAATTTAACTGTTTTTTTTTTCCAGCATGAAATAACTATCAACTTATTTATTCCTCTTTTTAATGTAAATAATTCACACCATGAACTGATCTCCCACCTGATCTCACCATCTGATTCTCTTACCAAAAGGCATAACAGTAGTCATGGGCACTTTGTTTTGTTTTTTTCTAATTACATAATGTTTATTTTACTGCTTTAACTGTTCAATAAAGTTTTGATCAATTTGTAGAGTTATGATTTCACCCTTTTGGCATGAATGTTTAAAAACAGAAAATGTTAAAGCAGTATGAACTAATATTTAATGTAGACACAGAATCAACTAACAAATGTGATTGTATGTATCAAAGTATTAATTCAAGGCTAAGGTAAAATATTGAGATATATATTGTGTATCTTGACATGCCATAAAAGTATCGGGATATTACTCAAATTCAAGATCGCCCAGCCTTACTTTCGATCTGTATAAACTATTTCCGGACACACTCTACTGGTGGGTGGCAGTAATGCAGCTACTCATTGTGTGTCAGCGACAGTCTTTGGTGCCAATTTTGGACTCATTATCACTCTACTGTATCTCAGTCAGATTTTTAAAAACATAGAGCTTATCCGGTTAATCTATTAATCGATCGATTACTGGGGTAGATTAATCGACTATTAAAATAATTGCTAGCTGCAGCTCTAGTGGGCGTGTTGTATGGTTGGAACATCATGTAGTGGGTGTGTCGTATAATGGTTGGGTCGTTAGTGGGTGTGTCATGTAATTGTCGTGTTGTATAATGTGCGTGTCTGATGGTGAACACGACCTAGAGTGGGCCTGTCGTATAGTGGGCACATCGAAGAGTGGGTGTGTTGTATAGTTGGCATGTCGTATAGTTGTCCTGTCATATAGTGGGTGTCATAAAGTGGCCATGTTGTACAGTGGGCCTGTCGTATAGTGGGTGTGTTGTAAGGGTGGGAATAATGTAAAGTGGGTGTGTTGTATAGTGGGAAAGTCGTATAGTGGGCCTGTCGTATGGTGGGAACGTCGTACAGTAGGCGTGTCGTATAGTGGGAACGCCAAATTGTGTGCGTGTTGTATAGTGGGAACGTTGTCTAGTGGGCACGTCATTTAGTGGGCTCGTCGTATAGTGGGCATGTCGTATGGTGGGAACGTCATATAGCGGGCGTGTTGAATAATAGGCAAGTTGTACAGTGGGCCTGTCGTATAGTGGGCGTGTTTTATAATTGTCATGTCATAGTGGGTGTGTCAAAGTGGGCGTGTTGTTTAGTGGGCATGTTGTATAGTGGACGTGTCATATAGTGGGCATGTCGTTTAGAAGGCGTATTTTATAGTGGGTGGGTCGTATAGTGGACTTGTCGTAGTGGGCGTGTTGTATAGTAGGCTGGTCGTATATTGGTTGGGTTGTATGGTTGACGTGTCGTAGTGGGCGTGTCGTATAGTGGATGTGGCGTATACTGGACCTATCGTATAGCGGACGTATCGTATGGAGGACGTATCGTATAGTGGACATGTCGTATAGTGAACGTGTCATATAGTAGATGTACACTGTCATATAAAGGCCACTAGTGCCCAAAAATCCTTTAAAAAAAAAAAAAAAAACTATGGCTTTATTCTTAATTTGCCATAATGGTGGTTTTTTTATGTTAATATAACGTGTTATTCTATCGAACTGAAAAGAATGCAATTATTTAAATATTGAGCAACAATTAAATTAACTTTCTTTGACATTATTTGGGTTTCACCCTTAGAATTGCTGTTTGGCCGTGACTCACACTTTCATCTTAGGAGCAAAAAGTTTTAGCAGCCCTGAATCATTCCATCACCCAGCTACGGTCTGGCCCAGAACCAGAACCAGACCGGTTGGTCTCACCAGCAGCGTGACCACGGTGCTCGAGTAGAATGCCAGATCCTCGATGATCTCCGTTCTCCGATTGGCTCCGATCCGTAGAGACCGGCTGTGAACCTCCTCGGGTAGAACCGTCAGGATCTCGATAAGGAATGGCATGGAGCTGATGTCCTCGTTGTACCTGAGGGGCGGAGTCACAGAACAGGTGAGTGGGCAGGTGGATACCTGAACTGTAGCAAAGGATGGTGGGAATTCTTACTTTTCTATGAGCGTGTGAACGCATCCTTTCCAGGAAGCCATCTGTAGGGCGAGGTCGGCGATCGCCAACGCCAGCTGTGAAAACACAAGAAACTCAGTAAAGACCAGGTCCTGGAGGGGTGATTCAGGACCTGGGGGGGTGATTCAGGACCAGGTCCTGGAGGGGTCAGTAAAGACCAGGTCCCAGAGTGGTGGTTAAGGACCTGGACTGCTCCCGGGACCGCCCCACTGCCGTTACCTGGGTAACGATGATGGGCGATAGGTCTTTGAGGTTCTGGATGTGGGTCAGCAGGGAGTCTCGCAGTGCATTGTGGGTCTCAGGGGGAAGCTCGTAGAAGGACGTCTGGATCTTCATCTTCATCGTCTGAGCAGCAAAGTAGCACGATTCAACGTCCTGTTTGAGCTGCAGCAGCTGGTCCGAGATCTCCCAAGCATACATCTGCACAAGGAAGTGATGTCATAGTGATGTAACTATATCAGCAGGACAGGAAGTGATGTCATCTAGGGCTAGGATAAACACATTTTTTTTACAAATCAGCTGCAGTCCCACCCACGGCCAGCAGGTGGAGCTCAGCATCAGCTGCAAACATACCATCTTTTACTGCTCCTAAAACTGCGTGTAGAACAATCATCCGACCGTGACAGGATCCCACGTGAAAACACGTCTGATTGATGTGATCTCAGTTTGTCATTAATCTTAAAATTAATCTTAATTAATCTTAAAATTTGGCAAGACAAACTGGCTGAGACAAACCAGCCCCCTCGATATGTGCCCAGTTATGACTGAGTTCTGAAGACAGAGGAGGATAAACGGTCTGTGTCTGGTCCTGTTCTGTACACATTCTAGTGCAGCCATTACACATCAATAGAAACACAGTTTTGAATTACATATCACATTTTTCTGCCAATGATCTCTTTATTTTTTACACTGTACCTTAAAAGGTACAGTATCAATCATCAACAGAAACACAGTTTTGAATTATATATCACATTACTTTCACATTACTTACTGTACCTTTAAATAATTCCCTGCTGGGAGAAAAAGCGGTTTAAACCAGTCAAAGCTAGTAGCAGGTCAGGCTGGTCTTGGCTGGTTCTAGTGTAGAGTTAAGTGGTTTATCAGTTTCTATTGAAATAAGTTGAAATTGACAAAAGTAATAACAAATACAAAGTTATAAACATCATCGCACTGATTTTGTATTGTGGTTCGACAGAAATATAAAAAGCAAACAAACAACCAAACAAAAGTATACAGCGCAATGTGGCTCCTGAGCTAAAATTTTGTCAAGCAACCCCTTGAGGCAATCTCTGCAATCAGGTGTTTTCTGTCATGGTCAATAAGACTTCTACACCTTTTGGCAGGTACTTTGACCCACTATTCATGAGCAAGGTGCTGGAATTTGTCTAGGACATTTTTGTGTACGAGTGTTTAAAGGGGATCCTCAGTAACTTTTTTACAATAAATGCTTTTCGGAATCCCCGTGGGGCTAAACAAAGTGTTTACGGAGCGATTCAATGCCCCCCCCCTCCCGCCGGGGCCTCTGGCCTGCGAGCAGCTCTATGTAACTTTGCCTGCGCCGACCCAAGCAGAACTTGCAACAACAGAAACCGCTGTACGGTACTCAGGTCCCCTATCTACCGAGCTGCTTCCAGCTCTGATTTGAACCAGACTACCAGCGCTAATTCGAAGAAAACATTTCTTTAGCTTCACACCACCTAAACACGGCTCCTGGCTCTCATAACCAACTCTTTGCTGGACCAGAGTGATTCACGTAGCTGCGCTGCCTGGGCGCCGGGTGAAGCATCACTGCTTCAGGCTCAATAATCACTTGTCACGTCCACAAAAAGTAAATAAAAGTTCGTATTCTTACCTGCTACTCGCCAACATCAGAGAAAAATATAATCCACGGCATATTTACCCGCAAATCGCGGGTAAAACGTCCCGTTTCAGAAGAGACAGGTCTTTGCTTTGAGCAGAGGGAGACGTGGTGCTGCTACCAACGCAGCAAAGTAGCATCAACAAGCTAGTAAACGCTTAGAAATATATCCAGGGATCAAAATAGAGGAAAGACAGGTAGAGAAGCCGTCTGTGTGCTGTGGGGGTGTAAGGGGGGGTTGAACACGACAGTGAAAGGACGCCACTAGGGGGAGCCCCGAGCTGAAGTTACTGAGTTCTGCTTTAAATTGTTTTGTTCTTTTTTTAAAATTCAAAATAAACATTTTATTTTAATCAATTATAATTTAATATATTATTACTTTTTCAATTTTATGTTGAATTACAATAATGAATTCAGCCTTTTCTCTATGACTGTTCTTTAAACTTTCAAGCACAACTATGTGTGTGTGTGTATATCATTCATTCATTCATTAGGCCTCTTGCACTCTGTGGTGCGTAGAGCCAACCAAGGCAACCAGTTCTCTCCATCTGGGTCTATCACGAGCAAGATGTTGTGCTTGAGCCAGTCACATTACAGGCTGCAAGGTCCTGGGCTATCACATCAAGCCAGTGAGCATGGGGGGTACCTCTGGGGTGCCTCCATCCAGCTTGATGGGGGTTAAAATCCAGGATTATGTGGGTTGGATGTTCCGCAGGCAGGTGGGCGATGTGGCCGTACCAGCGCACTCGCCTCATTGCTGCGAGGCGGGACGCTGGGGGTTGTTTCGTTTGGTCTCTTAGGGTCCAGTTCATGATGTGCTGACTCCAAGTGATGCCTTCAATTCTCCTGAGGTATCGGGTATATATATATATATATATATATATATACATATACACATACATACATACATACATACACAAAAATATTTAGGCCTATACATTTATATATACTGTATATATACATATATAGATATAGATATATCAGATATATTTATACAGTGGGTACAGAAAGTATTCAGACCTTCAAACTTTTCACTCTTTGTTTCATTGCAGCCATTTGCCAAAAATCAAAGATGTTTTTATTTCTTATTAATGTACACTCGGCACTCCATCTTGACAGAAAAAACAGAAATGCAGCAATTAAAAATGAAAAACTGAAATATCACATGGTCATAAGTATTCAGACCCTTTGCCCAGGACCCTTTTGAGCTCGTACAGCCATGAGTTTTCTTGGGAAATGATGCAACAAGTTTTCTTTGACATCTGGATTTGAGGATCTTCTGCCATTCTTCCTTGCAGATCCTCTCCAGTTCTGTTCAGACTGTTCTTTAAACTTTCAAGCACAACTACAGTATGTGTGTGTGTGTGTGTGTATGTCATTCATTCATTAGGCCTCTTGCACTCCATGGTGCGCAGAGCCAACTAAAGCTAGGTACACACTACAGGATTCCTGAGGCCTTCATAGGATGTAGAGACCACACACTTGATGATTACAAAAGACACATCACACAAGATTTGCCTCTTCTGATCATATAGTGTGGGGTGTACAGGACAGAGAACACCTCACACTAACTGATTCGTCAGCAGAGAATCGGCTCCTTCACTGTAAACATCCCAAATCTCGCAATATCAAACAAGACTTCGTGACGAGACTTCGCAGCGAGACTTCGTGACGAGACTTTAGCATAAACAAACGTAGCTGACTTTTCTGCCTCTTACATTGTGGGAAAAAAACACACATACATAGAAAAAAACATTGTGGAAAAAGTCATAGAGAGTAATATGAATGTGAGCTGTATGACCGCGAGTTGGAGGTGAATAAAAATGGCCACAAACATTAGAAAGCTTGGAGAGCAGGGCTGTAAGCTAATGGCTATGTGCTCTGTGTTTTTGTTTACTTCCTTTTCCGCCAGTCAGCTGTTAGCTTCTTGCGTTTTGATTGGCTGTTGTTCCGGGAACCTCCACGTAATTTCCCAATAAGAGCAGTGTTTCTGATTTTGTACAGCTGTGAACACTGAACACTCGGAACACCACACACACCAGGATTTCTAGTCGCAAATATTAAACATGTTCATTATCTACGATCTCTCCTTCTGAGGCCTTCCGAGCGGATCGGATCGAACAAAATCACTCGTAACTCACATCACACCATGAGAATATCAGATGCGATGTTTTTTTGCAAACATCCGACAATCGGACCTTTGCTGGCTTTGATCGTAAGGGGAAGATCGGGACATAAATCAGGCTGATTTTCCACGGCAGACGGCCGTTGGTAACAAACCAGATGTCATTTTAATCAATGAAGCCGAGCGAAAGACGGTAAAACATGGGTCAGGGAAAACAATACGACATCGCCATGACAACAAATCAGATGTGGACTGTTGTCACTGTAACTGACAGACCACATCTTCACATAGAGGCCGGTGATAACTCTACATGCAGCGGATGTCGTCGGTCTGCCCGGTTTCACGCGAATGCAGCATGAAAAGTACGAGGGAGCTGCTCCCGATTACACAGTGTCCCTTTAAGCCAACAAGGCAAGATCTGTGTCGGGTCGACTCAGAAAGCCTTGCAAGTGCCGCTTACAGGCCAGAGACACCGGGGGAGGGAAGGGAACATCAAATCACTCCGAAAACACTTTATTTAGTCCCACAGGGATTCTAAAAAGCATTTATCGAGGTGAAAAAATTACTGAGTTCTGCTTTAAAGAAAATTTTTCAGGTAACTGGGCTGGAGTGAATTCTAGTACATCAGGGTCTGGCCAAATCGCAGCAATGTGAATGACCCAGTAAATCTAAGTATATCAACAGTAAGTGTGAGCACTTGTGTAAAAGCAGAGATCTTTGCAATTTCTATTTCTACAGGATTGAGGTGGGGGCTGCACTGTGGTGTGGTGGTTATCACCGGTGCTGCCAGTGTTGCTGTCCATCAATCTAGAGAAGAGTTATAAGGCCTTCAGCCCAAAATCTCCAGATTCATGAATATGCACATCTAGTCTAAAGTTTAGCAGCTTATAATTAGATGCTGTCTGTTGAACCAGTGAACAAATGTATCAACACAAACTTCGGTCAGTTCCTTGAGCTGCCTGTTCATCACCTGAATCACAGCTCACTATGAAGTAAGAGGTCAGTACAGGCTGCATGGAGAGGTTGATGATGGCTTTATTTTTGTTCACAAGCTTCTGTAATGGTGAAGGTTGTGTATTAAAAACAGTTTAGTATCTGATAAAAGAAAAAGAAAATAGTGGGGAAAAAATGAAATTTGCACAAAGAATTATTTTTTTTATTGACATCACTGGTAAGAAAATTGATTATGTAAAGAAAGAAAAATCTCTGCTGAACAAATGCTTGTAAAAAGTTACAGTAAACATAATGAAGTCTAATCAAATTTTTCTACACAGTAAAACTATCACACAGGAAGCTACAATTTATATAATTATACTGTATACATTAGACCTGAGGAGTGATCCATTAAGCAGGATTAAAGGGAGAGACTCCCTGCTGAGTTACCATGGTAACATTCTATAAAGAAGGGCTAATCAAAACTAGGGGTGTCACAATATTCACAATATCATGGTAGGTAAATTACCACAGGATTGTTGTGATCTTATCATAGTATTAAACAGTGAGTCTTGAGACAAATTTAATGGTTTTCTATCCGCTCTTAGTGGAGCATAACATACTAAACTACATAGACCATGATCCTTTGCAGCCAGTGCACTCTTTTAAACCAATGGGAGCACACGCAGCCCACACAGAAAAACAAACAAGGTGAAAGGTGGTGACAGTGGTGAACACGGTCCGGGAGATCACCCCCACCCACCAGCTGAGCCGACTCCCCAATCAGACGGTGTCTAGCAGACTATCCTGATGTGAATACACCCTCAGTCTGTGTCCGATGTGTGGACGCACCACGGCCAAGAAGAAAGTCACAATATTGAGAAACAAATCAAAATGTCAAGAACAAATTAGAAAACAGTTTCAAGGATAAAGTTTATAATTTATTGGTGACATTTAGACTTTATTCTGGAAATTTCAACTTTATCGGCATTGTATTTCTACTTTATGGGCTATATGCACAACTCCACCACTTCCTGAACTTAGTGCTCCTTTGTCTCCTGTCTGTCATTAGTGGACAAACTGATTAATCCAGGTGTGTCTGGACAGTTACTGAGGTCAGTAAAGCCTCACAGTTCCATACTGCATCATGGTATATTAACATTATTACACAAATGTGTTAATATTACTGCTGCATGTGACATTTTACAGATAAAATGTTTCAAGTTTAGCCTTTTTAGGTACTTAAATCATTTCATTTTTTACATACTGAGAAACACAAACTTGGTATAGATGTAAAATGCTACTTGAAGGACATTTACAAACATCAGCCCACATAAGGAGCCTAGTTCTGTTTCTTCCTTTATTTTACCAACCCTGCATGTATGTCGAACGTCCACTAGCTAATCTCTGTCCATCGTCTTCACATGTAGCTCACTCACTTCTTAGATGCTGCTAAGGATAACATGAACTTGTGCTGCAGTGGTGCTGCTAAATGCTGCTAAACATTCAGCATCATTTAGTAACTTTATCCATCAGTTCCCACCCGGCCTGTGTGAGGCGTGGCCTCCAGAGCTGATCACAGCTGTTCTAATCATTTATTTTATTTTCTCATGGATTCCCTCACTCACGGGCGCTCCACATCTCACGTTATATTAAAGGCTGGTGAAAGTTGACGTGGTGAAACTGTGCGAGACCCGGTCGGCAGCTGGCCACCCTGGAGTACCAGGCGTTCTTGTGTGTGTGTGTGTGTGTGTGTGTGTATATATATATATATATATATATATATATATATATATATATATATATATATATATATATATATATATATATATACACACACATATATACACATATATACATATATTGTGTGTATATATATATATATATATATATATATATATATATATATATATATATATATACACACACACACACACACACACACACACACACACACACACACACATATATACAGCTGTGTTAAAAAGTTTTTGCCCCCTTCCTTATTTCTTACTTTTTGCATGTTAGCCACACTTAAATGTTTCAGATCATCAAACAAATTTTAATGTGAGTCAAAGATAACACAAGTAAACAGAAAATGAAGTTTTTGAATGAATGATTTTCATTAGTGGGGTGGGGGGAATCCAAACCTCCATGGTCCTTTGTGAAAAAAGTGATTGCCCCCATCTTTGGAAAGCTGATTTTTAATTTCTCTAGCCACACCAAGGTTGGATTACTGCCATACCTGTTCTCAATCAAGAAATCACTTATATAGGGCCTGCCTAATGAAGTTTAGTAGATCAAAAAGATCCTCAAAAGCTAGACATCATGTTGCGATCCAAAAAAAATTCAGTAAAAAAAAAAAAAAAGAAACAAAGTAAGTGAGATCTATCCGTCTGGAAAAGGTTCCAAAGTCATTTCTAAAGCTTTGGGACTCCAGCGAACCACAGTGAGAGCCATTATCCACAAATGGTGAAAACATGGAACAGTGGTGAACCTTTCCAGGAGTGGCCGGCCGACCAAAATGACCCCAAGAACACAGCGACGACTCATCCAAGAGGTCACAAACGACCCCAGAACAACATCCAAGAACCTGACACTGACCTCAATTAAGGTCAGTGTTCATGACTCCCCCATCAGAAAGAGACTGGGGGGCAAAAATGGCTGCATGGCAGAGTTCCAAGACCAAAACCACTGCTGAGCAAAAAGAACATAAAGACTTGTCTCAGGATGCCAGAAGGCATCTTGATGATCCTCAAGACTTCTGGGAAAATACTCTGTGGACTGATGAGACAAAAGTTGAACTTTTTGGAAGGTTTACGTCCCATTACATCTGGCGTAAAAGTAACACGGCATTTCAGAAAAGGAACATCATACCTAAAGTAAAAAATTGTGGTTTTAGTGTGATGGTCTGGGGCTGTTTTGTTGCTTCAGGACCTGGAAGACTTGCTGTGGTAAATGGAACCATGAATTCTGCTGTCTACCAAAAAATCCTGAAGGAGAATGTCCGGCCATCTGTTGGTGACCTCAAGCTGAAGCGCACTTGGGTTCTGCAGCAGAACAATGATCCAAAACACACCAGCAAGTCCACCTCTGAATGGCTTAAGAAAAACAAAATGAAGACTTTGGAGTCAGAGTCCTGACCTGAATCCCATTGAGATGCTGTGGCATGACCTTAAAAAAGTGGTTCATGCTGGAAAAGCCTCCAATGTGGCTGAATTACAACAATTCTGCAAAGATGAGTGGAACAAAATTCTCCCACAGCGCTGTAGAAGACTCATGCCAGTTATCACAAACGCTTGATTGCAGTTTTGCTGCTAAGGGTGGAGCAACCAGTTATTAGGTTTAGGGGGCAATCACTTTTTCACGCAGGGCCATTTAAGTTTGGATCCCCCCCCTTGAAAATAAAAACCTTAATTTCAAAACTGCATTTTCTGTTTACTTATATTAGTCTCACATTTAAATTTGTTTGATGATCTGAAACATTTAAGTGTGACTAACATGCAAAAAAGTAAGAAATTAGGAAGGGGGCAAAAACTTTTTCACACAGGTGCATATACACACTGTGAAGCGACCTTCACAGTAAGAAGGTCGCTAGTTTGATTCCTGGCTGGGGAGGGGGTTCGAACAATTTCAACAGTGGCCTTCCGGTGTGAAGTTTGCATGTTCTCCCTGTGTATAAGTGGGTTCTCTTTGGGTACTCCGGCTTCCTCCCACCGTTCAAAGACATGCACGTTAGGTTAATTGGTCACTCTTAAGTGCCCCTAGGGATGAACGTGAGTGTGAATGGTTGTCTCTTTGTGTTAGCCCTGCGACAGACTGGCGACCTGTCCAGGGTGTACCCTGCCTCTCACCTGATAATAGCTGGGATAGGCTCCAGCAACCCACGCAACCCTGAATTGGATAAGTGGTACAGAAAATGACTGGCTGACCATATTTATATATATATATATATATATATATATATATATATATATATATATATATATACACACACACATATATGCATACAGTATGCCTACATACAGTAGATGGGTCTATATACATACACACACATACTTCCATAGCCTACATATTGATGGTACAAAGGAGCAAACAGGAAACAGTCTCTCATGCAATTTCAACAGTTTAATTCCTAATCAGCAGCAACTACTGTATATTTTCAGCGTTGTTAATTAACTATGTGGATTGTGATTGTAATTGTTGGTTTCAGCATAGTGAGCGTGTATTTGCGCACCATACTTAAGCATTCAGGCGGTCCGCGATACTTTGCTTTTTCTCGTTGTTTTATGACAGCGGCGATGTTTCCTTTATCCTTCACCCTCTTGTAGGCTTCCAGGAGGAGTTCCTGCTCCATCAGAGAAATATGCTGATCTGATTGCCATGGTAGATCAATGACTGTGCTTGATCGCCAGGGTCTCTATGAGGAAGCTGAGAGAGCGCACTTATCCAAGATGGGTTTCACCTGGCTTGATCAATCCGTGCCTACTTATCCCCGCTTGCGTTTTGAGCAAACAGTTAAGCCTGGATGGCCATGTTGTGGATTGAATGAGCCTAGCTAAGTTTTAAATCCTGGATCATAGAGTCCTAGTTTTGTGCAATAGACCCCTGGACTCTGCATGCAATAATCTTGCCAGATGTTGAGAAGTTTATCTGCCTGTGGGTTCTGCCTCTCTACCTGTTGCCACTGCATTCACGTGCAGCGCAGATTTCTGACAGCTTATCCTCCCGGTGAGGTAGCAATGCAGCTTCATTTGAGAAATTTTGACGTCCATGTAAAATAAATTATTTCTCGGGATTGTGAAGTTGTGGCACTAACAATATAGCCATCACGACTGAGTCAATGATGGGGAAACAGATGCTGCAGGGTTGAGGTTTGATTGAATGATGTCATTGCACCGAAAATGTGTGATCGTGTGTTATCACGGTATTACATTTTGTACCAGTGTAAAAAAAAAAAAACTACCAGTATTATCTCAAATGATACGATGTTGCCCTCCCCCACCCATCACCATTTTATAGTTTTAAATGGTGACTTAAATTAAATAACTACCATAAATATTGCAATTCTATCGGTTTTGAAGCAGTCATCATAAATGCTATATTAAATATCACACACTGCTTCCTTACACTTTTCAGTTTGATGTTATGGAGAGAATTTTATGGAAAATCCCCTCTGAGGTTCTTCTAACAAACACTTGTCTGCACTGAACACATTTACAGATTTTTAGCAAAATCCTGCAACCTATTCCCCTACGAGCTTCATGTGGACACGCATGTGTCCTTTAAAGATGTATTCCATCTAAATAATTCCCCACAAACCTCACAGGGAAATGGTCTCGCTCCTGTATGGATTCTCATGTGTTTGTTTAAGGATCCCCTGTGACTGAATCTCTGTCCACATTCATCACAGCTGAATGGTTTCTCTCCTGTGTGGCTTCTCATGTGTCCATCTAAGTGTGTCTTTCGACCAAATTTTCTTCCACATTCATCACAGCTGAATGGTTTCTCTCCTGTGTGGGTTCTCATGTGATGATTGAAGTTTGCCTTTATGCAAAATCTGTGACCACATTCATCACAGATGTATGGTTTGTCTCCTGTGTGGACTCTCATGTGTTGGTTTAAGTGTCCCTTTTGACTAAATCTTTGTCCACATTCATCACAGCTGAATGGATCCTCTCCTGTGTGGATTCTCATGTGTTTGTCTAAGTGCCTCTTTATACCAAATTTTTTTCCCACATTCATCACAGCTGAATGGTTTCTCTCCTGTGTGGATTCTCACATGTTCGTTTAAGATTGTCTTTCGACTAAATCTTTGTCCACATTCATCACAGCTGAATGGTTTCTCTCCTGTGTGGGTTCTCATGTGTTGGTATAAGTTTGTCGCTCGACTAAATCTTTGTCCACATTCATCACACCTATGTGGTTTCTCTCCTGTGTGGATTCTTCTGTGTTGGTCTAGGGTTATCTGTACACTAAAATTTTGTCCACATTCAACACAGCTGAATGGTTTCTCTCCTGTGTGGATTCTCATGGGTTTCCTAAGATTCACATTATTACAACAAATTTCATCACATCCTGATAGGGCCACAGTTTTTCTGCTTCCTCTTTTTGGTGGATAGGCTCTGAATCCTGCTTGTCCAGACTCCAATTTCTGGAAACTCTCTTTGTAATCATCAACAGCTGCTGTACTTCTGCAGGGATCACTGAAATAAGAAAGAAAGATACAGCTGGATTTCAAGACCATGCAGCAGAAAAAAATCCCACCTCTTCCCCTCAGAGCTCCTTCAAAGTCACACTTCTAAAATGTCTGCATGCAAAATACCTCAGTCAGCAATATCAGTGGGGTATAAAATACCAGTAAAATATCATATAATGTTGCAGACAGAGAAGACCTTGTAAAGAAGAAAAGCCAGTTAGCTTTATCTTTTCAACAAACACATTGCAGCACTGAAGAGAACAAGTGGTTGGTGATTCTGACACATTAATGTCATCGTTTTATTGGTTCTGTGGTTTGTGGTGGACATTTCTCTCACTAGCTACATTTACATGGAGCAGTTTTGATCCGATCAAACGCCAATCAGAGTAAAAATCTGCCATGTTAACAGCCAGCTGATCCCATCGGCCTTGATTGGAAAGGATTTTCAATTCGATCGAGAGGGGTGGTTTTATGGAAGAGAATTAAGGCCAATGGAAAAAAAAAAAAGTAAAATTCTGAGATTAAAGTTAGAATTCTGAGAATTCCAGAACAAACAAATAATAATCATCATCAGGAAAAAAATTTCTATTTCTGAAAAAGTCCGAATTCTTACTTTAATCTCAGAATTCTGAGAAAAAAGTCAGAATTCTGACTTTTTCAAGGACATTAAAGAAAAAAAAAGAAAAAATTCAGGAGAATTTTATTTTTCCAATTTCTGAAAAAGTCAGCATTCTGAGATTAAAGTCAAAATTCTGACTTTTTTCGGAAATTGAAAAAATTATTACAATTTTTTTTTCATGTTCTGGAAAAAAGTGAGAATTCTGACTTTAATCTCAGAATTTTACTTAATTTTTTTCATTGGCCCTAATCCTCTTCTGTATGGTTTAAACCTTTTACGATAAGATCAGCAAGAAAAAATGACCATGTAAACACTCATTCCGATCATTGCTGTAGAATGTTGTCTCTGCGCATGCTTGAACCATGTGAGGGGTTGTGTGACGTTGCAGATTCAGTGGAAGCAGTGGAAAAGTGGAAGCAAAACAGAACAGGACAGTGGCGAATGCAACGTTTTTGTTAGAAACTGAAAGAGTTAAAAGTAGAGTCTGGAGTTCCTCACCATTTCTGTTTGTAAACAACACTATTCAAACCGAGTGCCCCTCCCATCAGGCTAATGGCCGCATTGCTCTTCAGCCTCTTTAGCTTCAAGCCGCTCCTTTAAACCTCAAAAACAGGTTAACCTAAAAGGGTAATGCCAAACCTATATTATCCCTGGTTTTCCAACGTGCACTTTTTAAAGCCCTTTTCACCGCAGAGTACCTCCTTTTCTTTCACACTGAAATTCGCATGTCCACTTGGGTTTTCAAACCCAGGTGGATCCTCGTCACAATTGGCATTAGGCTCCTTTTCCATTGGCAAAAAATACGCCGGGCCTGATTCCCCGCTGGCAAGCTGCGTGACCTCTATCCACACCACTGGGTCTGGCAATGCCATCACACTAATGGGCCTTTTCCACCAGCACAGGTCAGCTCAACTCACCTAAACTCAACTCAATTCAACTTGGCTTGGTAGCTTTTCAACTGCAATCCATTACCACAAGTGGGCGGGGTATAAATGAAGCCGCTGCGACATACTAGATTGTGCGACATAAACGACAGCAGCAACAGTTACCACTCTCTACCAGTAGGTGGCGGTAGCGCACCTCATTGTTAGTAGCCACCAGTAAAAACAACAACAAAAAGGAAAAGACAAGAAGAAGTATGGGGAGAAAGTAACACGGGATGAATGGATGATATCATCACTAACACAAATTATGAAGCATTTATGTGGTGCAGGTGGTAGCAATCTTGCCTTACAACCTTTTTCTCCACGATCTTGTTGCAAATCTGAAATCACTCCCTCACGAGCTCATATCTATATCTATCTATCTGCATGCAATAATGTCTTCCGAATCTGAATCTTTTTATTTATTTATTTAACCAGGAAAAGTCCCATTGAGATTAAAAACCTCTTTTACTAGGGAGTCCTGGCCAAGAGGCAGCAACCATAAGAATAAGCTAAATCCATTTATCTATCTATCTATACTCTCTCTCTCTCTCTCTCTCAACAAGATCGTGGAGAAAAAAAAAATTGTTTGGCAGAAAAAAAGAATTTAACCCGCAACCTCTGAATTGAAAGGCCAACCTACTACCACCCACGCCACATGAGCACTTCCTGAAGCTGTGCAAATAATGATATCATCCAACGCTCCCGGATTACTTCTCCTCGTCTTCTTCCTCCGTTGCTGTTTTTACCAGCGGCTGGCTAACAATTCATGAGTTGTGTTACCGCCACTTACTGGGAGGGATTTTGAACTGTCGCTCATTTAATGATGTCACTCTCTGACCCTGACATCTGATTGGCTAACCCCTTGGCCAATAGGTGGCATGCAGTGAGATGACGTCAGACATAGCTCGCTGCAGCACGCTCAGAACCTCGCCAGAGGAGGTACAGAAACTGTATCACCTCAGCTCGGAAAACCCCCGGTAGAAAAGCCCAATAACCGAGGAAAGGTGAGGTGAGTTGAGCAGAAAAGGGATGGTGGAAATGGGGCATAAGGCTACATTTATGCTGTCAGGTCTTGATGCCCAGATCAGATTTGATGCCTAAATCCGATTTTTTAAATGTGTGGTTACACGTATTTTATAATGTGACCCATATTGGATTTCTCGCAATGACACAACCCTGTCATTTGAAACACCCAACATGTGTACCTAGTGTTTACAAAACTGTAGGCTACCCGTATCAAGTGCTTGCATACTAACAGACAAGAGGATATACCAGACGGATACAATGATGGGAAATAGATGGGAAATATACTGATCTAAAATGTGAAAAAAAAGGGGCCACAAAACTTAGATAAAATTAACAGTACTGTGGGCTTCAATCGTTTCCTGTTGCTTTTTAAATTATGCCGAGAGCGAGCGCGCTGGTGATTTCTTTGACTGTGTGTTCTGATTAATTTCCAAAATAAAGTTTTAGCTTCTCAAATCAGATTTTTAAACAGTTGTGATGGAGCCCGTTAATCTGGATGATTCGGCTTCATTCTGGACAAATATTTCACTGAACCTGGACGATCATCTGGAACAGTTTTGTGTGACGTGCGTATGCGTAAATGCGCTTCCCTGTACAGCATGGAGGAGACTGGACATCATTAACATGTTTTGGCTGGAATTAGTCGGTGACTTCAGGTGTCACCTGCAGCGCCATCATTGATATCTGTACCTGCAGTTAGTAATGTTGCATTATGATGCCAGCGGGCATGGAGACGCACGGCTCTGTGGAGACTTCGTTCCGGTGACGGACTGTATTTCTGCTTCAGTCAGTGATCCTGAGATTCAGACGTGAATCTGACATGTTTCAGACCAGCTACATTAATACGTGGAGGCAGATTTTATTTCCCATTTCATTTTAGTAACAGATTATTAAGTTGGTTTGCGAGGTTGTGGAGTCCGTCTCCTGTAAAAGCACCTAAAAAATCTGAATGCCGGGGGAGGGAGGTTTTGAAAGAATGGTGGGATGTTTTTGTTTTTTTTTTCCTTTAAATACCATCATTCCGACGATAGAATGAAAAAATTGTCGGAATGATGAGACGTTTGCCATTTCGACAATTGGGGACCCATGTTGGAGTGGAGGAATGTCGGAATGGTGATTGCCTCCCACACACACTTTCCTCCTCATCTGTCAGGCCTCCATTCTCACATTTGACTACTGCTCACATCTTAAAAGTGCGCCAAAAATAAGCTAAATTGTCGCAGATTTAATGACGTGTGGAACGCATGTGTAAGAAGATCCGATCTGCCTGCTTACACTGCGGTTGCATTGTCACATATCTGATTGATATCAGATTTATTTCCACATATGACTGAGGCCTGTATCCGATCTCAACAGATCTGAATGCAAGTTTCTTTTTCCTGTTTACATTGTCAAAAACCAGATCTGATCTGAGTCACATAAGAGCAAAATATCGGAATTGGGTCACATTTCACTGACAGTGTAAATGAGGCCTATGTCTGCGTTATGATGTCATCCGTGCGACAGAAAATCAATTCAACAATAGAGAACGAGTCAAGTCGTAGTCAATATGCTTTCTTGTTGGACCCTTATCTGCACTAGAAAATGGCCTAAAATCAGCGGGCCATTTTCTAGTGCAGAAAGAACGTAGGTGACATGAATTTGTGTCAGAAGCAGAGTTGTTTTGGTTCATTATATGAGACTGGCGAGATGTCATGACGTAGGCACGTACTGTCCAATGTCATTGCATAAATGATCATCAAGTGCCGGCCATTCTACCTGCCCAGGGAATGTACTGCTATCCTGCTAGCAGCGGTCTACGTCCCTCCCAGCACTGCCAACAACAGGAGTGAGGCACTGAACGAGCTTCACCAGCACATCAGTGAGCAGCTAACAGCCCACTCTGATGCCTTCCTCATCTTGGCTGGCGACTTTAACCATGCCAACCCCATCATAAAATATGGTGGTGGTAGTGTGATGGTCTGGGGCTGTTTTGCTGCTTCAGGACCTGGAAGACTTGCTGTGGTAAATGGAACCATGAATTCTGCTGTCTACCAAAAAATCCTGAAGGAGAATGTCCGGCCATTTGTTGGGGATCTCAAGCTGAAGCGCACTTGGGTTCTGCAGCAGAACAATGATCCAAAACACACCAGCAAGTCCACCTCTGAATGGCTTAAGAACAACAAAATGAAGACTTTGGAGTGGCCTAGTCAAAGTCCCCACCTGAATCCCATTGAGATGCTGTGGCATGACCTTAAAAAGGCGGTTCATGCTGGAAAACCCTCCTATGTGTCTGAATTACAACAATTCTGCAAAGATGAGTGGAACAAAATTCCTCCACAGCGCTGTAGAAGACTCACTGCCAGTTATCACAAACGCTTGATTGCAGTTGTTGCTGCTAAGGGTGGAACAACCAGTTATTAGGTTTAGGGGGCAATCACTTTTTCACACCGGGCCACGTGGGTTTGGATTTTTCCTCCCTTAAAAATAAAAATCTACATTTAAAACCTGCAATTTGTGTTTACTTGTGTCATCTTTGTCTCACATTTAAATTTGTTTGATGATCTGAAAAATTAAGTGTGAAAACCATGCAAAAAAGTAAGAAATCAGGAAGGGGGCAAAAACTTTTTCAGACAACTATATATTGAGCGGGTTTGTCATGTCATGGATGGTTTGTCCCGTCTTTCTAATCTAAAGCCCTATTCTGACCGGATTACTTTAACTAGGAACTACCTCTGTGATGTTAATAGAGTTCAAATCATTCATGTCGGTAATTTGTGAAATTAAAATCCCAAAGCAAATGACGAACTATATTTTGTTGAACTTCAAGGTGTTATAAGACTAATCCAATGTGAATCTGCATCTATGATTTGGACAGAAATGAATGGGATCTGACTCGTGATTTCAAGGTAGGCTGTTGTTTCCTGGATGCATTTTATTTCCTTTTTGGCAAAGATCATATGCTGCAAAATAGGTTTTCCTTCTTAACTATGTTGTTCATGATCATTAACTTTACAGTGATCTGGGAAGTTTTACAATCACATATAGGTGCAGAATAGGGCTGTTAGGGCAGTCCTTCGGTGCTCTATTCTGCGAGTTCTCTTCTGCGATGATGGCGCCACTGTGTTTGGCTGACCCCCGAAGAGGCTTATCTATTTTCATTTTTATTGTTTTATTTTTTGTTTACTGCCAAGATGTGACTGCTCTACTGGTGTATGATCGCCAAGTGCTCCTGGATATCAAAACGTCTTTGGAAATCCGGTCTAATCTGAGCTTTGATGGTCGAACCACGGCCGCCCCGCCTTTCTTGGCGTCTGTCCCGGCATACCTTCGCCGCTCACCTGCTGTCACCTGGAGGAGGAAACGCTCCAGGAAACGTGGAAAACGTGCTGGGGTTCTGGTAAAAGCCAGGGCGCTCATGAAATCCAGCTTTGGGTCCAATTGCTGGTCACGGGCCTCTCTTCCAGGGCTATCGGTGATCATCCGACCATCGGGTCAGTGGAATTTACCTGTTGCTCTTTTGGATACCCCGCTATACCCGCCGGTGGAGAATCCGGTGCTATGGTGGAGTCTGGTTCGTCGCCGCCGTGGCGCAGAGGCTGAGAACCTCCGTCAACTCACCAGAGCATCTGCAAACCATCAGGAGGACACCTTCCTTCGCTTGGCTCTTCTGAATGCTAGATCTCTAGCAAATAAAACGTTTATTTTGAATGATCTCTTCACATCACGGGGTTTGGATTTTATGTTCATCACGGAAACTTGGCTTCAGGCTGGTGAGTTTGCTCCATTTTCTGAACTGCTTCCTCCCGATTTCCTGTTCTTCAGCTCCCCTCGGACTTCTGGCAGAGGTGGGGGGCTGGCATCAGTCTTCTAATCCTGCTTCAAATGCAGACAGATCCCGTCGGATACCTATTCTAGCTTTGAGCTGCAGACATTTACTACAAGCTGCGATCCTCCCATCATGTGTGCTCTGATTTACCGCCCGCCTAAATTCAATAAGGAATTTATACAGGATTTTGCCGACCTGGTGGCAGCTTTAACTGTGGACTTTGATCGCTTTCTGATTCTTGGTGATTTTAACATCCATGTTTGTTGTGAGTCTAAACCACAAGTCAAAGAGTTCTTAGATATTTTGGACTCTTTTAATCTCATTCAGTCTGTGACAGGCGCTACCCACCAGATGGGACATTCGTTGGATCTGGTTTTATCTTTTGGTTTGAGTGTTCATGTTAATGAGATCTTTGATGCAGGTTTTTCAGATCATTATGTTGTTTTATTTTCCATAATGCTCTCTGGTGCTCCAGCCAAACGGTGTGCTCCGAAGGGCCGTGTACGCATAATTAACTCTCTGACAGCATCTCAGTTTTCTTCAGCATTTTGTAGCTCAGTACTTGGTGTAAGTGATCATGATAACTTCAGTCCTGATGCTCTTTTGAATGTCTTTAATTCGGTTTGCTCAGATATTCTGGACATAGTGGCTCCTTCTAGGACCAAGCGGTCCAAACCAAGTACAAATCCTTGGTTGGATGACACCACGCGTGCTCTTCGGCGTACCTGCAGGCGCACTGAAAGAAAGTTTAAGAAAGATCATCTGCAGATCTCTTTTGAAATGCTTCGTGATAGTTTATGTAAATACCAAAGGGCTGTAAAGGCTGCTAAATCTCGGTATTTGTCTGACCTCATTTCAGCTAATTTTAATAAGCCTCAGTTCCTTTTTAAGACTCTTACCTCCCTTTTAAATCCTTGTGACTCCAGCAGCATCTCACCTTCTCAGATGCTCTGTGACAGGTTTCTTGCATTTTTTATAAACAAGATAGCCTCAATTAGGCCATCTTTTCATTATCCTTTAGCGCCCTCATCCTCTTTGTCCTGTCACTCTACTTTGGACAGTTTTGAACAGGAGTCTCTCTCATCGTTAACTGAGATTGTGAGGCACCTGAAACCCTCAAACTGTCCTCTGGATTGTATTCCTTCTAGATTATTTAAGGACGTTTTTGATAGTATAGGGGCGTGTGTTTTGAACCTGATTAATTCATCTCTGAGGTCTGGCCGCGTTCCAGCTGCCTTTAAACATGCTGTGGTGCAGCCTCTCATTAAAAAAAAGAAATCTTGACCCTTCTGTTCTCTCAAATTACAGACCGATTTCTAAACTCCCTTTTCTGTCAAAACTTCTGGAGAAAACCGTTTACAATCAACTGCAGGCTTACCTGGATCTTAATTGCATTTCTGAAAAATTTCAATCAAGCTTTAAATTGTTTCATAGTACTGAAACAGCGCTGCTGAGGGTTTGTAAAGACCTGCTTATGGCTGCAGACCGGGGCTGCTCCGCTGCCCTGATTCTGTTAGATCTCACATCGGCCTTTGATACGGTCGATCATCAGATCTTATTATCTCGTCTTGACTCTTGTGTTGGCATCAGAGGTGTAGCCCTGAACTGGTTCCAGTCTTATTTAGCAGACAGGAGTTTTTCTGCCTGCCTGGGCCAGTTTTCATCTGCTGCAGCCCCACTCAGCTGTGGGGTCCCTCAAGGATCCATCCTGGGGCCAATTCTTTTTTCTTTGTACTTGCTTCCGCTGGGTTCTATTTTTAGGAAGTATGGCATTTCCTTTCATTGTTTTGCAGATGACTTGCAAATCTATTTACCTGTACAGTCATCATCTACTGGATCCATTAACACGCTGTTGAACTGTCTGGTGGAAGTGAATTCATGGTTGGGGCAAAACTTCCTTCTTTTGAACAAAGATAAGACAGAGATTATTGTTTCTGGTCAACCCGACATGTTAGATGGCCATGTCAGTGTGATTGGCCCTTTATCCCAGTACTGTAAACGGTATGTGAGGAATCTTGGAGTGACTTCTGATTCTGGTTTTAAATTTGACAAACAAATTAGTTCTGTGGTCAAATCTAGTTTCTTTCATTTACGGCTTCTGGGTAAAGTGAAGTCGTATCTACCCTATAAAGACCTGGAGAGGGCTATTCATGCTTTTATCACGTGCCGCCTTGATTATTGTAATTCCCTTTATTTTGGGATCGAACAATCGTTACTCCGTCGTTTACAGATTGTCCAGAACTCAGCAGCTCGTCTTCTGACAGCAAATACAACGTGAGCACATCACTCCAGTGCTGGCTTCTCTGCACTGGCTGCCTGTTAGATTTAGGATCCAGTTTAAGATTCTATTGCTTGTATTTAAAAGTCTAAACGGCACAGCACCATCATATCTCTCTGATATTTTGAAGCCCCACACTCCTGTCAGATCTCTCAGGTCGACTAACCAGTTGCTCCTGACGGTTCCTAGAACCAGACTTAAGGGCAGAGGTGACAGAGCTTTTCTGTTGCTGCACCAGTTCTTTGGAACAGTCTGCCTTTTAATATTAGATGTGCACAGAGTGTTGATCGTTTTAAATCCTTACTGAAAGCACATCTATTCTCACTGGCTTTCCCTCCAGCCTGAGCATCTCTTTTTGGCTTTTATGTGTTTTATTTTATGGGTTTATCTTCTTCTGTGGTTTTATGTGTATTCTATTTATGTGCGGTTTTATCTATTCTGTGCTCTTAATTTATTGTTGATTTTTGATTTTTATCATTTCTATGTTCAGCACTTTGGTCAACTGAGGTTGTTTTTAAATGTGCTTTATAAATAAATTTGACTTGACTTGACTCTATTAAACATTTTGGATGAGTGTTGCACCAAAGAGGACATATCTCGTCTCACCCAAGGACCTGGACACTGTCAACAACCTTTCCTGGAGTCAGCCAGTCTGATTAATCTTTGTTAAAAGCATCTCTGCTCGCGTGTGAGTCAGAGACTCTTCAGAACTTTGTTGGACTCTCAGGTTTCTGTACAGGCTCTCTGGATGCAACTGATACTGATTCATCTCCATTACATGATTTTTCCTTTTTGCCTATTAGATCATTTTTATCATAATAATTCATTTTTCTGCACCCACAGATCTTATTTAAAAAAAAAAAAAAAAACCACGAGGAGGAGAGTCACCAGCCACTGCCACTGAAAAAGAGCTCAGGAGCTTCCTGATGATCCCTGAGGTGGACAGTGATGTCTGTCCTCTTGAGTGGTGGGAATCACAAGAGGTGAATCTCCCCAGACTGGCCGAACTGGCCAGAAAATCTCTGCATACCTGCCTCCCTGTCAGAGAGGACATTCAGCACAAGAAATGTTGGAACCTGCCCCAGAGCTTCACTCAAGCCTGATGCTGTGGACAGACGGTGTTGTTGGCTCATAACAGAACCTAAATAACCTGGACTTTTCAACAGTTGGTCTACATTTCTTTCTGAACAGTCACAATACTTGGTATTGTTTGTCTGTTTAGTTCAAAATATTTAATTAGATTTTAATTCTGTTGTTATCTGAATTTAATGATATTTGTTCACATTTTTTCCCATTTCTGTACAAAAGTTTAAGTATGACACTATTAATCAAACCTTACTTGGTATAATCTCCTGTGATTTATGTACATCCTGAACATAACTTGAAGTTGGTCATATTCAAATATGGACATAAAATATTGTTGAACATTGTTTTTATAGAAGATGTATGAAACACTTTGGAAATAAATAAGAACTGTTTTTCTGAAATGCTGCATCTATCCATAGATGTCCTGATGAGCAAGTGGAGTTAGACAGAAGTTTAAAAAATAACTAAAACCGTTTTATTATTGGAGCTTTTATCTGGAGGTTTGAGCTCATTTAGTAAAGAAGTGAACATTAAATCAGTGTTCACATCTGAGCATAGAAATGTGGAAAAGAGCTGAAACACACGTTGGAATAAAAACTGTTCACACTGACTCTGATCCAACATTTACACCCAGCTCACCTCCATTTCTCTGACTTCACATCAGGAGGAGGATCGTTTGACCCGTCGCTCTTAAAGGACACACAGCTGGATCCTGGTTCTGGTCCTGGTTCTGGTTGGTTTCTGTGAATAAAGATGGTTTAATGATTTCACTGCTGAATTCTGAAATTGTTCAACAACATTTTATTAAAACAAGAATCTGGAAAACAAACCAGAAACTATCAGATTCCAAACATGAAGCAGAAATTAGTCTCAGCAGAGACGTCAAGAAATGATTCAACTGAAACTAGTTTTCATCTGAAATATGATCCAACCTCCACTGAACACTGACAGATACTCACTGTTGCTCTGAGGAAACACCAGCTGGGAAACTAACAGGCAGATCCATCCACCACTCAGTCTTTATGGACACACAGCTGGATTCAGCTTTGACTTCAGGTCCAGGTTCAGGTTCAGCTTTGACTTCAGGTCCAGGTTCAGGTCCAGGCTGGTTCCTGTGAATCCACATGTTTGCTGTGAGTTGTGATCTCTGACATGGAGAAGAGTCATGGACAGTTAAGGGCCTTTTTCACTAGCATATGTCAGCTCAACTCAACTCAATTAAACTTGGCTTGGTAGCTTTTCAATTACAATCCCTTACCCTGACCACAAGTGGGCGGGGTAAGAGTGAAGCCCCTGCGACGTACTAGATTGTGTGACGTAAATGACAGCAGCAACAGTTAACACTCCCTACCAGTAGGTGGCGGTAACGCACCTCATTAATTGTTAGCCAACCACCAGTTAAAACAACAACAGAGGAAGAAGATGAGGAGAAATAAGATGGAAGAAAAGGATCACATAATAATCCTGCAAACTATAGGAGTGCTCATTTGGCACAGTTGGTAGCATGCCCTGTAACCCGAAAGTCCTGGGTTCAAGGCTGTTTTAATGCAAACTATATTCTTTTTATTTTCTCCACAATCTTGTTGCGAATCTGAAATCTATCTATCCATCTATCTATCTGTACATTGACAATAAAGTCTTCTGAATCTTAATCTTTTTAGTTGCTTATTTATTTAACCTCTGTTTAACCAGGAAAAGCCCCATTGAGAATAAAAACCTCTTTTACTAGGGAGTCCTGGCCAAGAGGCAGCAACCATCAGAATAAGCAGAATCTGAATGAATCTATGTATCTCAACATGGAGAAAAAAAAAAAAAAAAATTCACCTGAAAAGGAACTTGAACCCACAATCTTTGTGTTACAGGGCCAACTTGCTACCAATCACACCACGAATGCTCCTACCAGCAGTGCAAGTGATGATATGATCCGTCCCTCCCATCTTACTTCACCTTGTCTTCCTCTGTTCCTGTTTTGACCGGCGGATGGCTAACGATTCACGAGCTGCGTTACCGCCACTTACTGGTAGGGAGTGTGAACTGTCGCTCATTTAATGATGTCACTCTCTGACCCTGACACCTGATTGGCTAACCCCTTGGCCAATAGGCGGCATGCAGTGAGATGACGTCAGACATAGCTCGCTTCAGCACGCTCAGAACCTCGCCGGAGCAGGTACAGAAAATGTATCACCTCAGCTCGGAAAACCCCCCAGTACAAAAGCCCAATAACCGAGGAGAGGTGAGCAGAAAAGTGATGGTGGAAAAGGGGCATAAGAGATGCTCATCTCACCTCTGAGTGCTTTTAGAGGGAGGGGCTCCCTCCTCTCTGTCCTCACACTGATCCATGATGATGAGGAAGCTGCCTTCAGCTGCTGGACTTCTATCAGGACACTAGATGGAGGGATGGAGTCAGACACATATCACTATTAGATCAACATATGATTCACACAATGATGCTAGAAAACTAATATGTGAACAACAAAAAAGCTTTAAAACTTCTCAGCAGCTCAGAAGACGACACACTTCTTCCTATTTTCTAGACTTAGAATATATTTTGATCTTTTCAAAGTTTTGGGGAACATGGAGTTAGAAACTGAGCCTACTGAGCTGATGAGGATGTGCTCATAGTCTTTTAAAACCTCCGGTGCATCGAGGGTTAACATGCTTCATCAGTTTCTGGGATATTTATGCTAGTAAGTTCATCTCATTTGTTAACAACTAAAGATGCTGTGTACTATAGCTAGTTGTACTACAAATGAACGTATATTATGAATGCAAAGCGTCCTAAACTGCTGGTTTAACTTAGAAAATGCAGAAAATAAAGTGACTGAGCTGATTTGATGGAAACACATTCGTTGCATAGTTGATTTTTTTCCTCCCTTTGAAATAAACAGTAAAAAGTCATATGTGAGATGTGTGTGATTATCCTGTAGGCTTCATTCTACCTGATAAGAAAGTATTACAGCAGGATTATGCGCACAGTAGAACTACAACGGCTGTGTACCATTATTTACCATTATTTACAGGTCGGAAATCAAGATAGCAGCCTAGCAAAACAACGTGTTTGCTAAGGCTATTGTTATTAGCCGTTGTTAGCACAGCCGGCGCTGCAGCACATGAAAACTGTGAATTACACAACAGCAGCTTCCCCCTGAAACCTGCTTCTGAGCCCGTTGCTGCTGACAGCTGATACCAACGAGACAGAGATTAAAAACGGCTTCACTTACCTTCACACGGACGTTTCCGTCGTGGAGCCCTTCTTCTTCTTCTTCTTCTTCTTCTTCTTCTTCTTCTTCTTTAGAGTTTACTGACTGGTGGCAGATGCATTTCCGCCACCAACTGGTACGATACCCTATAGACATCCTATGGTACGATCAGAGCTATCGATATAGAGAGTTATGATATGTTATGTCGCTGTCAGAGCGATGACGTGAGTGTGGAGGCTTTAATAGGTCCATGCAAACCCTGCGCTGTCATATCTGTCTACGGGACAGACAGCAGCGATCAGAGTACTGACGGTAAATACTTCATAAACATACTGTATGCTGCACATAAACGTTTGTCACTAAATGTTTTATTATATTGTTGTTTATTTAAGAGATTATTTCATAGATTTTTGAATAAATATACTACATATCAGCCAGTAAGTTAGCTTTTATGAAGGATCAGACATGATGGTTCTCTCCATATATTAGCTTCTATGTCAAACAGCATTACAGTTAATTTCTGTAAGGTTACAAGGTTTTACTATGAGGTTGTAAGTACACAAGGCCAGCCATGTGGTAGCTTGTAGTTAAATGAAAAAAAAAAAAAAAACAACACTTTTCTTATCCCAAGGGGAAATTAGTTTAGTTTATTAGTTTATTTGACAGGGACAGTAGACAATAAACATTAGTCTTAAAAAGAAGAGATTAAACTATATAATATTGGTAAAAAGACTTTAAATCAAAGACACAATGCATACAATACTGAAGATCCTCTTCACAGTCCATGCTGAGACCAGAAGGATTAAATAAAAATAAAAAGGATGTGTCTCATTGAATAATAACTGGTTAACTATCAACTCACTAGACCTCCAGCTGACAGGCACAAGAAAACAAGTCAAACCTTTCAAAAGCAAACTTTTTAATGACTTAGACAACAGGATGATGAAATAAAACTTAAAGGGACTAGAGGCAGGAATTTTTTAAAAAACAATCATGCATGTCCATTTTTTTTAATACCAATGGGTGATGAAGTGCTAAATACCAAAAAGAATGTTTCCACCCATGTTTCTCTCCGTTGCCTTGAACAGGCTGTGTGCTGCAAAATGCGCTGCAATTCGGTGGCCGAATTTCCCGCGCTGCCCTGCGGACGTGACGTAAAACAACAATACATCTGCAGTTTTGATACAAGAAGAAGACAGTCGCAGTAAATTCAAACACTGTAAGCGATAGTTATGGATTCTTCTGCCGTCAGCAAACGATCCAGATCAACTGAAAGACACTAAAAAGTGTAACTACGAAGAAAAAGGTGAGTAAACAACATTATAGCTTCAGTTTGTGCTCCCGTGACGGCTTGGCTCGTGGCTGCAGTTACCTGAAGCGCCTGTCGCAAGTTTCGTTTCTTTATTGTTAGAATAGTTATATAATATCAATGATACGTGTGTGACAAGCTTCAGTGTGACATGCTCTCAGTGGAAAATTACTGCTATGGAGAAGTACTACTATCTTCTGCTACTGTATCTGTCAACCCGTTTCCATACAAGGAGTTGTTTTGTCTAACATGACCTGTGTGAATAAAAAGCTGCAAGGCTCGGGAAAAACCCTCGGAGATGGTATGAGACTGTCTCACCTTGCAAGTTAAACTCTAACTTGGTGTTGACTCTTTCTTGTCTGTCTCATTCCTTTTAGGTTTATAAAGAATTAACCTAACAATTAACTTAATGAACCTAATTAACTTGCCTCAAGTCCCTTTAAGTGACAAACGATTATGCGTAATATCTAAATAATAATAATAATAAATTTATTCATTCTTATTCTTCTTCTTCTTCTTCTTCTTCTTCTTCTTCTTCTTCTTATTATTATTATTATTAATATTATTGTTATTGTTATTATCATTATATGCGATGTGATATCCTGGTTTAATTGTACCAGTTGGTGGCGGTAATGCGCCTTCATTGAGTTTGCCACCCGTCAGTAAACTCGAAGGAAAAAAAGGAAGGACTGGATCAGAGTTTCTCTTAGAAAACGTCCATGTGAAGGTAAGTGAAGCCGTTTTTAATCTTTGTCTCGTTGGTATCAGCTGTCAGCAGCAACGGGCTCAGAAGCAGGTTTCAGGGGGAAGCTGCTGTTGTGTAATTCACAGTTTTCATGTGCTGCAGCGCCGGCTGTGCTAACAACGGCTAATAACAATAGCCTTAGCAAACACGTTGTTTTGCTAGGCTGCTATCTTGTTTTCCGACCTGTAAATAATGGTAAATAATGGTACACAGCCGTTGTAGTTCTACTGTGCGCATAATCCTGCTGCAATACTTTCTTATCAAGTAGAATGAAGCCTACAGGATAATCACACACATCTCACATATGACTTTTTACTGTTTATTTCAAAGGGAGGAAAAAATCAACTGTGCAACGAATGTGTTTCCATCAAATCAGCTCAGTCACTTTATTTTCTGCATTTTCCGAGTTAAACCAGCAGTTTAGGACGCTTTGCATTCATGATATACGTTCATTTGTAGTACAACTAGCTATAGTACACAGCATCTTTAGTTGTTAACAAATGAGATGAAGTCACCAGCATAAATATCCCAGAAACTGATGAAGCATGTTAACCCTCGATGCACCGGAGGTTTTAAAAGACTATGAGCACATCCTCATCAGCTCAGTAGGCTCCGTTTCTAACTCCATGTTCCCCAAAACTTAGAACATATTTTGATATTTTCAAAGTCTAGAAAATAGGAAGAAGTGTGTCGTCTTCTGAGCTGCTGAGAAGTTTTGAAGCTTTTTTGTTGTTCATATATTAGTTTTCTAGCATTATTGTGTGAATCATATGTTGATCTAATAGTGATATGTGTCTGACTCCATCCCTCCATCTAGTGTCCTGATAGAAGTCCAGCAGCTGAAGGCAGCTTCCTCATCATCATGGATCAGTGTGAGGACAGAGAGGAGGGAGCCCCTCCCTCTAAAAGCACTCAGAGGTGAGATGAGCATCTCTAACTGTCCATGACTCTTCTCCATGTCAGAGATCACAACTCACAGCAAACATGTGGATTCACAGGAACCAGCCTGGACCTGAACCTGGACCTGAAGTCAAAGCAGAACCTGGACCTGAAGTCAAAGCTGAACCTGGACCTGAAGTCAAAGCTGAACCTGGACCTGAAGTCAAAGCAGAACCTGGACCTGAAGTCAAAGCAGAACCTGGACCTGAAGTCAAAGCTGAATCCAGCTGTGTGTCCATAAAGACTGAGTGGTGGATGGATCTGCCTGTTAGTTTCCCAGCTGGTGTTTCCTCAGAGCAACAGTGAGTATCTGTCAGTGTTCAGTGGAGGTTGGATCATATTTCAGATGAAAACTCGTTTCAGTTGAATCATTTCTTGACGTCTCTGCTGAGACTAATTTCTGCTTCATGTTTGAATCTGATAGTTTCTGATTTGTTTTCCAGATTCTTGTTTTAATAAAATGTTGTTGAACAATTTCAGAATTCAGCAGTGAAATCATGAAACCATCTTTATTCACAGAAACCAGCCAGAACCAGGACCAGGACCAGGATCCAGCTGTGTGTCCTTTAAGAGCGACGGGTCAAACGATCCTCCTCCTGATGTGAAGTCAGAGGAATGGAGGTGAGCTGGGTGTAAATGTTGTATCAGAGTCAGTGTGAACAGTTTTTATTCCAACATGTGTTTCAGCTCTTTTCCACATTTCTATGCTCAGATGTGAACACTGATTTAATGTTCACTTCTTTACTAAATGAGCTCAAACCTCCAGATAAAAGCTCCAATAATAAAACGGTTTTAGTTATTTTTTAAACTTCTGTCTAACTCTACTTGCTCATCAGGACATCTATGGATAGACGCAGCATTTTAGAAAAACAGTTCTTGTTTATTTCTAAAGTGTTTCATACATCTTCTGTAAAAACATTGTCCAACAATATTTTATGTCCATATTTGAAAATAAACAAGTTCAAGTCATATCCAGAATGTACATAAATCACAGAAGATTATACCAAATAAGGTTTGCTCAGTAGTATCTTATTTAAACTTTAGTACAGAAATGGAAAAAAAAATGTAACCAAATATTATTAAATTAAAGGAATAGTTCACCCTCAGAATGATTTAACTCTATTTTCCACTTACCCTGATGGTGAGCAAGACCCTGGAGCACTCTTTTTTAATATGTCAAATGCAGCCGGAGATCAGGGTGACTTTTCGTCCCCCCCCCCCCAAAGAGAGTTCGCCAGGGTCCGAGCCAAAAAGGTCCATAAAAGTCCACAACAAAAATTGTCAATATTCCTCCATACTACTCGTCCCATGTAATCCAAGTGTCCTGAGTGGGTAGCGTCCAGAATTTACTTGAAACTACGCCATTTAGTATATTTTTAGAGTCTAAACAAGACTACATCACATGCCCAGCAAGCACGCCGATGCGCGTTCACGAAACTACAGAAGCCACGGCAGACGAGATCGCGCGTTCTCTTTTTCTTTCTTTCTTTCTTTTAGATCAATATCCAACCCCTCCTGTGTTTGTCCCGGTTTGTTTAGAGGTCTTGGACACTTACCACAATGTAAACAGTGAATTTCTTCTTCTACGCTTGCATTATCGGCAGAGTAGGCTCTGAACTCAGAGGCTTCCGTAGTTTTGTGACGTAAACAATACTCCTTTTTAGACTCTAAAAATATACTAAATGGCGTAGTTTCAAGTAAATTCTGGACACTACCCACTCAGGACACTTGGATTACATGGGACGAGCAGTATGGAGGAACATTGACAAATTTTTGTGGACTTTTATGGACCTTTTTGGCTCAGACCCTGGCGAACTCCATTGGGAGGAAACGTGAAGTCGTCCTGATCTCTGACTGCATTTGAGTTATTAAAAAAGTGGTCCAGAGTCTTGCTCACCATCAGGGTAAGTGAAAAATAAAGTCAAATCATTCTGAGGGTGAACTATTCCTTTAAGATGACTGAAGGTGAAGGGTAGTTCTTATAACTAAACTCGGGACGCGTAGTTATAGTAACTGCGTTCTTAGAACCTCTCTGTCCGAATGCGCCTAAAGACACACAACGTAACTTTTAGAGCTTAAAAATATGTGTTTCTGACTCGTTTTTTGGCACACCAACATTCATTAAGCGCATTTTCGAGCCATCACTGCCCAGAGGTGTCCCAGGGCTCAGAAACAGCAGTACATAAAATTTCCATCCGGGACGCGACTATGACGTTGCAGCCGACTATTGGTTGCAGCACCGCACCACATGCTAGCAACCGGATGTAAACCAGGTATCAACACCGCGGGTGTTTTGAACGCACATCATGTTGGATTCGGTAAAGAAACGCAAGTAAATATCACCGGAGGAAGAGAGGAAACGAAAGAGAGGAAGGGACAGAACAAGAGTCAAGATAAGACTGTCTTTTACTGGCTGGAGGGAATCACAGTACAGATACGATGCAAGATGGATGCTAGTTTAGCTGCTGATAGGGGCACTGAGAAAACTGCTGAAAGTTCCGTTGTGTGTCTTGTGCTCGTCACAAGTTCAGGATCCTCAGAACTTGCGACGCTCGCCATCCTCGTGACAGATGTACCCCTGCACAAAGAAACTGTTTCAAAATTTTCATACATATGATACTACAATAATATTTTTTCTACTTTTTTTTTTTTCATAAATCATCTAAACAACTTGGAAGTCCAGCTCAAAACTACCAAACATTTTTTTAAAAAATCTGTCTTTTTCTTTTTTAATTTCAACTGTTTAAATGCTGGCTTGAATATTTGAATGACTGCATCATTCATTGCAAGAAAACACAAAATCTTTTTTTCCATTTTACAAATGGTAGTCGAATGGAGGTCAATAGAGTCTTGGATATGTTGAAGATAAACAAAACAATTATTTGATTCCATTTGTATTTTTTAAGTAGCATCAGATACAAATGTTGGTGACCCTCGTGGCCAAAATTGTTCCATTCACTTCTACTGAAAATAAGTTATTAACTAGAAAATGTTTTGCTGTTATGCCAAAGACGATGAACTGAAATGCTTAAGAAATTAAACAATAATTCTGAAAAAAGCTTAAAAAGTTGAACTACAATGCTTAAGAAAGGTGAAGAAGTTTGAACTGCAATGCAAAAGAAAGCTGCAAAATTTGAACTGTTATGCTGAACGGGGCTGAAGATGGATGAAACTGTTGAATAATAGCTGAATTTTGTTTAGAATAGTCAAAGATGGCTTTCAGTATTTGAAAATGCTTTGAAAACAGCTGTAATGAGCTTAAGATAGGAATAGATGGCTGAAGGGACCTTGTGGATGCCTGAACTAAAAGCATGTTCAGGTTGAAGACGATATTAAAACTACTGTAACCTGAGAACTGCACTGAAAAAAAGCCTGAAGACAGCTTAATCAGAGTTGAATTGAATCCATCCAGCTCATTACATGTATGCTGGCTTTGTCTGTGACCGGCAATCTTTTTATCAACATGACAGGTAAACATGGAAATGGTGGTTACCTTGTTATTCACCAACCACTGATGTCTCAGACAGACACACTATAGAGTTCTAGGATCAGAGCTGAGTTTCCTCCCATTCTGACAGATTAACAGCTTTATACAGACACAGGTGTCTGCTTAGATCTGCTGTTGGACCTCAGTGGACAGGACCGACAGCAGGACACGACTGAAAAGAGGACGAGACCGAGGAGCCGATAGTTACATAGGTGGACAGGACTGGCAGGAGGACAAGACTGAGGAGTAGATAGTTAAATAGGACAGGACTGAGGTACAGAGGGTTAAAAAGGTGGGATGGACTGACGAGCAGAGGGTTGAAGAGGAGAGAAATACTGAGAAAGGAGGCGCATACAGGCTTAAATATAAACAGTTCTGGTGTTGAGGACATACTAGGAGACAATAATTGGACAGAGGGACAGTCATGATGCTTTCAGAGGAAAAAAGGACTGTAGAGAAGTGACATGATTTAATGACAGGAATTAGATCAAAGGTAAACCTGCTCAGCACAGTTGCAGAGCTAATTATGTTGTCATGACAACAGAGCCTGTCTGCGTGCGCGAAAGTTTCAGTTAATAGACCCTCTTCGTAATCTATGCATACGTCACTTGCGCATGCTCACAACTGCCGCTGAAGGTCAGAAAGCTTTGGAGGCCCATTGGAATAGAATAGGGTCTGGTCTTTACAGGGTTAATCACAACGATGCCGGACTCTTTGTATATTTGACTGCTCTAAAGAGACTAGAGGCAAGGTTAAGAAATGAAACTCATGACTGCTGCGACGGGCGCTTCAGGTAACTGCAACCACGAGCCAAGCCGTCATGGGAGCGTGCACAAACTGAAGCTATGATGTTGTTTACTACGCTTTTTCTTCCTAGTTACACTTTTTAGTGTCTTTCAGTTGATCAATCTGTCTATCGGCAGAAGAATCCATAACTATCACTTACAGTGTTTGAATTTACCGCGACTGTGTTCTTTCTGTATCAAAACTGTGGATGCAGCGCATTTGATGTCACATCCGCAGGACAGTGCGGGAAATTTGGCCACCAAATCGCAGCGCTTTATGCAGCACACAGCCTGTTCAGGGCAACGGAGAGAGACGTGGATGGGCTCGTTCTTTTTGGTTTTTAACGCTTCATCACCCATAAGTATTAAAAAAACTGGGCATGCTTGTTTATTCTTTCGTAATTCCTGCCTCTAGTCCCTTTAATGGACGAGGGGAGAACTCTCCCAGATGGGGAATAAGTTTTTACTGGTTTCCCATTAAGAAACACCAGCAATCAGCCTGGATTTGTACATCACCGTGTTCAAATTGGACACTTTCGCTGCAACTCCCGCTCTGCCGGCTCGTGCTGGCGTCTCACAAAGACGTGGAATATACCGGTAATCTTTTTGTGGAAATAAGGACGACGACAAGAGACAATGGCTCCGGTAAGAGGCAACACAGAGTCAGTCGTCAGGAAATTGTATAGGTAAGCACCGGTGTTCTGTCAGTTTAACATACAATGTCAGATCGGGATAATGTAGCTTGTGTTTAACTGTGGCAGGCAAGCTAGCGGTACCGTCCGGGTCATGGTTCTTCAGCACTAGAAAAGAAAAGAAAAACCTTTAAACGCCCACCAGACTGCTATTGGGGAACTTTAAGGCAGCGGCTGCGGACATTTCCTCCTCTCTCTTCTTTTTTTAAGGGTTGCGCTTGTTGAAGAATTGGGTCAGTTACGTGTTCAAAGTAAAAGCTGTTACCTGAATTCCCCGGCAATTGACTCAGTTCTGCCTCCTACTCATGCTGTTGTCTCTCGTCGTTTGTGGGAATACGGCGTCTTTGTGGTCATCAGATGCCGATGTGGCTGCTAAGCAGGTGTTTTTTAACCGGACTCCACCAGATGGGTTTGCTCCGTATATCCATCTGGGAACCAACCATTAGAGTAGTTTTGGGAAGGGGTGAAAATACTGATTAGCTGATTGGATAAGACATCTGTCTATCACTGCCTATGTTGGTGATAGACAGGCACAACCAATCAGATCAATGAAGCCCTGAAGACCTACTAACAAAGCAACGACGAATACACAAGCTAAAACATCTGTTGCTTTGAGAAAAGCCTCCAGAGCAGTATTTTGCTCTCCTTTCAGTGAAGAAATACTCTGTAATTCCGATAAAACTTGAGCGATAGCCACACTGACGCTAGTTTCGTCCGCTGAAGCCGCCATGTTGTTCAGACTAAACTGTTGCTTCTCGTTGCGTCACACCTAAACCCGCCTCAAAGCCAATGCTGATTGGACGTTCATTTGGTGAACTGCTCCAAATTCTCTTCAATGGAAAGTAGCCAGACTGATCTGCGAGTGAAAACCTGAAGCTCACGAGATCTGAATGGTCTCATGAGGCTAAGTCTTATCACACGGTGTCTGAAAAAATGCAGGCTGATCGCTGGTGTTTCTTCACGGGAAACCAGTAAAAACTTATTCCCCATCTAGGAGAGTTCTCCCCTCGTCCATTAAAGTAGTCAAATATACAAAAAGAGTCTGCCATCATTGTGATTAACCCCGTAAAGACCAGTCTCTATTCTATTCCAATGGGCCTCTAAAGCTTTCTGACCTTCAGCGACAGTTGGGAGCATGTGCGAGTGACGTATGCAAGATGGAAAAACGGCACAAGAACTAAGTATAAACGGAAACAGGAAAAACCAAGGTGTGAGTGCTTAAACCCCCCCCTCTTGATCGGATTGAAAATTCTTTACGATCAAGGCCGATTGGATCAGTTGATTTGTTTACATGACGTTTTTTTTATTCTGACTGGTATTCCATCAGATCAAAACTGCTCCATGTAAATGTAGCTAGTGAGAGAAATGTCCATCCAAACCACAGAACCAATAAAAGGGCGACATGAATGTGTCATGATCACCAACCACTGGTTTTCTTCAGCACCAGGGCTTGAAATTCACTTCTCAAAATTGGGGGGGATTCCCCCTTACATGCTTCACCAAGGGGGGATTTGTATTCTTTGGGGGGGATTTTTACAGGGCACTTTACCACAGGTCTTACAGTGTCCTACCCGTACCTCAGATTAATAAGGAGCATTATTTATCGTTTTAGTCCTTTAGCTTCCATCTTAGACAGCTCTCTTGTCCCGTCTCCTTTCTCTTTATCAGCCATCATCAGTTTTTACCAACTCAGTATAAAAAGTATATGCTGCAGTAATCTGTTGCATCTTTCAACTGCATAATTATAATTTGTGGTTCTGGTGGTTCTTTCTTCCACCTCTGTTCTGTTCTCTCTCCTCTACATAATCTCTTGTGTTTGATAAAAGTTTTGTTAAAATAAAACTGGTCTTGGGAAGGACAGCATCTTCTACTTGCAAGGCTAGAAAACTGTCAGAAACTTAATGAATATAATAACAACACATTTAAGAACACCCAAAGATACTTAATAGGAAAGAAAATAAAAACACAGAAAATATAATAAAGAAGATAAGATAAAAGATAAACAAGAACAAGTAAAGAGCAGTGAGAAAATGATGAGGAAACATTCTCCAAATCAGCTTCTTTTTCCAAAATAATACCAAATTTAGATTTTTAACAGGGCATATTTAATGCTGTTTAGCCTATGCATCAAAATATAAAATGTATTCATCATATCAACCTATTACTTATCAATACTATCTTTATCTATGAATCGATCTCACATTCAGCTGCCATGTGAGCGCTGATGTTGGTCTCATCACACCAACATTAAACTGAGCAGCTCGTGTCTCCATCATTATGAAGAAACACGGATATTCTGAGCCAGTTAGGCTAAAACTTTTCTTTGGGCTGCTTGGTACCGTAACCAGCACCAGCGCTACCTGAGGATCCGGAGGATTTGGGTCGTAAACGAGACCAACACCGGTGCCACCACGGCGCAGATCTTTACTGGTGTTGGTCCAGACCAGCTTCCCTTCAGGTGACCCGAAGTTACATTTACTTTATAAGACTCTGTGAAAATATTGTCTTACCGGTGGGAAATCCGCCAACTATGGTTGGTTTATAAACATGAGGGAAGCTGCGACATCTGACAGGTCAGAGAGGGAGAGAGAGAAAGGGAGAGCGCGAGCGCGCGTTTAATGGCCAACGCGGGAGGCGACGTCACTCCTCCTGAATGAAAGGAGAAGGAGCGGCGTCGCCTTAATGTGTTGAGCCCTTTATGCGTCGCTATTTTATGGCTCCGATGCAAACGTTCACTGCACATTATGCCGCTGTAATTGCAAGCGGGAATTTCCCGCATTATAAGAGCGAGGTTTGCGGGAGTTGACTGTGTTGTATTCTTTTTTTTTTTTCAAACTTTCTTTATTGAATTTTTCGTACTGAACATTACAACAGAGATAAGACAACAAGTAAGCTTGTATAGGGAAGGTTCCCACATCGTGAGGATATACACAATGCCTTTGATGTGTTGAGATTGCCTCGATACAATTAACATATGTGATAGGAAAAACATGTACATTAGTACGAATTTTACAAGTACCATAAACATCGAAAGAAAAACAAAACAAAGCTAAACAAAAACCAAACAAAAACCAAAAACAAACAACAAAGGTGGATGACGTTACCAAACGAGTTGAAGAGACCATCACAGAGTAACTGTGTTATTTTATATTCGACATATCCTATTCATTAGCTCTGTCTTTCAGATTGTAAAAAGATGACCACACCTTCCAAAATTTGGACTGTGTTGTATTCTTGATGAACAAATAAATTTGAGGAGTTAAGAAGCTTTTCGCCTTTACGAGGTCTTCTCTGCAACACGATATGGTGTCTTATACTCACTGATATTTTAGACTGAGGTATTTTGCATGCAGACATTTTAAAAGGTGCCATGACATCAAATTTCACTTTTCTGGGGTTTTGGGTGTATAATATAATCTGTTGTGCACTGATGAGGCCATGTGAATGTCCAGAGTGAGAATCAAAGTTCCTGTTCATAGTCAGTCAGCTTTGTCTCTCTGCTCAAAAACGGTTGAATCAGACAGCAGCTTATTATTCTACGTAATTCATTTGCTCCAATCAGAGCACACTATCAAGTAAACAGCCCCCCCTAACGGTTTGTGAACCGCTTCGCTCCCCCTCCCTGTCTGATTCAACTGCGAGTGGGAGAGTAACTGCTAAGCAGTCAGGTCTGGGTTAACAAACAAATGGATTTAAAAGAAAACTTGTGCAGCAACACTGAGGGAGGCGACCACAACCTTGTCATTACCTGTAAGTTTATTTATTTTCTAAATGCTGTCTTGTCTGATAAACGTAGCTCACTGTCTGAAGTGCCCATGTTGCTAGCAGTTAGCCTTTAGCAAAGTCCGACCGCTAGGGCAGCTTGACCTCCTTTCTCTAAATAAGGTTATAGCCAAATAAGGTGTAGCCAATCAAAATGAAGTCAACTTGGTCTCCGGGTAAAGTTCCATATCATTACCAGACCCAAATGTTTTAAAGAGGAAGTGAGGTCTGGCGTTTAAAAATAATACCCCGCGGTAAAAAAATGCCGTTTTTGCTTTGGAGCTTTGACATATGCACCAATGCAAACAACATAAACTAGTTTTTACTACTATGTCATCACTCCTTTAAAAGTGTGACTTTGAAGGAGCTCTGAGGGGACGAGGTAGGAATTTTTCTTTTGCATGGTCTTGAAATCCAGCTTGATCTTTCTTTCTTATTTCAGTGTTCCCTGCAGAAGTACAGCAATTGTTGGTGATTACAAAGACGGTTTCCTGAAAATGGAGTCTGGACAAGCAGGACCCAGATCCTTTCCACAAAAAAGAGGAACCAGAAAAACTGTGGGCCAATCAGGATGTGATGAAAGCTGGAATGACACCAGGGCACATGGGTCAGGTGTAAACAGTAATATGAAGTATAATAATGCCAAAAATTCACTCAGCTGCTCTGAATGTGGTGAAGAGTTTCATGACCAAGGATCTCTCCAGAGACACTTAAGAAAAAGGTCTTTGAGCTGTTTTAAACATAAGAAATATTTTAAAGCAATGCAAAATGTGAATTTGCAAGAAATGGTCCACACGGAGAAAAAAACAGTTCAATGTGATGCTTGCGGTGAAATCTGTAGTCATAATTTTCATGTGTTTCCTAAAATTCATTTTAACACAGGAGGGAAACCATACAGCTGTGATGAATGTGGAAAACAATTTAGTCTAAAGACCAACTTAAGCAGACACAAAAAAAATCCACACGGGAAACAAACCATTCAGCTGTGATGAATGTGGACAAAGATTTAGACAAAAGAAACACTTAAAGCAACACATAAGAATCCACACAGGAGAGAAACCATTCATCTGTGATGAATGTAGACAAAGATTTAGTGTAAAGGTAAGCTTAGATCGACACATGAGACTACACACAGGAGAGAAACCATACAGCTGTGATGAATGTGGACATAGATTTAGTGTCAAAGTAAGCTTAGATCGACACATGAGACTACACACAGGAGAGAAACCATACAGCTGTGATGAATGTGGGCATGAATTTTGTGTAAAGGGAAGCTTAGATCGACACATGAGAAGCCACACAGGAGAGACACCATTCAGCTGTGGTGAATGTGGACAGAGATTCAGACAAAAAGGACACTTAAACACACACATGAGAATCCACACAGGAGCGAGACCATTTCCCTGTGAGGTTTGTGGTGAATTATTTAGATGGTATACATCTTTAAAAACACACATGCATGTCCACATGAAGCTTGTAGGGGAATAGGTTGTAGGATTTTGCTAAAAATCTGTCAATAATGTGTTTAGTGTAGATAAGTGCTTGTTAGAAGAACTTCAGAGGGGATTTTCCATGAAATTCTCTCAAAATAACAAACTGAAAAGTGTAAGGAAGCAGTGTGTGATATTTAATATAGCATTTATGATGACGTAACGATAGATATTGCAATATTGATGTTTGTCGACTGTAATGAAGTAGAAGAAGAAATAGAAGGAAGTGGGGTACATTATCGTTTTGGTCAGAGGAAAAACAAAGCAAACAGCACGCAGACCTGCCAACATTTACGCATTTTGTGTAACAGGTACGCAATTTGACATCTAAATACACTGGTACGGCTTTCCTCTCAAAACTATGCAAAAAGCTGCTGATATGTGAATTCTGCAGGAAACATGCGCATCTTGTATTCACAACTAATAGTAGGAAGGAGCAGCGTGGGGAAGCGTTTGTAACCAATCACTGTAGAGAGCTGGAGAAAAGAATCTATTATGAACCAATCGTGTTTTATCTTTGCTGCCCCTCGCTTCCCCCTCCAAGGCTTTGCCCCTACTCACTGCTGTCCGTTTAAATCTGGCGACTGTTAACGATGGACAAGGTGAGCTGTGTGTGACCCGCTTTCCTTTAATATGACCAATAATGTTACGTTCGCTCCTAAAACATTTCGAGGCAAAGTGAAGCATATGAAAGATTTGCCAATATTGCCCAGTATCCGACCTCCGCAGCGACTCGACTCGTGACAGGTGCAGAACCACCGCGAGTCCAGGAGATAGCCGCGTAGCGGCGCACGCGAGCCCGCTGAGAATTGCCGGCTGAAGCTGCTAAATGCTGCAATTTAGCAACACAGTCCGCGAGTAATTGTAGTCCGTCCAGGAAATAGGAAGGGAGAGAGGAGGATGATGATGATGGAAAGGGGGGGGGGAACTGGTGGAAGTCTTATAGCTGCAGAGGATGTGAAGGGAGGAAAGAGGAACTTGTTTTTAATGTTCGTGAATGTTCAGGCTGCTCCATTATTATCTACAGCTGCCCGTTTCATGTTGCTTAGTATGAAATTAAATGATTACGGAAGTTAAAACAGCCCAACTTTAAACATTTTATCTGTAAAATACCACATACATCAGTAATAACTCATATAAACAACAGTACAAAATTGACAAGAACTTTGTGATTTTAAATTTTTTAGTTTCGGTAATGTAATGGTGTATTTTCATTAAAATGTGTATTATTTATGTGGTAGGATTAATTAGCTTACTGCATAAATACAGAATTTTAAGTAATGAAGCCGTGTCATTCATTTTATTTCATTTTAACTTTACTTGAAATAGATAATCATCTATTCCATGTAATGTAAAACAATCTATTCTGATTTGGTTATTCCATGTGACACTACATGTAATCAAAACCGCCATCTTTTAGATGTGGGACGTGTGCAGATCTGCATGTATGTGAATTATCATGGTGGTCAGGCTTCTTGTTTTTGTGCTGTCTGATCATGCACCATGTTCTGCTCCTGTAAAGTTTGTATTTTAAACCAACTTTCCATCACAGACCGATTATATGCTCTAATTAGAAATCATGTTTTTAAGTGGATAAATGTCACTTCTCATGTCAAGATAGATGTTTCCCCCCGATTTTAAGTTCTTCTGCATACATTCACAAAGTTAACGTGACTTTAGTACAACGGTTGTAACGAGCTAACGCAGCTACGGTGCTAAGCTCGTTGCTAATCCAGCTTTAACAGGCTAGCTGCTAACATTAAGCTTTCACAGTGACTAGCCTGTCCAGATGTGTTTAAAGGTATAGTCCGAAGTTCCCCCCATAAAAAATAAACGTTAGACTTGAGCAAGTGAAATCCGTCTCAAACCCTGCCTTTGGGCGTCTACTCCCGTGCCGTGGTGCGCTTGAACGCAACTCTCTCTCTTCCCCTACCTGGGGGGGGAGGGGGGGGGGGGGGGAAGTAATTCGCTCTTTTGTATTGTTTTGGTCTGGTCGGGGCGTTTCTGGGTGGAGATTTCTGTTTATATCGGTGGCCAATGACAGAACTAAGAGGCTAGGGGGTATTTACAGCATAGTATCACCATTACAGAACTTTGTGAACGAAAATAAAGCCATCATCAACCTCTCCATTCAGCCTGTACTGACCTCTTACTTCATGGTGAGCTGTGATTCAGGTGATGAACAGGCAGCGCAAGAAGCTGACCGTAGTTTGTGTTGATACATTTTTTCACTGGTCAACGGACAGCATCCATTTGTTGCTTTATGATGGTTGGAAAAAGTGTGTTTGTCAAAATATTTCACAGTTTATAAACTGCTCAACTTTAGATGTGCATATTCATGAGTCTGGAGATTTTGGGCTGAAGGCCTTATAACTCTTCTCTAGATTGATGGACAGCAACACTGGCAGCACTGGTGCAAACCACCACACCACGTTTTAGGGGGGCAAGCCATTTCCATCCACCACAAACTCATTGTTTTAAACATTGCAGTTTCATACTTTGATCCCCTAAATGTATAAAAATAAAAAATAATTCCCCGTTGTTTAACTGTGTAGAATCTTTCAGTCAAGTTCATCCATGATACAATCGGGATTTTTTTTCCTCTCTTTTTTATCCCCAGAAACAAATTGTGACCATAAATGCGTCATTATGTAAATTTCTGAATATTAGTGTGTGTGTGAGGGACCAAGCCGAAAGACCAGAGGCGCTTAGGATAGTTTAAAGAAAAAAAAAGAAGCAATTTTTTGATAAATCCAAAATATGAAATGATGAATTTGGGCCCATAAAAGAGCTCAACAAACTAAACTTTAAGGCACCAACAGAGGACACTGAAGTACTAACTGACCTAACAAACAGACACACAAGAGAAACATACAGTATTTTCCAGCTGTAAGTTGCCTCAGAGTATCTAGTTCTATTAGTCTATTCATCAAATAATGCTAAACGCCGCCCCATATACAGAAGCTACTGGTCCTCAGCACAGCTGGTCAGGTTTGATTCCTGGCCTCAGACCCTTTGCTCCATGTAATCCCCCACTCTCTCTGACCCCCTTTCCTGTCTTCCACTGTCAAATAACGGTCATGAGAGCCAAAAACTCATTAAAAAGTGTCATGAAAGGAAAAAAAACATGTCGCACTGGACTAAAAGTCATATTCATACAGAAATTTACTCTACAAAGTTAATGTCTAAATCAGGGGTCACCAAACTTTTTTCCCTGGGGGCCACATTATCATTCCTTACCGTGATGGAGGGCCAGGTCAGAGTTAGCAATGACACAGAATGACCACCAGCAGTCAAATAAAGGACTGCATTTGGAAACAACTGCTCAACAGCTCTTGATTTTTCCATTGAGATGATTATTATTTTAAAATGCTGAATTTGATTGGAAATTAGATAATTTCTTGTAAAAATCCCCAATGGAGGCAAATCTGGAACCACTGCAGGAATCAAGTATTGATGACAAGTAGAGATGGCCGTGGCTCATTCTGGAGTAGATTACAGTGGTTTTATGTTTGTTTATCTTTACTGGTGGTTTGAAAAAGTAGTAAATTAATCTTCACACTTTGTTTTGATTTGAAATACCACAGGTATTCCATCCATCTACCAGGTAATCCCTTTCTAATAAAAATATCAAAGCTGTCATAAGAAAAACTGAAGAGCAGGAAGGGCATCATTTATGTCAGCAGCAAAGGGGTTCTGGTACATGCGTATTTCTTTACAGCTGACATGAAGCTCATTAAACCGGACACTGAACTCCTCTTGCAGCATCTTCAGTGCATCCTTGCACTTTTTGACCGGGAACGGAGCAGCTGGTTTCTCTCTCTGGAACTGTCTGTGTTTCAGCCCATTTTTTCTGATGTAGTTGACCAGGCCCGTGCAGAGACCTCTGGAGGGGCAGGTGCTCAGTGTTACAAAGGGGCACATGAGCACAAATTTGAAACAGCAAACAGAATCTGACCTCATGCTGTAATGTGACCGGTTGAGTTGCAGCAACTCATAGCCATTAATGTAACATGGAACAAAAACATCCACGTCTTTGTCCAAACCTCCCATTTTGTTAGGAGGCAGTGCAAAGCAGAAGTAGTCCATGTTTTACCTGATGGAGACTGTGAACACTTTCTGTGGAGGTGGTTTGTGAGGAAGCTGAGATGGTTCTACTGAGCAGCTGAGCAGACCCTAAAAAAACACGGGGGAGATCGTGGCCACTTATACAAGTGTTAAGGTGATAGCTGTCATTGAAATAAATTACAGTGATCTGACATGATTGTTTGTAGGAGACTCCTGCTGAGTGAGGCTGCAGTCAAGACTGACTGTTTAAACTAAGCAGAACTAGTTGATCATCTGTAACTAAAGGGAACTTAATGGGGGGCAGGTATAAAGGAGGGTGGAGGTACAGCATATATTCAAGAAACCATAATCCAAGCTATGTAATTTAAGACAGAAAGATAATATATTACTTTAATTAGATCACCATTAAGCACTGGACTGATAACCTGTGGTTTCTCCTCCTGTAGTCCTCACTTTCCAGTTTTAATAAAATCAGAGGAAAAAATGGAAACATTTTGGCACCTTTATTATTATTATCATTATTTATTCATCAATGTTTTTATTTTACTTGTCCTATCCAGCATGGCAGCTGCAGGATGATGATCTGGCTGCTTTATTGTGTTGAACAGAATTACTTTGCCAAGAGGAGCTTTATAAATATAAGGCTGCTGTTGGTATTCTGTGTTTACTCATATATAGAATATAGAAATTACATATTTTAATGTAAGTGATTTGTAATTTTTTTTAGTTTGATAGTTTTATTATCAACTTTGCAAATGGCAGTAAATGACAATTATATTTAATTTGCATGTAAATGTTATGTTTAAATAAAAGTTGAAAACATCTTAATTAAAATTCTTCATATTATTATACTTATACTGTAGTAGTCCAGAAGTATGTGAATATATGCATGTACTGCTTATTTTTACCTTAATTACTTAATGAAGACCTCTTTGCCTCTAAACAGAAAAAGCCCCACTTAAACTCACTTGACAGTAAAATGATACAAATCTCTTTATTGTCACAAAATGTGACACAGACACTTTTACTCCAGCATTGGTAGCTTACTGATACATGCATGAAGGAGACAACTTGGAACAAACAAGAGTGACTTGGGCACTTTTAGCTCTGGGATCTTGGATAGGCTTTTTCTTTCTTTTCTTTTTTTTTCTAAAAAGGAGCCTCCTGACAATCTTTTTTCGCTCAGCACGCTGTGCGTGTGGTTAACTAGCAGCTATATCTTGTGTCCAGAGAGTCAGAGGACGCACAAAAAGAATGCTCACTTCACTTTGTCAGTTATCTTGCAGGAATACGCAGAGCAGCACTTTGCAAAACCTACTTACCGAAGCATCAGCTGCTAACTTCCTCCCTTGCGGTTCCCACTACCGTTTGGAGCTGCAGGGCAGGGCGCGTCTGGGTAGGCACGTCAGGGCAGTGACGCATGTGACGCACGTTATCTAAATTATTATTTCCTTTTATTTATTGTTTTTGCCATCACCAACAAACTTTAACTCAACAAAAATAAAAAAAAATTAAAAATTAAAAAAAGGAGAAGGAGACAAAAGGGCACTTTGGGCACCAAGGGGTATAGGGGCAGGTGCTCAAGCCCCCTCCGCACCCCCCTCTGCACGTGGCTGTAGTTGACACAGTGCACAACCACCTTCATCACAGACGCCCACTTGAGAACTTTGCAGCATAGTGCCTGCTGATGAATCAGGCAATACTTGTAGTGGGGGGGTGGGGGGGGGGGGGGGGGGTGTAAGTGTGAGTGAGACCTCGTTCCTCAAACACACTGTTCAAGCGCCCCTACTAGTCCTCTCGTTGTTCCCACCATACTAGGTGCGCCTTCCGTAGTGATGCTAACCAAATTAGACCAGTTTAGTCCCAACTCTTCCATTGTTTTGCAAATATCCTCTCCTGTCGTCGTTCCTTTGAGACTTTTTAGAACTGCCAGCTCCTCAGACACTTCAAAGCTCGCATTAACGCCACGAATAAAAATGAGCAGTTGTGCTGTGTGCTGCACGTCATTGCTCTCATCCATGGCCAAAGCAAAAAAATCAAATTTGGACACTTTCTCATTCAGCTGGTCATAAACATTGTTCCCCACATCTTTGATCCGCCTGGTCATAGTATTTGCTGAGAGACTCGCTGCATTGAGCACATCCCTTTTTGTCAGGACACACCTCCTCTGCCACAGCAAGCATACACTCTTTAACAAAGTCCCCACCAATAAACGGCTTTCCATGGGTAGCTAGTAGGTGAGCTACCTTGTAGCTCGCTCGCACAGCAGCCTGGTTGATCTGGGTTTGGCGAAGTAATGCATTCTGTTGAGCCACCAACTCGCCTTTCATCCTCCGAATCCTGTCTTTCCTTGCTTGCCCTCGCAAGCTAGCATACTCTTTGTGGCGTGTTTCATGGTGATGACACAGATTATATTCTTTAAAAACCGCCACACTTTCTTAACATATGATGCAAACTGCAGGGTCCCTACACGGAACAAAAAAATAAGCGGTGGTCCACCGTTCTTTGAAGACTCTGCACTCTCTGTCAACTTTCGTTTAACGCTAGCCATTTTGCCGTCTTCAACGCTGACAGTTATCTGCGCATGCGCTATCGATGCACGCTCTCGAGAATGACAAGTATGGGAAAATTCATTCATTTATTCATTTCCTATACCCCTTATCCAGTTCAGGGTCGTAGGGGTTGATATATTTTATAACTAAATATCAGCTGGGGGCCGGTCAAAGGGGGGTGGCGGGCCAGAGTCGGCCCGGGGGCCGTAGTCTGGTGACCACTGGTGTAAATGATCATTAACATTATAAATAATAAGGAAAAATGTTCTTTGAGGTTCCACCACACAGACAGTAGATGGAGCTGTTGTCTGTCACCTCCATGTGAGCCTCTAGCTACAACTAACCCCACCACTATTCTTTACCTTTCCGTCTATTGTTTTTGCTCCAGAGGCGCATTATTTCGTGATGGTTTAGTGGGTCATCATGCTGGTAGAACCATGGTAATATTGGAAAGATGTCAGTTCTCACTGTCTTCCCTTTCTTCAAAATCATTCTATGGACATTTTCAGAAAATACTGTATTTTTCGAGTAACTGTGATGGAAGTACATCTGTGAAAAATTTGTGTGATTATTTATTTTTAAATATAAAGTCTCTGAGTCTAGGCTGCCAGAAACCAGATCTGGCTCGGCTCCATTACGCCCGTACAGAGAAGAAAACCCAACTGTGATGCAGCTTTCCTGGCTGCACTTCATAAAGGAACCACCAGAGGGAGACAGAGTCACTCTGCACACATCAGTCAAGCCAAATGTGGAAATAAAAATATGTTCAACTAAAATTAGGGAGATTTTTTTTTTCTGATCTGAACTTTGTTTATGTCATAATTTTTTACAAAGACATGGATGTAAAGAGTCTGATGTAGAACATGCACATTTATTTCTAGAACCTTCACCAGTACAACTTTATATAATGTGACATGTACACTTGTGCTCAAGATTATTGACACCGTCCAATTAAAGAAAAGGCTAAATTCATAATAATAATTGAAATAACAAGAAACTAAAGAAACTAATAATATATATATATATATTTTTTTTTTTTACAAAACTGTAAGTTATTAGAATAAAATACTGCTTTTGAATTGTGGTTGGAAATAATTTAAAAAACAAACAAAACTGTCCTAGACACATTAAAGCACCTTTCCTCTGAAATGTGGACCAAAGTACCTGTCAACAGGTGCAAAAGTCTTTTTGAACATCACAGAAAACACCTGATTGCAGTGATTGCCTCAGAATGTTGCTCAAAAAAGTTTTAGCTTCAGAGCACCATCATGCTTGCTCACTTGTTTTATTTTTGGTGTGTTTGTTTTTAATATTTCTTTCAAATCACAATTCAAATTCAGTGGTATGATTTTCATGGAATTTTTATTTGTTATTGTGTTTGTAACTTTAAACTTATTTCACTGACAGATCATTTTTTTCCGTTCTTTAATTACAGGGTGTCAATCTTGAGCATGAATGTAGCTTTGTCATATCTCAGTCAGTTCTTCCATGTAGTCCAAAGTCTAGTCGTAGCTCTCAGCGGGACAAAGTTATGCTGTTTAATATACCTCTGAAGAATAAGTCATTTATATAGATATAAATGACTATCTATATATTACCAATATATCTTGCATAATATTACACTTTATATTGAATCAGTTGATTGTTGATTGTGATTAGCTGTCACTTTAGATCAGATGAATACAAATAAACAGTAAAAATGAAATTATGAAATAAAAATTTGAAGAGAGATGGGAAGTGGAAAGAAGAGAAAATTATGGAAGGAGTAAAAAAAAAAAAAAGAAAAAAGGATGAAGAGGGATGAGTGAGAGGGCTATGTTGGTACTAAGGGGCCTAAAGTGGGGCAAGAAAATGTCCCCCACACCATTACACAGCAGCAGCCTGAAGCCTTGATCCAAAGCAGGATGGATCCATGTTTTCATGATGTTTCCAGCAGATTCTGAGCCGAGCATCTGAATGTGGAGCTGAAATGGAGACTCATCAGACCAGCACCGTTTCTCCATCTTCTATTGTCCAGTGTTGGTGAGTGTGTGTGAGCACCCGGTGTGTCTTATGCTGCATTCTGGTCCAGACAATTGCTGCTACTGGAGATTTTCTCTTCTTCAGACCATCTCTGGAAACTAGAGATGGTTGTGGTGGAAATCGTGGTGTGACAGTTTGCGTATATATATGTTAACATTTTACCTGCTATTAAAATGTCCGGCAGCCACGCAAACTTTTTCAGTGGACAACAAACAACAAAGCACCAAAACTCACCTTAGTTCCTTGAAATCTGACTTCATTCAATGTTTTTTAATCCAAAGAGCTTGTTACCCAACATTTTTTCAAGGTTTTATTATTTTATTGTTTAAACTGAAAAAATTAAACTGAACTGCATTTATGCTTGCACAGTAAGGTAACACACACACAGAGAAAATAAATAAATAAAGGTGAACTGCTGTCAGATGTAAACAGTAAATGTCTAGTTTTTGTCACATTTCTTAGCTTTTATTTCAGGTCCATCATTTGTGTGGTCACAGTCTTCCTTATTGAGATACAGGAGGCATGTTCATGTCATTTCAATTTCTTGATTCTAATCTGTTTCACTAATAATCCTAAAGGTGGCCAATGCCACCTTTTGCCTCATTTGTTTTCATTTTATTTCTTATTCAGGAGGAGGGACTTCCAAATAAAATGTTTCTTCTTGCCTCAACCTCGGACACAAACTCCTCTATTTTACATTCAGTGAAATTATTTTCTTAGTCTTTCCAAATGCCTTCTCCATGGTTATTTGGACAAAAAGTGGAAGCCTGCATTGATTGCATTGATGCTAATTTGCATATTTATTTATGAGTGGGAACAAACAGAACGCAGCAACATACAGACACAGAAAGTAAATAACAATTGGTCTGTTTGGTAAATGGAAGTGTTCATGATATGCAAGTGTTTGAAAAATCTTGATGTCTTTACATTCGTCCATTCGCCTTCCAAAAGAATATTTTCATTGTCTCTCGAACTCATACTTAAGGGCAAATGCTTGTTTTTATACACATCTTTCTTTATTCCTACTTTTTTTTTTTAACCCTTGTGCCCTCCTCAAATTTACCATGTGGCTGTACAAAAATGTCCACTCACAATAAACTGCTATAAAAATGATCATGCATCAATATTTCTTTGCTTTTTTCCCCCATAAATTATTTTAACAACTTCAGACCTGCTCAAAACGACCAAACATTCCTTTATTCTGAGGATTTTATGCCTTTGAATGCCAGTTTGTTTGACTCATTGGATTATTTATTGTAACAGATATATAATAAATAAATAAATAGTTGAGAGATGGGGCTTTGGTGGGGATAACAGTGTTGTCAAACATTAGCCATAAAAATGTTCCAGTGACTTCCATTAAAACCATGTTTTTTAATCTTGCTATCATTACAGTTTAAAACCATTTATTGTGTAATGTCAGCATTTCATTCATAAGAAAAATCGTGATATTTGATATTTTCATTGTATTACATCAGATAAAACTGTTTTCTTATGTAGGCAGACATGAAATTCTTGAATTTTTCAGAGATTGTAAAAAGAATGGATGTATCTGCTCACATGACCCACTGGTTTCTGAAGAGCTGAACTGAAGCCAGTTTGGCGGTTCCCACCATCACCATCGTAGCCGCGTCGTGTGTCACTTCGCCAACTTTTAGTGTGAAAGCTGCGCACTCTTTTATGCATGAGGCTCCTGGTCTCAACATTACTGTCTGAAGGGGATCTTATGTAGGGATGTATATCGTTATGATTTTATCGATACCGATACCAATATCGATCCTCCTTATCGATACCGGTATTTATCGATTCTCTTATTGATACTATAACATAATTTAGAGTAAATAATAAAGACATTACAAGATGTTACAAGATCCAGTGGTGGAGAATATTTGTTCAGATGATGTTGAAGAAGCCTGGACATAAAAGTGGGTGAAGGACAGCTGGGAGAATAAAGGAATTGTGTCTGTCTTAGTCCATCACTGTGATTATTTGACTGCGTAATGATAACTTGATGGTTAGGTAGATGTACAAAAAGTATCAATAAGAGTATCGTTAGTCCAGAATCTTAACGGTACCCTGGTATCGTTAAGATTAGGAACCAGTACCAAACGATACCGGTACTCGGTATACATCCCCTAATCTTATGTGTTGTACACTGTGTCTTTGAGTTAAAGTGTTGTTACTGACATTACATGCAACCACAAAGCAGACCTTCCTAGTTAGATGAAAGCAAGCCCTTATAACTCATAATAAAATAAAACCTGATAACCTTACAGAGGTGAACTGTAATGCTGTTTAACACCATAACAGTAAAACATATAGAGGCTAATATATGTAGAACCATCATGTCTGATCCTTGAATACTAGCTCGTTGGCTGATATGAATATTTCCCTCCTAAAATATATGAAATTATCACTTATGCCAACATTAGTATAACAAAATATTCAGTGACCAACGCATATATGTGAACTAACTTAATTGTTATGTATTTATTATCATTTTTTAGATTATATGCGATGTGATATCCTGGTTTAATTGTACCAGTTGGTGGCGGTAATGCGCCTTCATTGAGTTTGCCACCCGTCAGTAAACTCGAAGGAAGAAAAGGAAGGACTGGGATCAGAGTTTCTCTTAGAAAACGTCCACGTGAAGGTAAGTGAAGCCGTTTTTAATCTTTGTCTCGTTGGTATCAGCTGTCAGCAGCAACGGGCTCAGAAGCAGGTTTCGGGGGGAAGCTGCTGTTGTGTAATTCACAGTTTTCATGTGCTGCAGCGCCGGCTGTGCTAACAACGGCTAATAACAATAGCCTTAGCAAACACGTTGTTTTGCTAGGCTGCTATCTTGTTTTCCGACCTGTAAATAATGGTAAATAATGGTACACAGCCGTTGTAGTTCTACTGTGCGCATAATCCTGCTGCAATACTTTCTTATCAAGTAGAATGAAGCCTACAGGATAATCACACACATCTCACATATGACTTTTTACTGTTTATTTCAAAGAGGAAAAAATCAACTGTGCAACGAATGTGTTTCCATCAAATCAGCTCAGTCACTTTATTTTCTGCATTTTCCGAGTTATACCAGCAGTTTAGGACGCTTTGCATTCATAATATACGTTCATTTGTAGTACAACTAGCTATAGTACACAGCATCTTTAGTTGTTAACAAATGAGATGAAGTCACCAGCATAAATATCCCAGAAACTGATGAAGCATGTTAACCCTCGATGCACCGGAGGTTTTAAAAGACTATGAGCACATCCTCATCAGCTCAGTAGGCTCCGTTTCTAACTCCATATTCCCCAAAACTTTGAAAAGATAAAAATATATTCTAAGTCTAGAAAATAGGAAGAAGTGTGTCGTCTTCTGAGCTGCTGAGAAGTTTTAAAGCTTTTTTGTTGTTCATATATGAGTTTTCTAGCATTATTGTGTGAATCATATGTTGATCTAATAGTGACATGTGTCTGACTCCATCCCTCCATCTAGTGTCCTGATAGAAGTCCAGCAGCTGAAGGCAGCTTCCTCATCATCATGGATCAGTGTGAGGACAGAGAGGAGGGAGCCCCTCCCTCTAAAAGCACTCAGAGGTGAGATGAGCATCTCTAACTGTCCATGACTCTTCTCCATGTCAGAGATCACAACTCACAGCAAACATGTGGATTCACAGGAACCAGCCTGGACCTGAACCTGGACCTGAAGTCAAAGCAGAACCTGGACCTGAAGTCAAAGCAGAACCTGGACCTGAAGTCAAAGCAGAACCTGGACCTGAAGTCAAAGCTGAACCTGGACCTGAAGTCAAAGCTGAACCTGAACCTGAAGTCAAAGCAGAACCTGGACCTGAAGTCAAAGCTGAACCTGAACCTGAAGTCAAAGCAGAACCTGGACCTGAAGTCAAAGCTGAATCCAGCTGTGTGTCCATAAAGACTGAGTGGTGGATGGATCTGCCTGTTAGTTTCCCCAGCTGGTGTTTCCTCAGAGCAACAGTGAGTATCTGTCAGTGTTCAGTGGAGGTTGGATCATATTTCAGATGAAAACTAGTTTCAGTTGAATCATTTCTTGACGTCTCTGCTGAGACTAATTTCTGCTTCATGTTTGGAATCTGATAGTTTCTCATTTGTCTTCCAGATTCTTGTTTTAATAAAATTTTGTTGAACAATTTCAGAATTCAGCAGTGAAATCATTAAACCATCTTTATTCACAGGAACCAACCAGAACCAGGACCAGAACCAGAACCAGGATCCAGCTGTGTGTCCTTTAAGAGCGACGGGTCAAACGATCCTCCTCCTGATGTGAAGTCAGAGGAATGGAGGTGAGCTGGGTGTAAATGTTGTATCAGAGTCAGTGTGAACAGTTTTTATTCCAACATGTGTTTCAGCTCTTTTCCACATTTCTATGCTCAGATGTGAACACTGATTTAATGTTCACTTCTTTACTAAATGAGCTCAAACCTCCAGATAAAAGCTCCAATAATAAAACAGTTTTAGTTATTTTTTAAACTTCTAACTCCACTTGCTCATCAGGACATCTATGGATGAATGCAGCATTTCAGAAAAACAGTTCTTGTTTATTTCTAAAGTGTTTCATACATCTTCTGTAACAACATTGTCCAACAATATTCTATGTCCATATTTGACAATGATCAACTTCAAGTTATGTTCAGGATGTACATAAATCACAGGAGATTATGCCAAATAAGGTTTGCTCAGTAGTGTTTTTCTTAAACTCATTATCATCATCATCCATTTTTTTACCGCTTATCCAGATTGATTAATAGTATCTTACTTAAATATTTGTACATAAATGGAAGAAAATGTAAACAAATATCATTAAATTAAGATGACATTGGAATTTTAATCTAATTAGATATTTTAAACCAAACAGACAAACAATACCAAATATTGTGACTGTGCAGAAAGAAATGTAGACCAACTGCTGACAAGTCCAGGTTATTTACTTCCTGTAATGAGCCAACAACACCGTCTGTCCACAGCATCAGGCATGAGTGAAACTCTGTGGCAGGTTCCAACATTTCTTGTGCTGAATGTCCTCTCTGACAGGGAGGAAGGTATGCAGAGATTTTCTGGCCAGTTCAGCCAGTCTGGGGAGATTCACCCTCTTGTGATTCCCACCACTCAAGAGGACAGACATCACTGTCCACCTCAGGGATCATCAGGAAGCTCCTGAGCTCTTTTCAGTGGCATGGCTGGTGACTCTCCTCCTTTTGGGTTTTATTTTTTGAAGTAAGATCTGTGGGTGCAGAAAAATAAATTATTATTATAAAAGGATCTAATAGACAAAAAGGAAAAATCATGTAATGGAGATGAATCAGTATCAGTTGCATCCAGAGAGCCTGTACAGAAACCTGAGAGACCGTAGTTCAACAAAGTTCTGAAGAGTCTCTGACTCGCACGCAAGTAGAGATGCTTTTAACAAAGATTAATCAGACTGGTTGACTCCAGGGAAGGTTGAACCCCGTTTCCACCAGCGGACCTGGGTCGGGTCGGGCTGGATCCGTCAACGTCTTTTTGCATCTCCACAGATAAAAACTGGGACGGGTACCCTTATATCTGACCCGACCTGGCCTACTTATTTGGTACCCTTTGGTAGGGGTAGTGATCTAACCGATCCGGACCAAAGAGGTGGAGCTAACACACAGCAATCCGTTTATTCATTGAAAAATCTGTCATTTCCCGCGTAAGAAATGGCAGATGAAAAGGTGTTGCACGTGATCATGTCACGCGCACATAGCAGCGCTATCCGGTTAATACTCCGCCTCTAAGTAAGGGTACAGTTTGCTGTGGGGATGCAACGTGAAATCAACACATCTGTACCAAAACCCACCCAATCCTGCCTGGCCCGACCCGACCCAGACCTGTGGGTGGAAATGGGGCTTTGTTGACAGTGTCCAGGTCCTTGGGTGAGACTAGATATGTGCACCTTGGTGCAACACACATCCTAGTATCCTGCTAGAGTTTCTCCTTGGGACCATAACAAAATGACACCGTCAACCTCAAAGTAACTGGGGACTTAAAGACACACAATGTAACTTTTAGAGCTTAAAAATATGCATTTTTGACTCGTTTTGATGGCACACAAACATTCATTAAGCACATTTTCAAGCCAATCCTGAGGCCACCAAACCAGATCCCCTCAACAACTCAGCTGTGCCTAGAAATCCTGTCCATAAAGGTTATGAACAGGATCGGTGACAAAGGGCAGGCCGGCTTTACACCTGGTCCGTGATGTTAGCACAGTGGCTTTGCTGCGACTTACGCGGCGCGAGCATTTACACCGTTCACTGTGTGGCCGCGCAGCGCACCCGCAAGTGCACCAGCTGTTGTTAGATTCGTGACATCACGGAATCACGAGAGGACTGCAGCTGTGATGAGAGACTGCATACAACTGTTGCCCGGGTTCTTCCCCAGTAAAAGGTTGATGGGAGAGTGACAATTAGAAAACCACTGGTGGAATAAACTTACATGAAGTCTTGACTAGAGTTTGCTAAGACTTGTTGGAGAATCCATGGCCAAGAGGAAGAAGGCTCAAATCAAGCGGAGAACATCACTGATTGAAACTTTTGGCAGGTCCTGAAGGCAGCACCATTGTTCTCCGTCAGTGAACAACCAAACAGGAAGTTCTGTCCCCCAAAACTTCTGATTTGCAGCAGTTGCGAAGCCACATCATGCAACGAGCCAGTTGTACAACTTTGGTCAAAACCTATGATTAAAACGGATGTAACAAGATTTGCCTGGTCCTGGATGTGTGGCACAAATGATGAAATTTGAAAGCTGAATTTGAATGGAGAGAACCGAAAGTGAACTTTATTAATTAGTCGGGGAGCCAAATTTTTCAAATAAAAGAAAGTTCAAATTTTTCAACAATACCATTTCAAAAAACAAAAACTCAATACCAATTTTCTAAAAGCAATGGGCTTTATGCACACCTCCACTACTTCCTGAACTTAATACTGCACCTTTGTTTCCTGTCTTTCAAGATTGAAATTTGGTTCAGAAGTCGAATTTTCTACATTTCTACAATGTGACCCGATCGGTTTTATTTACTTGGATAGATTTATACGTTTGTCAAAGCAAAGCAAAGAAAAAGAGGAACTGTGTTGTGAAAAGAGCTATAAATAGTTCACGTTGGAAAACCAGGGTTAATATTGGTTTGGCATTTACCCATTTAAAGCTTTGGAGGAGCAGCTTGAAGCTGGAGAGGCTGAAGAGCGATGCGGCTATTTGCCCGACTGGAAGGGCACTCAGTTTGAATAGTGTTTACAAACAGAAATGGTGAACTCCAGACTCTACTTTTAACTCTGTTTCTAACAAAAACGTTGCATCTGCCACAGTCCCGTTCTGTTTTGCTTCCGCTGTCCTCCCTGAATCTGCAACGTCACACAACCCCCACATGGTTCAAGCATGCGCAGAGGCAATATTCCACATAAATGATCAGAATGAGTGTTTACATGGTCATTTTTTCCTGCTGATCTGATCGTAAAGAGGTTTAAACCACCCCCTCTCGATTGGATTCAGTCCGATCCAGGCCGATCGGATCGGCTGACTGTTTACATGACACAGTTTTACTCTGATTGGCAGTCGATCGGATCAAATCTGTTCCATGTAAATGTAGCTAGTGAGAGAAATTTCCATCACAGACCACAGAACCAATAAAAGGATGACATTAATGTGTCAGGATCACCAACCACTTGTTTTCTTCAGTGCTGCATTGTGTTTATTGCACAGATAAAGCTAATGGGCTTGTCTTCTTTACAAGGTCTTCTCTGTCTGCAACATTATATGGTATTTTATTGGTATTTTATACTCCACTGATATTGCTGACTGAGGTATTTTGCATGCAGACATTTTTAAGTGTGATTTTAAAGGAGCTCTGAGGGGAAGAGGTGGGAATTTTTCTTCTGCATGGTCTTGAAATCCAGCTTGATCTTTCTTTCTTTCTCATTTCAGTGTTCCCTGCACAAGTACAGCAATTGTTGGTGATTACAAAGAGGGTGTCCTGAAAATGGAGTCTGGACAAGCAGGACTCGGAGCCTCTCCACAAAAAAGAGGAAGCAGAAAAACTGTGGGCCAATCAGGATGTGATGAAAGCTGGAGAGACAACAGGGCACATAGCTCAGGTGTAAACAGTAATATGAAGTATAATACGGGTAAAAATTCACTCAGCTGCTCTGAATTTGATGAAGAGTTTCACGAACAAGGATCTCTCCAGAGACACTTAAGAAAAAGGTCTTTGAGCTGTTTGAAACATAAGAAATGTTTTAAAGAAATGCAAAATGTGAATTTGCAAGAAATGGTCCACACTGAGAAAAATACAGTTCAGTGTGATGTTTGTGGTGAAATTTGTAGTCATCATGTAAATCTTAGGAAACACATGAGAATCCACACTGGAGGGAACCCATACAGCTGTGGTGAATGTGGGAAAAGATTTAGTCGAAAGACTAACTTAAACCAACACATGAAAATCCACACAGGAGAGGAACCATACACCTGTGATGAATGTGGTCACAGATTTAGTGTAAAGAGAAACTTCAATCGTCACATGAGAATCCACACAGGAGAGAAACCATACTGCTGTGATGAATGTGGGAAAAAATTTAGTCTAAAGACCTTCTTAAACCAACACAGGAGAATCCACACAGGAGAGAAACCATATAGGTGTGATGAATGTGAACAAAGATTTAGTCGAAAGACAAACTTAAACCAACACATGAAAATCCACACTGGAGAGGAACCATACATCTGTGGTGAATGTGGTCACAGATTTAGTTTAAAGGGAAACTTCAATCGTCACATGAGAAGTCACACAGGAGAGAAACCATTCAGCTGTGATGAATGTGGACAGAGATTCAGCCGAAAGGGATCCTTAAACATGCACATGAGAATCCACACAGGAGCGAAACCATTTCCCTGTGAGGTTTGTGGTGAATTCTTTCGATGGAATACATCTTTAAAGGCACACATGCATGTCCACATGAAGCTCGTAGGGGAATAGGTTTCAGGATTTTGCTAAAAATCTGTCAATAATGCGTTCAGTGTAGATAAGTGCTTGTTCGGAAGAACTTAGGAGGGATTATTGCGGCAAAACGGGGCTAAATGAGGGCTGTCGTGGGCTAAACTCTGGGTTACTATCTGTCAGACCGCGTTACATGAACAACTCCAATAAGCACTTCTGTCAGTAACGATGACGTTTTCTTTGAACTGGACAATCTGTTGGAAACAATCAAAGAATAAACTGTCAAAGTAAAAGACTGCACAAAATATATACATGGTCGTGGTCAACAGAAATGATGACTACCGCCGGGCTCAGCCCTCTTCCTCATCCATTCACCGTAACAAACGCTGTGAATCAAACCTTGTGAAACACACACGCCCACAGCGACACACCCACCACCCAGGTGCTGATGCTGCGTGTCACCGAATGAATGAATATCTAGTAGCGCTAATATGGCTCCTACAGCGATTTTTCCATGAAATGGGCTATATGCACGACTTCCAACTACTTCCTGAACTTCAGACAGCACCTTTGCTTCCTGTCTTTTGTGACTGGACAAACTGATTAACCCAGGTGTGTCTGACCTCAGTAACTGGCCAGACACACCTGGATTAATCAGTTCATCCAGTCATGAAAGACAAGAAGCAAAGGTGCTGTCTGAAGTTCAGGAAGTAGTTAAGTCGTGCATATACCCCATTCTCTTGATAACATCAAGCTGAAAAATGTAAGGAAGCTGTGTGATATTTAATATAGGATTTATGATGGCTGCTTCAATAACGATAGAATTGCAATATTTATGGTCGTTATGTAATTCGAGTCACCATTTAAAAGTATAAAATGGTGGTGGGTAGGGGTGGGTAATATCGTATCATTTGTGATAATACCAGTAGTTTTTTGTTGTTTTTTTTTTACACTGGTAGAAAATGTAATACTGTGATAACACATGATCACACATTGTTGGCGCAATGACGTCATTCAATCACACCTCAACCCTGCAGCATCTGTTTCCCCATCATTGACTCAGTTGTGACGGCTATATTGTTAGTGCCACAACTTCACAATCCTGAGAAATAATTCATTTTACATGGACGTCAAAATTTCTCAACTGAAGCTGCATTGCCGCCTCACCAGCAGGATAAGCTGTCAGAAATCTGTGCTACACGTGAACACCGCGGCGACAGGTAGAGAGGCAGAGCCCACAGGCAGGTAAACTTCTCAACATCTGGCAAGCTTATTACATGTAGAGTCCAGGAGGACCGACATCTGTGTGTTCTGAAGAATCACAGAACGCCCGGTACTCCAGGGTGGCCGGCGGCCGACTGGGTCTTGCTCAGTTCCAGCAGCATCGTGGGTTTGGTCCCGACCTTTGCGACACGTCAACTCTCACCAGCCTTTAATATAACATCTGAGATGTGGAGCGCCCGTGAGTGCAGGGATCCACGAGAAAATAAATAATTAGAACAGCTGTGATTAGCTCTGGAGGCCACGCCTCGCACAGGCCGGGTGGCAAATGACGGATGAAGCTCCTAAATGCTGCTAAATGTTTGGCAGCAAGGCAGCTAGCAGCACCACTGCAGCACAAGTTCATGTTAACGTTAGCAGCATCTAAAAAGTGAGTTGAGCTACATGTGAAGATGATGGACAGAGATGAACTGGTGGACGTTCCACATACATGCAGGGTTAGTAAAATAAAGGAAGAAACAGAACTAGGCTACTTGTGTGGGCTGATGTTTGTAAATGTCATTTAAGTAGCATTTTACATCTATACCCAGTTTGTGTTTCTCAGTATGTAAATAATGAAATGAAATAATGATTAAAGGAAAAACAGCTAAACTTGAAACATTTTATCTGTAAAATGCCACATGCAGCAGTAAAAATACATTTGTGTAATAATGTTAATATACCATGATGCAGGATGGAACTGTGAGGCTTTACTGACCTCAGTAACTGGCCAGACACACCTGGATTAATCAGTTTGTCCACTAATGAAAGACAGGAGACAAAGTAGCACTACTAAGTTCAGGAAGTGGTGGAGTTGTGCATATAGCCCATAAAGTGGAAATACAATGCTGATAATAAAGTTGAAATTTCCAGAATAAAGTCTTAATGTAAACAATAAATTATTTAACTTCATTCTTGAAACTGTTTTCTAATTTATTCTCGACATTTTGACTTGTTTCTCAATATTTAGACTTTATTCTTGGCTGTGGTGCGCCCACGCATCAGAGACAGACTGAGGGTGTATTCACACCGGGATAGTCTGCTAGACACCGTCTGATTGGGGGATCAGCTCAGCTGGTGGGTGGGGGTGATCTCCCGGACCGTGTTCACCACTCTCACCACCTTTCACCTTGTTTGTTTTTCTGTGTGGGCTGCGTGCGCTCCCATTGGTTTAAAAGAGTGCACTGGCTGCAACGGTACCATTCCTGCTCTCGAAGGAGGCAGGCACTTTTTCTTCTGCTCCCTCTCTCTCCCATTTTCCCCTGTAGCTCTCCTGCCTGGTTGACTTGCTGAGCCTCTACCTGCATCACTTTCTGAGTCTCAACAACGACGACAATAACAACAATATGGATCTGGTCAACTGGTATCTCAACGCTATTGATCAAATTTTTTCCACCCAAAGAGCGGGACGGGGTGACGCTCCTTGCCCTGTTGGTACGCACCCGGCTGGATATGCGATCGATTTCTGGGGCAAGTGGAAGATCATGTGTCTGTCGATTTTGTCCATCGAGGATGTTGAAGATCTACACCTATTTGGATTTATGATAGCTGTGTTTTTCTGGCATTTTCCTGGTCTATCACAAAGTTCGAGAGCTGTCAGCAGCAACTGGCGTGCTGCCTGACGTGTGTGGGGATGAGTCGTGCTATCAACGCTCAGACTCTGGCATTGCACGAGTTTCATTGCAAGCTAGATGCCATTCATGCCCAGGTTGGCATGCTGACTGTGGTTTTGAACCCCATCCACCAAGTGGGTACATCCGTGGAGAAGTTGGCAATGTCTACCAATGGACATTTTTTGTAGTTTTTCCCTTCATCCGCTAGGGGCTGGCTCCAAGAGCGAGCAAATCCCCATAGACTCCCATGTTAAAAACGCCAACTTCACAGCAGAAATAAACATGTTTACAGCCTGGTTCAAAAAATCATTTTAGGTTTAATAGGTCAAGTTTACCTTCATGTCAACTTTGAGGGGGGTGAATTTTTTAATAACTTATTCGTTTAGATGTTATTTATTCTTCAAATTACACATAATTAAGGGCATGTCCTTATGATTGACATGTGGCAGACCGGAAGCCCAGCCTGCTGACCAGAGGCTCTAGTTAGCTCATTCTTTGCTCTCAGTAATGTCTCAGTTTGTTGCAGAGTCGCACAACGGCGGTGTTTAGTCAGCGAATTGCAAGTCTAAGCATGTCTTACCTTAACCATGCCGCTTAGGAGCCTTATCTTTGTTAGCTCCTCTTAGATTCGTGTTAGCTCGGTTAGCGTTTAGCCCAGAGTACGTCAGCTGTCAATCATTTGCCCCGCGGCCGCACTGTGCCCATTTTAGTATTTTCCTGGAGTGACGACGTATGTGATGCGGCAAGATGGCAACGGTAAGACACGCCCAACTGGCTTCACATTTCTCTATTCAGACGAGACCGGATACTACGTCCAGAAATTGTATACAGTCTTTGTGAAGGACTCGAGGTAGACACCACGTCCAGCCTGCCCCAAAACATCTTCTGCTATCTAACCAGGAGCCTTGAGCAGTCTGTCTGGGAACACAGGCTCTTGCCAAAATCCCCCGGGAAAGTTATGTGAATGGACACTCAGCATCCCCCCCCCCCCCCGTACATCTCCCAAGGGACTGCGGACCACCTGACCGGCACCCCCAAGGCCACAATAACATCTGTGGACAGAGACTGGGTGTGAACTCGGGCTGGTTCACAGGCTCTCGTACTCGCACACATGCATTTATTGACACACACGATCACTGGCACATACATTTGTTCACTGGTCAATGGACAGCATCCATTTGTTGCTTTATGATGGTTGGAAAAAGTGTGTTTGTCAAAAGTATTTCACAGTTTATAAACTACTAAAGTTTAGACTAGATGTGCATATTCATGAATCTGGAGATTTGGGGCTGAAGGCCTTATAACGCTTCTCTAGATTGATGGACAGCAACACTGGCAGCACCGGTGCTAACCACCACACCACAGTGCAGCCCCCACCTCAATCCTGTAGAAATATAACTTGCTAAGATCTCTGCTTTTACACAAGTGCTCACACTTGCTGTTGATATACTTAGATTTACTGGATAATTTACATTTTCTGCATTTTGACCAGACCCTGATGTACTGGGATGGACTTCAGCCCAGTTACCTGAAAATTTTCTTTGAGGTGCAGATGAGAAATTTCTACCAGGTTGAAGAATTTTTTAAATATTTGTCATTATACTTGGGCTTAGGTACGTTGTTTATGGGTCCTTCTCCAGCCATGGTTAAATTTGGTCACAAAAGTTGAAGAATATATAACTTTTATTAAAATGTTGTTTTTTTTGGCGTTTTAGGGGGGCAAAAAAGTCTTTTTCCAACAAAAATCCTGACATAACCCATGTGTTTTAAAAATTGCAATTTCATACTTTGATTCCCAAATGTATTTTAAAAATCCCTATTGTTTAACTGTATATCATTTTCCAGTCAAGTTCCTCCATGATACAATCAAGATTTTTTTTCTTTTATACCAAAAACAAATTGTGACAACAAATGTGTCATTATTTAAATTAGTGTGTATGAAGGACCAAGACCAGAGAGGCTCAGGGCAGTTAAAAAAATAGCCATTTTTTTTTACAAAGAAATCCAGCATTTGAAATTATGAATTTAGGCCCATGAAAGAGGTCAATATTACCAAATTTAACAAAGGAACCAACACAGGAAACTGAAGTACTAACTGGATAATGTTAATCATGTCTACTTACAAGTGGTTTCATATTCTTTGTTCAGACATCAATAGTGAAAACATAAGGTTTTATTTTCCTTGACAGACTCTGCCAGTACCCAATGTGGGTAAACAGGGAAAAACAGCAGAAAGCCAAGAAACAACAAAGAAAACCGAGGAAGCACATGATGACAACAAAAGAGTTACGTTACCATATATCTGGGGGATGACAGAACCCATTCAATGCATCATGAAAAAACAAGATGGGAACTGTTATCAAACCATACAAAAAGTCCAACAACTCCTACATCCAAAACATAAGAGAGAGAAATAAGTGCAATGTCATACACGAAATACCATGCAAATCTTGCAATAACACATCGGGGGGGGGGGAAAGGAAGAACATTTCACACAAGAAAAATGTAACATCAGAAGGAATGCGAGAAGGAAACAGCATCTCGTCTTACACCATCACAGAAAGAAACGGCACTAAGCCATAACCTCAACTCGGCAATATCAGACCACAGCAAAAGGAACAGTCATGGACTGGGACGGGATTAGAGTCATCGGTACTGAGGAGAACAAGCTGGAACGTTGGACTATGGAGGCTGTGGAGTTCAGGAGGCGTGCAGACAGAGCCATGAACAGGGACGAGGAGGGCTTTGTGCTTTCCCACGCCTGGGATACTCTGCTCCAAAGGAGATAGTGCAGCAGGGGAGCGGTACGCTCGGCAGGAGTCCGGACCATCGGGCTTGCCACCTCACGCCATACAGGTGTGGTGGGCCCGATAGGTCGAGACTGCAGCTAAGATGGCAGACAGACCTCAACTCTAAGATATATGACCTCACAGGAGGAATTTGTACTTTTATGTGTGGTAGTATAACGCACAGGCGATGGAACCAAAGAAGTTCTTCTTCGTGTATATATTTGGCGTTATGAAACCGAGGCACGTTGCAGAGAACTAAAACGTAAGTAAGAGTGTTTAAATTATTTTCAGTCTAACATGTATTTTCTTTTTTGACTCAGTTGTACACAAAACACAAATACTATATCTTGAAGGATTACAGGATATTTAAGTTACTAGTACTCCGCTGGGTTCTTCTTTGTATTTAATTTTTTGGGCTAAAGCCAGCTACCTTTAAAGTGCCAGTGGCATGAAATTCCTGGCGACTTTTGGTCCCTGTTTAATCAGACTCTAAGTACCTCAATACTGTATGAAACGATTGTTCGCCATAACTCAGCCTTGTCATAGAATAGCAGGCGCTACTAGTTAGCATTACTGTTAGCACTGCCGTACAATGACCGATCAGTGGGCGGGACCAGAAGGCAGGTTGTTACCATGTGCTTCTGTTTTTTTTTTTTTTTTCCCTTTTTTTTTCCCTTTTTTTCCATGACGGTGACGGCATCACCATCCTGACACAGACGCTGATGCGTGAGTATGAATAGTGTTTAAGAAGAAACCAGCATCATATTCCAGCAACAAGTTTCCCTGAATTATTTACTTCACCCATGACCCGAATTCAGTTAATAGTTAACTAGTTCTGCTCAATCTGTCTTCGTCTGACTGGAGCAGTATAGAAACAGTGATGATGATGACGATGAAGGCCTGATTGCAAACCCGATCCTATGTGCGCAGCCAAACACGTGCGCTCAACAGGAAGAATTTTAAACTGGAATCATCACAAACATCAGTTTCCCTCAGAGATAAAAGACACGAACATGATGAGAAATGTTTATTAAAAACTTTGTGTTTCTTCGTGGTGGCTGGAAAACCGTTATAACCTCCGGAGGAGGAGACGGAGCTGCAGGGAGATTTTCTGCTAGTTCGGTCGGCACATTCCTGCAGAAATTAAATCTACAAGTTTTTCAGTGGGGAGGACAGAAAGATTGCTGTTGTCCTTTGTATACCAGGTACAGAGCAGTTCTGATGCGAACTGGACGCCATGCTGTCGGTTTGTTGTTGTAGGTCTCGGAGGGAGGGACTTGGAGAGTGTAGTTCGGGGGAGGGGGTAATTGGCTGGAAGTCATGGCGTCACAAGCTGCACTAGGGTAAAATATGCCGAACTGCCAGTCAGCCCATGTGAATGCTAACTTTGCCATGTAGGCAAACACACTCAGGGAAAAAGGAAACGAGAATCTATAATTTAAGTCCTTCGGGGACATAGGCAGGCTGGGGAAACTAAAACATTTGATCAAAAACCTTAAAAAAACGCAAATTTCATGCCAGGGGCACTTTAATATATGTGTCCAGAGTTCAATAGCTGGTAGAGACCTGCACAGATGGGATTTTCAATCCCGCTCCTGCGGACTCCTTCACCTGACTGCCTTAGAGATTTCTTCGGGTCTTGACAGTTCCTGAGTTTTTAATGCATATTTTGAGGACAATCTTCACTTGACAATTTTTGAGGGATTCCCTCCCCCCCCCCCCCCCCCCCCCCCCCCCCCCCCTCCCTCCCTCCCTCTTCCTCTCTTTTTTTTTTTTTTTTTTTTTTTTTTTTTTTTTTTTTTTTTTTTTTTTTTTTTTTTTTTTTTTTTTCCAGAGTGCAGCACAATCAGGCTTTGATTGACAACCCACACACAGGCCACCCTGGCTCACGTGGCCTCCGGCCACTGCGCACACTAGTTTTTATAACCTACTTTATATTTGTTGTTATTCTTTATTTATTTTGTTTCTGTCCTGTGTTTTACTGGTGCAGATCTTTGGTCAAGTTCTGTTGTTCTCTATAAGTGCAGCTGGTATGTTATGTTGGAATCAATAAAAATGATTAAAATGGATTTTATTTGTTCTGTGAAATACTTTATCCTTATCAACAAATGTCTTTTTGAAGGCGATCACATGTTTAGTATATCTGAAATGACTTCAGCCGTCACATTACTGTAAAAGGGATTTTGATTTGAAGTTTAAAAAGTCAAGAAAAGACGAGGAGACTCTCAGCTGGATGCAGCGGCAGCTTCAGTCCACATGGAGGACCAATCAGGAGCTTTGATGATGTGGGAAAGATGGATGGACTTCCTGCTGAGATCTACATGAGATCTTTGAGTTGATAAAGTTTCATAGATTGATCATCGTCTCATAGATAACTGCGACACTTTAATGTCGACTGAACGATGCTGTCAGAGGTCTTTGTACAAGACAAAAGAAACATTAATAATCACATTAATGATTAGTTCTGCTCTGCTGTTAAAACTGGGAACAACTGTTACAGGACTTTAATACATTTCATATCGCAAGTGAGCTCATCAAAGATGGAAACAACAGAATTAATCCTTAAGAAACCACACCCACTTCTCCTTAAAGGAAAACTATGGGGGTCATAATTCTGCAACAGCAAATAGGCTACCTCAACAAAATGGAGAGGAGAATCTGGAAGATTATGTGTGTCTTCTTCTTATAACGGTGGTTGGCACACAAGGAGTCAGTGATTTCCACCACCTCAGTCGGGTCTGTGATCCCGTGGAGGATACAGTTGTTAAATGTGTTATTCCCAGTCTTGAATGAATCTACAGAATCTAGTCAGTTAGTGTGAACGCCTCAGTATTTTCAGAATCGTCAACAACTGTGACAGTCATGTAGTGTGTCCCCAGCATTAACTGTGTCGCATGTGTTGTCACCCCCAGAAAATACAAAAATGGGAAAAGAGAGGCTTCAGGGAAAATGATTGACAGCCTTTGGGGGGGTATTTCCAGTTAGTTTATATTGTATGTTTATTTAGGTTTTTCCTTGCTTGGTTTGCTTTGTGTTGTGTTTTGGGTTTATTCACTTTTATTTGCATGTTTTTGGTTGAAGTGTTAATATTCTTTTTCTCCCCCCATGATAATTAGGACATTAATTGCAAGTGTGGGAGTTATGATTGACTGATGTAGACAGCCAATGACTGGTTGGGAGACTGAGGCAGTGAGCCAGCGTAGAGCAGTTGGGGCGGGATCTACGTTTTCTCTACACATCAAGCAGCAGGTGAGGATAGACCTGAAGAGACAAAAGCTGGTGGGCGGTGGCGTGGGCAACATGGTCAACAGAAGCAACACATCGCTGGGTGCCTGCAGAACCGAACTAAAGACCAGAGGAGATGGTTTCTCTGTGGCAGCACCGAGACTGTGGACCGGTCTCTCTCTCTTTGTTAGGTCCTCCAGACCGTGGACCGCCCTCCCTTTCTGTCAGGGCCTCTTAGGACAGTTGGAGTCTAGACTAAAACCACATCTCTTCTCTCAGCCTTCAGTATAATATATTTGTATATTTGTATATATGTGTATGGGTTTGAAGATCCACAAACAGCATGGGTCCATCCTGCCTTGGATCAAGGCTTCAGGCTGCTGCTGGTGTGATGGTGTGGGGGAGATTTTCTTGGCCCACTTTGGATCCCTTACCAACAGGGTTTAACCACCACAGCCTACCTGAGTATTGTTGCTGACCTTGTCCATCCCTTTATGACTACAGCGGAGCATCTTCTGATGCCTGCTTCTATGACAAATAATGGTCCAATTTGGTACTATAAGGTGGTCATCAGAAAGTGGCCGGTGATTGTATGCAAGTAGTGTGTCCTACCAAACGTGACCAGTAGATGGGCTCAGAGACCTTCTCTTCTCAGGCTGCTGCTCCTCGTCAACTCCTGGGGTCTGTTGCACAAGCAGGTTTAATGAAAACCCTGAGTTGTTTAACCCTGAACTGTGGCAAACTGAGTTTTCTGTTACACAAAGGTAGGTAACTCAACCCAGGGAAAGAGGAGTAACTAGCCTGTTTCACAAAGAGGGGTAACTTAAACCCTCGGTCAGTTACCATAGTAACACTCTGAAACTTACCCGGCCGGGAGCAGGTTAATGTGGAGAAACCTTGAGTTTCTCTCTGTCTCCGCCCACTTTCAGCCAAACTCTCCGTTTCATTTCCTCATTCTTTCATTCAGTCAGCGGTGAGTTTTGGCTGCTGCCGTCTCAAATAAAACATGTTAAACATAAATCAGAGTAAGGATATCATGGAGAATAAGGATTTCATGGATGAAGATGCAGCATGACTGCGTGGAGAGTTAAACATTCGAAGATCGTTATCAGACCATGGGTAGAAGTTTGTTAATTTCCCGACAGTTGTCATTTCTGATGTTATTACACATCACAGTCAATTATCTACATACACAAACTGATCCGTGCGGACATTGTGATATCACCATCCGTATGTGACAGTTGGAGGTCCTGTCTCTCTGTTTCCGAGAGATGCTTTGCCCTGATTATGACTTTACAGCTGTCTCTGGGTAAATGGTTAAGTTGCATGTCTGTGATGTGGTAAGCTGGGGTTCAATTCCCACTGGGACTGTTTTCATGTTGCCATACGCTTTCCCCTCAAAGCAGATAGGCTATTGTTAATTGCCTTGCATTCTTTCGCAAATAGATTTTTTTTCTGTCATTGGAGATGCAGGGCGTTTGAGAAATGCGATGGTTATATTTCATCTTAATGCTGCCGAGAAGAGCGCTTCTCCCCATGGGATCGCACCCAAGTTAGCCTAAATAAATAAAAAGGCTGTGATGAAAGTAGAGATGGATTTAAACATCAGCCTCTGAGGTGGGAGGCAGGTGCGCAAACCATTCAACCAAATAAGTGTCTCTATGCACAAAGCCACCTGGAATCATACTGACAGGATCCTAGACTGTCACGTTACCATTTACCAGTTCTACCCTATAACATCACTGTGATTGTAAGGGGCAGCATTTAAACATAAATCTTCTCCCACGCCTTCTTTCTTTCTTTCTCTCTTTCTTGCAGCAGTTCAAAGTTGCCTTATGAGGCTTTAGAAGTTATAGTTCCATTCAATGGCAAATGCAGCCCCGCCCTCACGTCCACGTTGCCATGGTGACTCGTTGAATCAGTGCTCTATTGATGCTGGCTTTTTATCATGGTAGCGCATGTTTAAAACCCCGGGTTGAACTACCCTGAGTTGATTAAACCAACTGAAATCAGCTGTTCTGGGACTGAAAGGAGTTTCGTATCTCTGTGTAGATCAACTCAAGAGTTCAGGGTTACACTCAGGGTTTGTTGAACCTGCTTCATGTAACGGACCCCTGGTGATCTCCCTATTGCAGTGCTGTAAATATCTGTGTCATTTATTTCCTGAACATAACCATTCTGCTTCAGAAGAGCAGAATTAGCTCTGTTGATTTGTTTCCACAGTTTTTCACCCAGTTTTTATTGGATGCTTTATGCTATCATTAGTAGTTCGGTCATGTTTTTGGATCTGCCTGTAAATGTTCAACAGATGTTTTCACAAACGATGAGCTCATCTACCTTCAAAGGAGTTGTGCTGAAAAATTCAGCCGGTTAGGTTGGAACAACTTCTGGACAGGATTTTTACTTTCTGCACCAGGGATGTGTGCATGCCCTGTGTGCATAAAGTATAATTGCTTAAATTGAATGTGAGTTAAACTATATCAGACCTAGGAAGAAATTATTTGTGCAAATCAGACTGTTCTGTTCAAACCATTCTTTATAGCAAGCTCTCTTCACACATCTCTACAGCCCACTGAGAGGAATTACTCTCGTCTTTTTCTTCCAAATACTACTCTTGTAAAACAATGAATGTTGTTCCATCTTTTCCATTGATCACTCTTCACTGAGCTGAAGTTATATTATTGAAATGATGTTCAAAGTGAGGTCTAATTGAATGATTAGTAAGATTTTCTCTTTTCACAATCAATGATTAGTCCAGAGGTGCCCAAGTCCAGTCCTCCTGAGCTACTCTCCTGCAACTTTTAAAGCATACCTCCAACACACCTGAGTCAAATGGCTAACTCCCTCATGCACAAGTCATTCAGCTCTGCAGAGGCCTGGTAACAAGCCATTTATTTGATTCAGATATGCTGGAGAGGGATGCATCTAAAAGTTGCAGGATAGTAGCCCTCAAGGACTGGACTTGGGTACCCCTGGATTAGTCAAAGCATATCATTTTAAAATCTATCTCCTAAACAACAAAACATTGTGCTCTTTTGCCTTAAAACCTTGACTTAGGTTTTAAAAAAAAAAATCTGAAGAAGTGAAAATTGTAAAGATAAAAGAGCTGGATATAGGACAGTTTTGTGAGCTCTGTCATAGTTTTGTTAATCTATAACACGATTTTGTGAAACTTTATAGAAAAGACAGTACAAATGTGTTGGTTTTTCTCTTTAAAGGAGTGATGACATAGCAGTTAAAAACTAGTTTATGTTGTTGGCATTACTGCATATGTAAATACTCCAAAGAAAAAAACGGCATTTTTTACAGCGGAGTATTGTTTTGAAACGCCAGACCTCACTTCCTCAGTAATACAGTTGGGTCCGGTGATGATATGGAGCTTTACCCGGAGACCACGTTGACTTCATATTGATTGGCTACACCTTATTTCGCTATGACCTTATTTGGAGAATCTAGGTCAAGCTGCGGTCGGAGTTTGCTAAAGGCTAACTGCTAGCAACAATCCAGACAGTGTGCTACGTTTATCAGACAAGACAGCATTTAGAAAATAAATAAACTTACAGGTAATGACAAGGTTGTGGCCCCCTCCCTCAGTGTTGCTGCAGAAGTTTTCTTTTAAATCCACTTGTTTGAAAATCCAGACCTGACTGCACAGAAGTTACTACTAGCTCCTTACACGAAGCTGAATCAGACAGGGAGGGGAGGGGGGGCGGACGGTGCATAGGCCGTTAGGAGAGAGAGAGAGGGGGGGGGGGGGGGGGGGGGCTGTTTACTTGATAGTGTGCTCTTATTGGAGCAATTAAATTACGTAGAATGATAGAACTACGTAGAATGATAGCCTGCTGTCTGATTCAACCGTTTCTGAGCAGAGAGACAAAGCTGACAGACCATAAACAGGAACTTTGATTCTCACTCTGGACATTCACATGGCCTCATCAGTGCACAACAGATCATATTATACCCCCAAAACCCCAGAAAAGTGAAATTTGATGTCATGGCACCTTTAATGAGAAAATGATAGACATCACATTCACCTTCACTTCCAGCATCAGGCAACATAATGCGCCTCCATTTTTTTGTTCTTCTTCCACCTTCAAATATCTTTCCTGTTCTGACATTTCAGATCCAACTTACGGTTTTCCTTCAGCGCAGATATCTTCCTTCTCACAGCAGAGTATTTGTTATTATTACAGTACATAACAGTAAGAAGAAATACGGTATGAACTGTGGGTAAACTGAAGTGCTTGAAGCTTAGAAAATATGTATATTGGTCTTAAATAATCAGGTAAATGCATAAGTCGTGCCTAATGAAAATAATGATGGAAAATAAGATCCATAATAGTAAAATAACTGGATCATTGATTAGACTTATGTAGTCTGAGAAGGACTTTCCAAGGCTGGTTTCTGTCTGTGTGGGAAAACCATCCAGACAACAGAAAATAAAGAAACACTGCAGGTAGTAAATCATCAGTTTATTTATTGCCATGGTTTGCATGTGCCCAGATTGAACTTTTCTTAGGGTGTCTGGAGGAAAAGTCTGATTTGACTGAGCGAAGTGGCCTTAGTGATGACGTCTATTTGCCTTTCTGCTCAAGGATTGGCATGTATGGTGGGAAGAGAAACTTCCACGATTCATCCCAGCTTGAGAGAGACTTGAAGGACATGTGCTTTCTCTGACTTCCGGGCCGGACCAAGAACTTCCACGATTCCATCCACTCCTCCAAGAACCTGTCTTTGTCTTTGTCATCAGGTGCGAGCTTTTTACCCGAACCACGGCCCTTCTTGGGACGAGGTTGGGCCTTACCCCAGAGGTGGCATCCAGCCCACCTCTTCTCCAACTGTTTGTCCCGCTCCTTCTCCATGTTGGAGTACAAAGACTTTCTCGCTCTGACCATTTTTGCGAAAATCTCCCTTGGGTCGCTGGACACTGTAGACTTTCTTTGGCCCTTGGCCTGTCCATTGGGACCCTGCAGGAACCGACAGCAGGTGGCCCAAAGCTTGAGGTTGGCAGTGCTGCTGCTCAAATTAGATTTAGTATGATGTGTTTTCTTTCCTCTTGACCACATAACGGTGTAGTAAGCAGAGTTAGGCTGGGATTTTACCCAGGGTTGGTTCAGTTTGGGCATGGGGTTGGCAAACCTGAATGACCTTCCCCACACAGATCCATGCTCACTTACAAGGGGATGCTTCTGCTGCTGCGGACGGCTGCTTGCACCTTGGCCAGTTGCCCCATAATAACTTGGTTGGTGCTGGAGGGTTGACTCAGCGTTCCACGAGGAGCTCCATTCCTTCTCAGGGTATCTTTCTCTAAACATCTTATGATCAAAAGAGCGGCTCAGTTTAGCTGTAGCTCTCTCCATAGAGATCACCCTCCTCCGATGTTGGATCTCTGCAGCTTCATCCACCCACTTGTCCCTGGGTGTGTGTTCGGTCCAGGGTAGCGTGTGATAGATAGACCATTTCCAGGCCTCCCTCCACTGACTCAGAGAAGGCTTGTCATGACGGAACTGAGTTTCTGAGACCATCCAGGCTTGTTGCCAGTCAGAAATAGACCTAGTACGCTTTGCTTCCCATGAGTCATGATGATGATGATGATGATGATGGGATGGCACATTTGACTTTCCTTGGCTGGTTTGCTCCTTGCTTTGTCCAGGCTCTGATCGGTGTTGGCGCCTTGAAAACTTCCAGGATTCTCCCCCAAATCTTTTCCCCAGTTGGGCCATTTTTAGGGAACTCCACAGGTGCAAACTCACTCTGGTGCCTCTCCCAGTTCACCCGGATTTGGTTTGTGGTGAACCAACCCTCTTGCCATCGCTCTGGCACTTGATTCAGAGGCTTGCAGGTATATTTCCATGAGTCCTTCCACTCTGAGGGAGTTGGCTTTTTGTCTCCTTTGTCTCCCTTCTCTGACTCTCCAAAAGGCTTCTTAGGATCAGGCCTCGTTCTCCTCCTTTCCATTCTCATCCTATGTTTTATCATCTTCCAGGAGTCCTTCCAGTCTGAGGAAGGTAGCATTTTTTGCAGCTGTTGCATGAGACGTAACTTTGACTGGGGGAACTCTCTCTTTATATGATGAATCACATCATGTTTCAATTGTGCATAGCGTGGATCTGGTGGCATTGAGACATCTTCCTTCTGGCCTTTGTCTGCACTATGAGCTCCACTAGCAGAGTCCATCTTCGGTAGTGGGGCCTTTAGGACTTTTTCTATTTCTTCACTTGGTTTTGAGTTGTTTTTGGCAACTTGCCATGACTTGTTCCACTCATTGGGAGCCTCAATTTCTTTATAAAAGTGCTGGTGCATATTTCTATAGTTGTGTGAACGAGGTATGTTCAGTATATTGTTGAAGTGGGACCCTCCCTGGTGGCCTTGTTGATCCGAGCCTTGGCTGTGTTCAGCATTACTGTGGTTGCTGAAGCCGACTGTAGCTGCTCTCCAGGACTGGGCCCACTGAGGACCCAGAGCTTTCAGAGCCCGAGGCTTGAAGGTATTGCTGCCATGGTGGTTCGTGAGCTTCCAACATTCTTCCCATTCGGAGTTGATTTCTTCCTCATTACCTTGCTGGTTGCTCATTACACCTTCATGTGAACCAGCATGATGATCCTGCTGATCTGCAGGCTTGGTTGACTGCCATGAATCACTCCACTCTGATGAATACAAGGATTCGTTATGGCGCTGGGTTTCCATCAGCCTGGTGAAGTATCCAGCTTTGGGGCCACCTTCTCCATGCTCATCCTTTCTCATTTTGTCAGCTCTTTGCCATGATACCTGCCATTCCTCAGCAGGCGGACTCAGGTCTAGCTGCTGTGATTCCATCATCCTGTTGTCCTGTTTTCTCCAGAAGTGAAGGCTGTGAGGATCCATCGTGTTAGGCTCACCGGACCACTGCTTGCCCTCTTCAGAGGGAGGCTGCTGGGTGGCAAACATCCAGCACTGGCCCCAGGCTGGGCCAGCTGTGGAGCCCTCTGCTGTTGGTGGTAGAGACTTATTGTACTTCCACGCCTTCCCCCACACCATCATTGAAGGCTGAGTTTGAGTGATGTACATAAGTAACTGCATCTTGGTGACACTCTTGTCCTGAACCTTTTTGTCTTTGTAAGCTGGAGTTGGAGCAGTGAAGCCTTTGCTTGGGACTCCTGGTCTTCCAGGTGGAGCTGAGCCTCCGCGAGGTGCAGTCGTACGAGGTGGAGCGACGCGAGGAGGCTGGGGCTTGGTTTTCCAGACATTTTCATCGGTCTGAGGCTCAGCTTGGCGTTTAGTTTTCCTCTCTGCTCTCTTGTATCCACCGTTTCTGGCAGCTAGACGGCCTTCCCAGTCCTTGTTAATGCTGTGAACACAAACAAAAATAAAGTACAAAATGTGCACAGATTATCTCAGTACTGTGTTATACCATGTTAAATAGCTCATCATTTAAAGTGACAAGACTTTTGAGCCAACTTGTATTTTTAGGTCTTCAGAGATTGTTGCTGATATCCAGTCAGACTAAGGACTGTGGCAAAAATTTCTTATTTTTATGCTTTCACAGACTTAAGTTGTCACACCTTCATACAATATGACACTGTATTAAAAACATTTGTACTTAATAGTGCTAAACTGAAGTTTATTGCTGTGTGACTAATAATATCCTCAGAGAAAATCCAGAGGCGTGACGCTGCTCATCTATTTATATCTACATACATGCTTGAGATGACTCTCTGATATAGGATGAGGTAATGTTACTACATAAAACATCAGCAGCTAAAAGTACTGACAGCACTTAAATAACTGTATTATTTATATTTAGATATAGGAAGCTCAGGTTGTCATTCTGGGGTTAACAAATCAATTAGCAGATGCATTGCTCCCAGTCAAGTGATGGTTTGACACACCTTGGTGGGCACTTTGGGAGCAATGATAAATAAGTCAAATAGATTGACCTGCAAGTTGTTCTTGTTGTCTTGGTGCTGTTGTTGGTGATTTAAATTTGCTCTGCAGTAGTTCAAACAAACCTCCTGGGTGTGGCTGAGCAGTCTTTTTTGACTAAGGCAAAGGTTCCCAAACTCTTTCATGTCAAAGCTCCCAAAAAGCTTTAGCTTCTGCCTCCCAAACCCACAGACAATGCTAAAAAAATATGTAAAGAAACACCAACACAAGGTGTTTTTCACACTTTTATTTGCTATTCAATAATTATTACTTTTGTTTAGCATAAAATTGTTTTTTGCTTTTTTTCTTAACTTCACTCCAATTTCCTGAGGCCCCTTAGCACCCCCTGTTGGCCCCTATTTTGAAAAGTTCTTGTTAAGAAAGGGTCCTTACAGACTGATTTTACCCAGAACATCTATGTACCCACCAGGATTCTATCTATCCTAAGTATCTCATCTGACATAGGATACAGTGGAAAATCTCAGGAAATAAAGGAGGAAATTTTGTCAGAGGATTCGAATCTGCTGCATCTTCAAAATGAGGCTAAAGATATTTATCCAGTTGTACTGACAGGAATTTGTAAGGATAAAACAGGAAGTGTACTTTTGTGAGCAATCTCTGACAATGATATATTTTATTCTTAAATAGCAACTTTTATTAAAAGAAAGTATTTTTTAAGACTAATTACTCTGATATTTATATATAATGTAGTGACTGGTAATACTGGGACAAGACTGCAGATGAAGGATGTCAGTCTTTAGTGCTGCAGATCTACATCACAGTTTAATGCAAGTATGATTCTCATTTTAGCTCCTATAAACCCGTCTGACCATGTTTCCATTGCTTTATAATAATTGACTTTACTCCTGCTTTTTGATGGGGTGAAACTGGGTTAAATGATGAAAATAATTAAGTCAGTTGACTAAAAGTGTTTTTGTTGCTTTGTCCTCAGATAAGTTTAATAATCTAGCGAGTGATGTGCAGCATTATCTCTGTTTTTCCAGAGCATTGCATTTGCATTAATAAAAACGTGTCCAAGCAGGTAGAACCAGACAGTAATATCCCCTGCATATCCTTCAACTCTGTCTTTTCAATTATGGATTTATTTGTTCTCTTTTCTTTATTTTTATGTATAAAATGTTGTTGTGTATTTGTTGTTCTCTTTTTTCTTTTTCCTCAGCTGATCATTACAACCTTTTTTTTTTCTCCAGGAAACTTTTATCTAAGACAGAGATGATATAAGAGAGATATATCACCAATAGTCTTATTAGTGAAGCATCACTGACCTCCAGGCTGAGATCCTGACTCAAAATACATGACTGTTATAACCGCTTTCTACTCTGATATTTGTAACGCTGCAGATTGTCACATGCACTAAAAGCCATCCAGCACACTGCAGGGAAAAGACTGTGAGACGTAGCTAAACATGTCCTCCTGAAAATGCTTTAAATTGTTCATTTGTGGCCAGAATCCTCTGAGTTTGCTGCATGGTGTCTGACATAAAAACCCTCCGTGTCACTTTGTCCAAGTATTAATTCCACCTGGCACTAAATCTGCTCGGCAACTCGAGCTGGCCGAGAAGCCGTGACATGAAACGCATTCTAACACATGTACCTCCCGCCTGGGATCGGATGTCAGGGTTAACTCCTGACCTTTCACTGCTGAACCGATCACATTTCCTGCTCTGCACCTTCATTTCCAGCTGGAGGAATTCTGCCTTCACCGGCTAAATAATCACAGACATTAACTCAAACTGTTACCAAGCAGAAAAAAAAACTTGGCACACTTTGTGTCATTATCTCCTTTCCATTCCTGTCCACAGCTATAAGCAGAGCTGTTCTTTATATCACAGGCCAATCAAACCCAGCTGCCATTCAAAGAGTGCTGATCTGGTGGTCATGTCCACCACATTTATGACACCAGCTTGCCAAGTTCATGTTTGCACCGTGCAGTGGCAGGTTTTTACTCTTTAAGCCTTAATATAAAGTCATTTAAAACCCATCCAGGATATTCTATTAGTGTCTTAACTTACTCTGAATGGGAGCCTCCATGCTGCAAATGAAGTGGTTTTTATCTCTAATGGTAGCTTTAACGTGCAAAGAGAGACTAACCCCCCGTTAACTTGAGGAGATCAGGCAGGAGTTAGGGTTAGATCGGGAAAAGCAAATCTCATCTGCAGATTGTTTTCAGCTTTTCCACATTAAAATTAACTTGTTGTTGTTGCTTTATTTTCTGATTCTTCACACCTGAAGTTCAGCTTGACATCTTTTCCCGCTCGTGCTCAGATCACTTGGACAATAACTGAAATGTTTTCCTTCTCATCTGATGCATGTTAGGACTGAAAGATGCTCATGACAGATCAGACGTGCTGACAGATCCAAACACGTCTAAATGAGATGCTCTGCAGGAAAGTGCACAAACTGCATTCTGAGGATTTATGTTACACTCAGTCAAGATTGTATTTTCACTGCTTGTTTGATCAGAAAGGAAATGCATCCAAAAAGCATCCTAGAAAGTATCGATTACAGGATGTTTCTGGCTGTGCTTTCGTTTAAGGAGCTCTGTTCTAAAAGCTGAATTCTGGGTTAATTAAAAGGTTTTCCTGTCAGTGGGAGAATCTGGAAGTCCAGCATCATTAAACTCCTGTTAGCATGTCTGAGGACAGACAGGAGGGAGTGATTATGGAGTGTATTCATTTATATGAGTCATGAAACACTAACAGATTAACCAGCTTGTGGTTTTCTCTGTGTGACTGTACAGAGATGGGATCAGTGTCAGGTTTTACTATGAGACTTAATCCCAGGCTAAATGAATGCCATCCTATCCACAATCTTTTATTAAGATCTAACAAACCCGGGCAGGCGCTGCTTTCTGGATCTGGTTTCTGCTTTTACAGGCGGCAGAAATAAACGTCTGCTTCTTACGTGGGCAGAGCGCTCTTCTCCACCCGTTCCTGCTCCAGCTGCAGCTTTGTCCCGTACTCCCGCACTCGGATCTCCCACACGTTCTTCATGATGGAGGCATCGCAGCCCACCACCTCTGCGCCCTTCTCGCTCGACATCTTCAAACCCCTCCAAACTTCCTGCACACACACACACAAAGAACCTCTGCAGAGTTATTATATCCAAAGCTGCGTCCGTTCAGATGCCGATAACATCTGCATAAAAATGTCCTGAAGGCTGCAGAGAGATGGATCGACTGTACCTCGCTCTGGTGATAATCTGAGTGATCTGCGCTGCAACTCTGCTGACAGCTCTGCTAATATATACCGGCCCGAGGGAGTCTTTAACCTGCTGCTGGATGTTTGAGGGGCTGGCCAAACTAAAAATATAACACACCCAGCAAGATGTCATGCCTTCTTCTAAAACACGTGTCAGCAGTTTTTACATGAGCTACGACTGTAAGGCTAATATTCCAACCAAATCCAGGGTTCTAGCCTTGAAATGGGATTGTTTAGTGCATGATACCACTAGTATGACCATAATACTACAGATTAGTCTGGTACATGGTTGATGTGTACTGACTGATCTCCAGGAAAAGATGCTGCTATTTTTCATTCCTGGAAACCTGAAGAATGTACAGTACAGTCGGTATTTTTGGACCGTTCTGTATGTAGGTTATGTCACACACGTGCACAGACTGTACATGCGACCCTGAACCCAAGCCAAGCATTTTTCCAAACTTTAATTAGGTTGCCACGTGCCTTCAGTGCTTTCCTGAAACAAAAGACAATTAACAGCAAAAATGGCTTAAACAACAAGAACCAGCTGAAATGGTTCATGCAGCGAGGCTGCATGGACAGCTGCGTAGATTCAAGGATCGCAATCGTTGCCCCAGTTACATGGAAGGGGAGAGGAAGGAGTTACGTCATCTGAATTTACTGCAGAAGTTGTCTTTGAATGGCATGAACTGTGATTGTCAGGTTGGGTCATAAAATCATGCTTTCGCTAGAGCAAAGTTACCCAGTTTTAACAGATATTTCTTAAATTCTTTTGTCTTGTTTTTTTTTTTAATTTTTAATTTTTACTTGTTTGGCCAAGTATTTGCCTTCTGTCCTTTGGTTTTATTTTCTTTTTTTTCCTGAATATTTTGACCACATCATCCTCTTTATGCATGTTGTCTTACTCCAAGCTGTATAGGCCGAAAGCCTACTACCAATTTAGCATATCAGGTGAGGTGCATCTCTGTAATGAGAAGGGGTGTGGTCTAATGACATCAACACCTTATATCAGGTTTATTAGGCAAACATAATTATTAGGCGACTTAACAATAAACAAATATATACCTATTTCAGTTATTTACTTTCATCAGGGAAACCAATATAACAGCTCAACATTCACAAATATACATTTCTGACATTCAAAAACAAAACAAAAACAAATCAGTGACCAATATAGCCACCTTTCTTTGCAAGGACACTCAAAAGCTGCCATCCATGGATCCTGTCAGTGTTTTGATCTGTTCACCATCAACATTGCGTGCAGCAGCAACCACAGCCTCCCAGACACTGTTCAGAGAGGTGGACTGTTTTCCCTCCTTGTAAATCTCACATTTGATGAGGGACCACAGGTTCTCTATGGGGTTCAGATCAGGTGAACAAGGAGGCCACGTCATTAGTTTTTCTTCTTTTAGACCCTTTCTTGCAGCCACGCTGTGGAGTACTTGGATGTGTGTGATGGAGCATTGTCCTGCATGAAAATCATGTTTTTCTTGAAGGATGCAGACTTCTTCCTGTACCACTGCTTGAAGAAGGTGTCTTCCAGAAACTGGCAGTAGGACTGGGAGTTGAACTTGACTCCATCCTCAACCCGAAAAGGCCCCACAAGCTCATCTTTGATGATACCAGCCCATACCAGTACCCCACCTCCACCTTGCTGGCGTCTGAGTGGGACTGGAGCTCTCTGGCCTTTACCAATCCAGCCACAGGCCCATCCATCTGGCCCATCAAGACTCACTCTCATTTCATCAGTCCATAAAACCTTAGAAAAATCAGTCTTGAGATATTTCTTGGTCCAGTCTTGACGTTTTAGCTTGTGTGTCTTGTTCAGTGGTGGTGGTTTTTCAGCCTTTCTTACCTTGGCCATGTCTCTGAGTATTGCACACCTTGTGCTTTTGGGCACTCCAGTGATGTTGCAGCTCTGAAATATGGCAAAACTGCTGGCAAGTGGCATCTTGGCAGCTGCACGCTTGACTTTTCTCAGTTCATGGGCAGTTATTTTGCGCCTTGGTTTTTCCAAACATTTCTTGCGACCCTGTTGACTATTTTGAATGAAACGCTTAATTGTTGGATGGATACGCTTCAGAAGCTTGGTAATTTTAAGAGTGCTGCATCCCTCTGCAAGATATCTCACCATTTTTGATTTTTCGGAGCCTGTCAAGTTCCTCTTCTGACCCATTTTGCCAAAGGAAAGGAAGTTCCCTAATCATTATGTTTGCCTAATAAACCTGATATAAGGTGTTGATGTCATTAAACCACAGCCCTTCTGATTACAGAGATTCACATCACCTGATATGCTTAATTGGTAGTAGGCTTTGGGCCCATACATATACATCATATAGAGATACAGGAATTCATTCCTGCCAGCAACCATCACCCTAAAGAACAAGACTAACTGACTTTTTGTTTATTTATAAAAAAAAAAAAAAAAAAAAAAAAAAAAAAAAAGTGAGCTTTTACAATACTGAATTTCCCTTCGGGGATGAATAAAGTATTTTTTTTTTTTCATTTTCATTTCATTTCATTTCATTCATACAGCTTGGAGTAAGACAACATGCATAAAAAGGATGATGTGGTCAAAATACTCATTTGCCTAATATTTCTGCACTCTGTATAACAACTGCACTTTTAATAGAAATAACATCATTAACGAGCCCAGATAGCCTGATGAGAATTGATGACAGCAAATTAATCTTAGAGTTGCTTGGCAACCACACTGTCCACTCAATCTTAGGTGGTGGAAGAACGAACAGTTCTCAATTCTTTCTTTTTTTTATCATTACCAGTAAATTGTTAGTTTTTTGTGTGTATTTATTTCATTTAGTTTATAATACTTTATAGGGTAGCTGTTTTATAAAAGCAATAAGCCCCTTGAAATTCTGAGTAGTGATTTTATAACAGTGAAGGGGCCTCAGAACGCAGCAACAGCAGCTTTCAAAGCAAAGTAAACCACTGACACACATCCTGCTTCATCACCTGTTTTTCTTTTAGTGTTAAATGATTTTAAAAATGACAAAGTATTCAGAGCATAAATCAAATGTTTACTGAGGAAATAAATGAAGTGATAAAATGTAGTTTTTCTGTGGATAGGGGTAAACTCCTCTGTGTACCAGAGGTGTTGCCCCCTGCTGGTCATTAGAAAGAATACATGCTGCTCTGGGACCAGTATTCACACTATGCTGGAACCTTTTATGGTTCTGCATCATGCCATATGATGTTTACATATCATATGGCAGCATATAGCAGGGGTCACAGCTAAATTTGTCCTAGGGCCAAAATATTCTCTGATCAACTGAATGGGGCCAAAATTGCATCTTTATCAGGTAAAAGCTGTTTTTTTCCTATGAAGTAAAACTTTTCTCATCTACAATTATATCTTGTACAACAACCTAATTCAAAAAAGTTATTTAAAATCTGTTGTAGTGATACACGGAGAGCAAGTTTTCTATTTACTCCTTTTTCTCAGAGCATAAGGACCAAATACGTTCCAGCTTCAGTGGTCAGCAGATAAAGCAGATATGCTTCATCATATTTTCAGTTCACAGTGGAAATATTTTTAAATCTGTGTTATTGTTGTGTTTGTAGTAGCAAAATGATAAATCTGTGTAAATACATACACGCATGGCCTGATGGTCCTGAACCATTTCTGTGATGGTTTATTAACTGTGCTGCTCAGAGGCCTGTAAGCTGGATAAGCATTCCTGGGATATCTCTTCATTACCTGAGTCAACTTCCCCAGACCTTCCAAGTCCCGATAAGCGTTCTAGGAGCTGGTTAATCCAAGCCAGGGTTTTCCATCTGGATGACGGTATGCTCACATAAAGGATGCAGTCCTGGAGTATGGCTAAATGGGCTCTATGCACGCCTCCACTACTTCCTGAACTTAAGGTAGCTCCTTTAGCTTCCTGTCTTTCATGACTGGACAAACTCATTAATCCAGGTGTGTCTGGCCAGTTACTGAGATCAGACACACCTGGGTTAATCAGTTCGTCCAGTAATGAAAGACAGGAAACAAAGGAGCTCCCTTAAGTTCAGGAAGTAGTGGAGCTGTGCATAGAGCCTGTTCAGGGGCTAGGACCTCCGAAGGACGCATCCTGCCCAGTCTATGTAGGCCGGGTCCTCCTTGGACTGTGTAAGGCGGAAGTGATAGGCTGTTAAATTAGGACGGTCTAGCCTCCTTGGCATATCTCTCGTTGCATAGCAACGGTAACAGCGCAAAATCGAAGCAAAATGGAGCTCCGAAATATCAGTCTTACCATTGTTCTGCTAATGTGAGCTCCAAGCGGCTTTTTTGTGGTGATTCGATGTAGACATAATGCTATTGTCAAACCCGTTCAAATTTATTTTATAATTATTTTCAGGCTAAATATAATTTTTTTTAGGAAATGTTGTACTTTCATTCTGCACCCCCCCACCCCACAAAACGACCCGTGGAGGTGTTTTTTTTTTTTTTTCAAATATAGCTTTTAATAAAAAGCTATAGATGAAGATGCAGCATGAGAGTTTAACATTCGTAGGCAGATCGTAATCAGACCGCGGATAGAAGTTCTTTCATTTCCTGACAGTTGTCATTTCTGGCGTTACAGTTTCACATCACAGTCAATTATCCACATACACAAGCTGATCCGTCCGTACATTTGTGATATCACCAGCTGTATGTGACAGTAGGTAGGGCACGCCTGTCTCTTTTTCAGAGAAATAATTTGCCCTGACACGTGAATAGCTGTCTTTGGCTGTATGGACAGCATGCATGTCTGTCACTCAGTATACCAGGTTCAACATGTTGAACTTTTTTTTTTTTTCAAATGACACACTTTGTCCCGCTTTCCCTTCAAAGCAGGCATTGTTTATTGCGCCGTGTTTTTTGGAAATAGAATTTTTTTACCATTGGAGGTGCAGGGCATTTGGGCGATGCAATGGGTATATTTCATCTTAATGCTGTTGACAAGAGCGCTTCTCCCCCGCGGGATTGCACCTAAATTAAATAAATAAAAAGGCTACAATGACAGTACAGACCAGGATTAGAACACCAGATTTCCCAGGTGGGAGGCAAGTGCAGAGACCATTCAACCATACAACCACTGACCTATGTCATCACTTAAGATCATACTGCAGGATCCTGGACTGTCATGCTACCATTAAACGGTTTTACCCTGTGATATCATTGTGATTGTAAAGAGCAGCATTTAAACTTGAATCTTTGCCATGCTGTCTCTCTTTGTTTTGCAGCAGCAGGTCAAACTCACCAAATGAGGCTTCAGAAGTTCTCATTCTATTCAATGACGACCACAGCCATTGCCATCGCCCTTGCCTCCACGTTCCCATAGTGACTCGTCGAATCGGGGCTCCATTGATGCTGGTTTTTTGTCCCTGTGGCACAATTGGAAAACCCCGGGTTGAACTACCCTGAGTTGATTAAACCAACTCAAATCTGCAGTTTTTAAACCGAAAACTCTGAGTTTCCGAACTCGGAGTAGATAAACTCTGAGTTCAGGGTTAGACTTCGTGAAGCGGACCTCTGCACACCATCATGTCTCTGCTCAATGAGACAAAACTGATCCAAACAAAAACACATTTAAAAGAAGCCGTTGACAGTCTGGCGGGCCACTTTTGGCCTGCAGGCCACCAGTTGCCGACCCTTTTACCAACATCACTCCCTGTATCAGGCTACGTTTGACCAGTCAGGGTAAAATATAGTGTTTTTCATGTTGCTGTGTTATTCTAAACTTCTCCACATTGCGGTCTCTGGTTTCTGTTCAGACGAGGAACATTTGCTCCTTTAGTGAAATATCTCTGAGTCCATTTTAAACCCACCATGCCAGAGGAAGCATCTCTGCTGAATGACACTGAAAGAGTCTGCTGGCATTGACCTTGGCTGCGTTACACAACTAAAACTGCAGCTGTCAGGGTGACTCTTTCAGATGTTCAAGTAGAAAATCACAACATGATGTTGGTTTCACTGCTTTAAACTTAGATAAGTTCATTATGGCTTTCTTTTGTCGACCTTTTTTCTTTTCTTATGGCAGCTGCACCGGAGAACTGGCATCCTCTCAGCTGGTGGTTACCACGGTGATCGATGACCAGAGCTAGAATAACATAGCTACAACTCAAAAGCAGCCATGCTCTTGGACATATTATAAAACCTCTAAACCACATCTCTGCCAGTCTAAAGGGACTTAGCTGAAGCGCTGTGATGCTGCATCTATTCAACATGCTTCCATATGCTGGAAAAAGCATGAATCCTTACGTAACTCTGCTCTGCAGAGGTATTCTAAGCACAGAGTTCATTTTAACACATGTGAGAGTGGGTAAAGCAGACGTGTGTTTCACATGAAGCAAGCGTGTCCAATCCAGCAACATCCGTGTACACCGGATCACTTTTGGGGTGTTCCACTGGATGAAGGTCAAATCTGACGGCCGGCTCTATTCTGAGTCTTCACTTGCTGAGCAGGGTTTTAAATATTTCTTCAGCTCAGTCATCGAGTCTGAGATCTTAAGCTGCCTGCAGAGGCCTCCTGCTGTGGCTGCTGAGCCTAAATTTGATCACAGTCCTCATGTGTTATTTAAGTTTTATGGAGCAAATCTTTAACTCTCATTGCCATTAATGTATAGACCATAAATTCAGTATAGAACAGCACGCTGGGAATGTAAACCTGCCTGAAACTGAGAACAGCTGAGAGACAGCTCGGAAACATTTAGCTCAGGTCTTCACCAGGTCTTCTTTTATCCAAATCTTTCTTTATGACATTTAAAAAAAACTATGTGCTTTTCCAGCTGTATTCGTGGATTTGTGCTTCTTATTTCTCTGAGTGCGTCTGCAGCCTCTAATCAGCTCTGACATCTGACCCTGGAAACTCTATCCTCATCTCGCTACATGGATGTTCTCTGTGCTTGGAAATGTAACTGACTTCCCTGCTCCACA